>JAWNNM010003458.1:0-340353 GCA_035044965.1 Lordiphosa andalusiaca
CGTCATCGTCATCGTTATCGTTCAAACTAAACTTGTTTCTTTTGAACGGAAACGTCTCCAAACTTTGTAATCGTAGGTTGACTATGTTTTCTTATAATTCTACCAAGTTTTATTAAAATCGGACAACTATATGGTATAGCTGCCATACAAAAGATAGGTCTGAAAAACAGTTTTATAGGCTATTTACACTAGCACCGCGTTATGCGTTTTGCGTTAAACGGCATCACGCTACGTTTTCTCCATTCAAAAAATATACGGCCCTAGTGGTGACAAAAAGTTGAGTTTCGTTTGGATGCACGTGCGTTTACTTGTTCTACTCTATAAGTGTTGTCTGTGTAATCGATAAGTGTTGCCTATTTCTACCTATCGCGTTCAACTATCATCACTAGACCAACCAAAAATAGCTGTAGGCCAGTGCCGCAAATTTTAATTTGAATTTGTCAAATTCATCAGACAAGAACATGATTATGATTCAAAATGAAGGTGAGAAAAATATTGGTGGTCTATATGAACATAAATATAGGTAAAATACTAATTTTAAACCGGTGTCATGACTTAACAAGAGATTTGATGCATCAATTGGCTGGTGCCAAAGCCGACGCAATTCATGCATTGCATCATCATGCCGTAATTTTGTCCCATCGTTATAATAGTTACGAATAATACGCTTATGTTCTTGCTGCTGCCAAAACCAACACAAAACTCAGCTGTTTTCTTAACTCTTAACGCATAACGCAACGCTGTGCTAATATAAACACCTATTCTGCGTTATTGCGGCGATAACGATTTCGATAGCAAACTCAGTGTAGTGTAAATGTTCCATTAGTTAGAAAAACTTTTTTGTTTTTAATGGTAGCATCCTGCAATTTTGTATTTGTTTGTTTCACGTGCTTTCACATAACTTTACAAATTTTTGGCCTAATCGAATGACTATATCATATAGCTCCCATACGAACGATCGGTAGGAAAATGGGAAAAAAACGTATTTTTTGAAAACATTTAAGCGAGCACTCGCAAGGGTAAAAAAAACTTCGGCTCAGACGAAGTTATCTTGGCTTTCTCATTTATATTTATTGTTATCGATATATCAATTGTTATCGGTGTACGTATTGCTACCAATGTCGTTATCGTTTTCGTTGTCGTTATGAGTAGCGTTATCGCTATCGTGAGATCTATATTTTTTGTTAGCGCTATATTCGTTGCTATCGTTATCGTTATGTCAATTGTTATCGTTGTATTTATCGTTATCGGTGTCGTCATCGTCGTAATAATTATCTTCACCACTATCGTTAACCTTGTACTTATCGTTATCGTTATCGGTATCGTTGTTATCGTTATCGATAACCTTGTACTTATCGTTATTGTTATCGTTGATATCGTTGTATCGTTGTAATCGTTGCTATCGTTGTTATCGTTGTTATCGTTGTTATCGTTGTTATCGTTGTTATCGTTGTTATCGTTGTTATCGTTGTTATCGTTGTTATCGTTGTTATCGTTGTTATCGTTGTTATCGTTGTTATCGTTGTTATCGTTGTTATCGTTGTTATCGTTGTTATCGTTGTTATCGTTGTTATCGTTGTTATCGTTGTTATCGTTGTTATCGTTGTTATCGTTGTTATCGTTGTTATCGTTGTTATCGTTGTTATCGTTGTTATCGTTGTTATCGTTGTTATCGTTGTTATCGTTGTTATCGTTGTTATCGTTGTTATCGTTGTTATCGTTGTTATCGTTGTTATCGTTGTTATCGTTGTTATCGTTGTTATCGTTGTTATCGTTGTTATCGTTGTTATCGTTGTTATCGTTGTTATCGTTGTTATCGTTGTTATCGTTGTTATCGTTGTTATCGTTGTTATCGTTGTTATCGTTGTTATCGTTGTTATCGTTGTTATCGTTGTTATCGTTGTTATCGTTGTTATCGTTGTTATCGTTGTTATCGTTGTTATCGTTGTTATCGTTGTTATCGTTGTTATCGTTGTTATCGTTGTTATCGTTGTTATCGTTGTTATCGTTGTTATCGTTGTTATCGTTGTTATCGTTGTTATCGTTGTTATCGTTGTTATCGTTGTTATCGTTGTTATCGTTGTTATCGTTGTTATCGTTGTTATCGTTGTTATCGTCATCGTCTATCGTCATCGTCATCGTCATCGTCATCGTCATCGTCATCGTCATCGTCATCGTCATCGTCATCGTCATCGTCATCGTCATCGTCATCGTCATCGTCATCGTCATCGTCATCGTCATCGTCATCGTCATCGTCATCGTCATCGTCATCGTCATCGTCATCGTCATCGTCATCGTCATCGTTCAAACTAAACTTTTTTCTTTTGAACGGAAACGTCTCCAAACTTTGTAATCGTAGGTTGACTATGTTTTCTTATAATTCTACCAAGTTTTATTAAAATTGGACAACTATATGGTATAGCTGCCATACAAAAGATAGATCTGAAAAACAGTTTTATAGGCTATTTACACTAGCACCGCGTTATGCGTTTTGCGCTAAACGGCATCCCGCAGCTTTTTCCCCATACAAAAAGTATACGACCCTAGTGGTGACAACAAGTTGAGTTTCCTTTGGATGCACGTGCGTTTACTTGTTCTACTCTATAAGTGTTGTCTGTGTACTCGATAAGTGTTGCCCATTTCTACCTATCGCGTTCAACTATCATCACTAGACCAACCAAAAATAGCTGTAAGCCTGTGCCGCAAATTTTAAAACAAGGGGTTTGTCAAATTCATCACACAAAAACATGATTATGAGTCAAAATGAAAGTGAGAAAAGGATTGGTGGTCTATATGTACATAAATATAGGTAAAATACTAATTTTAAACCGGTGGCATGACTTAACAAGAGATTTGATGCTTCAATTGGCTGGTGCCAAAGCCGACGCAATTCATACATTGCATCATCATGCCGTAATTTTGTCCCATCGATATAATTGTTACGAATAAATCGCTTATGTTCTTGCTGCTGCCAAAATCAACACAAAACTCAGCTGTTTTCTTAACTCTGAACGCATAACGCAACGCTGTGCTAATGTAAACACCTATTCTGCGTTATTGCGGCGATAACGATTTCGATAGCAAACTCAGTGTAGTGTAAATGTTGCATTAGTTAGAAAAACTTTTTTTGTTTTTAATGGTAGCATCCTGCAATTTTGTATTTGTTTGTTTCACGTGCTCTCACATAACTTAACAAATTTTTGGCCTAATCGGATGACTATATCAAAGAGCTCCCATACGAACGATCGGTAGGAAAATGGGAAAAAGAGTATTTTTTTAAAACATTTAAGCGAGCACTTGCAAGGGTATAAAAACTTCGGCTCAGACGAAGTTAGCTTGGCTTTCTCGTTTATATTTATTGTTATCGTTATCGATATATCAATTGTTATCGGTGTACTTATTGTTACCAATGTCGTTATCGTTTTCGTTGTCATTATGGTTAGCGTTATCGCTATCGTGAAATCTATATTTTTTGTTTAGCGTTATATTCGTTGCTATCGTTATCGTTATGTCAATTGTTATCGTTGTATTTATCGTTATCGGTGTCGTCATCGTCGTAATAATTATCTTCACCATTATCGTTAACCTTGTATTTATCGTTATCGTTATCGTTATCACTATCGTTATCGGTATCGTTATCGATAACCTTGTATTTATCGTTATCGTTATCGTTATTGTTAGTGGTATCGTTATCGTCATCGTTATCGGTATCGTTATCGATAACCTTGTATTTATCGTTATCGTTATCGTTATTGTTATTGTTATTGTTATCGTTATCGTTATCGTTATCGTTATCGTTATCGTTATCGTTATCGTTATCGTTATCGTTATCGTTGTTATCGTTGTTATCGTTATCGTTATCGTTATCGGTATCGTTGTCATCGTTGTTATCGTTGTTATCGTTTTTATCGTTGTTATCGTTGTTATCGTTGTTATCGTCATCATCATCGTCATCGTCATCGGTATCGTTGTTATCGTTATTGTTATCGTTGTTATCGTTGTTTTCGTTGTTATCGTTGTTATCGTTGTTATCGTTGTTATCGTTGTTATCGTTGTTATCGTTGTTATTGTTATCGTTTATATCGTTGTTATCGTTGATCGTCATCGTCATCGTCATCGTCATCGTCATCGTCATCGTCATCGTCATCGTCATCGTCATCGTCATCGTCATCGTCATCGTCATCGTCATCGTCATCGTCATCGTCATCGTCATCGTCATCGTCATCGTCATCGTCATCGTCATCGTCATCGTCATCGTCATCGTCATCGTCATCGTCATCGTCATCGTCATCGTCATCGTCATCGTCATCGTCATCGTCATCGTCATCGTCATCGTCATCGTCATCGTCATCGTCATCGTCATCGTCATCGTCATCGTCATCGTCATCGTCATCGTCATCGTCATCGTCATCGTCATCGTCATCGTCATCGTCATCGTCATCGTCATCGTCATCGTCATCGTCATCGTCATCGTCATCGTTATCGTTCAAACTAAACTTGTTTCTTTTGAACGGAAACGTCTCCAAACTTTGTAATCGTAGGTTGACTATGTTTTCTTATAATTCTACCAAGTTTTATTAAAATCGGACAACTATATGGTATAGCTGCCATACAAAAGATAGGTCTGAAAAACAGTTTTATAGGCTATTTACACTAGCACCGCGTTATGCGTTTTGCGTTAAACGGCATCACGCTACGTTTTCTCCATTCAAAAAATATACGGCCCTAGTGGTGACAAAAAGTTGAGTTTCGTTTGGATGCACGTGCGTTTACTTGTTCTACTCTATAAGTGTTGTCTGTGTAATCGATAAGTGTTGCCTATTTCTACCTATCGCGTTCAACTATCATCACTAGACCAACCAAAAATAGCTGTAGGCCAGTGCCGCAAATTTTAATTTGAATTTGTCAAATTCATCAGACAAGAACATGATTATGATTCAAAATGAAGGTGAGAAAAATATTGGTGGTCTATATGAACATAAATATAGGTAAAATACTAATTTTAAACCGGTGTCATGACTTAACAAGAGATTTGATGCATCAATTGGCTGGTGCCAAAGCCGACGCAATTCATGCATTGCATCATCATGCCGTAATTTTGTCCCATCGTTATAATAGTTACGAATAATACGCTTATGTTCTTGCTGCTGCCAAAACCAACACAAAACTCAGCTGTTTTCTTAACTCTTAACGCATAACGCAACGCTGTGCTAATATAAACACCTATTCTGCGTTATTGCGGCGATAACGATTTCGATAGCAAACTCAGTGTAGTGTAAATGTTCCATTAGTTAGAAAAACTTTTTTGTTTTTAATGGTAGCATCCTGCAATTTTGTATTTGTTTGTTTCACGTGCTTTCACATAACTTTACAAATTTTTGGCCTAATCGAATGACTATATCATATAGCTCCCATACGAACGATCGGTAGGAAAATGGGAAAAAAACGTATTTTTTGAAAACATTTAAGCGAGCACTCGCAAGGGTAAAAAAAACTTCGGCTCAGACGAAGTTATCTTGGCTTTCTCATTTATATTTATTGTTATCGATATATCAATTGTTATCGGTGTACGTATTGCTACCAATGTCGTTATCGTTTTCGTTGTCGTTATGAGTAGCGTTATCGCTATCGTGAGATCTATATTTTTTGTTAGCGCTATATTCGTTGCTATCGTTATCGTTATGTCAATTGTTATCGTTGTATTTATCGTTATCGGTGTCGTCATCGTCGTAATAATTATCTTCACCACTATCGTTAACCTTGTACTTATCGTTATCGTTATCGGTATCGTTGTTATCGTTATCGATAACCTTGTACTTATCGTTATTGTTATCGTTGATATCGTTGATATCGTTGTAATCGTTGCTATCGTTGTTATCGTTGTTATCGTTGTTATCGTTGTTATCGTTGTTATCGTTGTTATCGTTGTTATCGTTGTTATCGTTGTTATCGTTGTTATCGTTGTTATCGTTGTTATCGTTGTTATCGTTGTTATCGTTGTTATCGTTGTTATCGTTGTTATCGTTGTTATCGTTGTTATCGTTGTTATCGTTGTTATCGTTGTTATCGTTGTTATCGTTGTTATCGTTGTTATCGTTGTTATCGTTGTTATCGTTGTTATCGTTGTTATCGTTGTTATCGTTGTTATCGTTGTTATCGTTGTTATCGTTGTTATCGTTGTTATCGTTGTTATCGTTGTTATCGTTGTTATCGTTGTTATCGTTGTTATCGTTGTTATCGTTGTTATCGTTGTTATCGTTGTTATCGTTGTTATCGTTGTTATCGTTGTTATCGTTGTTATCGTTGTTATCGTTGTTATCGTTGTTATCGTTGTTATCGTTGTTATCGTTGTTATCGTTGTTATCGTTGTTATCGTTGTTATCGTTGTTATCGTTGTTATCGTTGTTATCGTTGTTATCGTTGTTATCGTTGTTATCGTTGTTATCGTTGTTATCGTTGTTATCGTTGTTATCGTTGTTATCGTTGTTATCGTTGTTATCGTTGTTATCGTTGTTATCGTTGTTATCGTTGTTATCGTTGTTATCGTTGTTATCGTTGTTATCGTTGTTATCGTTGTTATCGTTGTTATCGTCATCGTCATCGTCATCGTCATCGTCATCGTCATCGTCATCGTCATCGTCATCGTCATCGTCATCGTCATCGTCATCGTCATCGTCATCGTCATCGTCATCGTCATCGTCATCGTCATCGTCATCGTCATCGTCATCGTCATCGTCATCGTCATCGTCATCGTCATCGTCATCGTTCAAACTAAACTTTTTTCTTTTGAACGGAAACGTCTCCAAACTTTGTAATCGTAGGTTGACTATGTTTTCTTATAATTCTACCAAGTTTTATTAAAATCGGACAACTATATGGTATAGCTGCCATACTAAAGATAGGTCTGAAAAACAGTTTTATAGGCTATTTACACTAGCACCGCGTTATGCGTTTTGCGTTAAACGGCATCCCGCAGCTTTTTCCCCAAACAAAAAGTATACGGCCCTAGTGGTGACAACAAGTTGAGTTTCGTTTGGATGCACGTGCGTTTACTTGTTCTACTCTATAAGTGTTGTCTGTGTACTCGATAAGTGTTGCCCATTTCTACCTATCGCGTTCAACTATCATCACTAGACCAACCAAAAATAGCTGTAAGCCTGTGCCGCAAATTTTAAAACAAGGGGTTTGTCAAATTCATCAGACAAAAACATGATTATGAGTCAAAATGAAAGTGAGAAAAGGATTGGTGGTCTATATGTACATAAATATAGGTAAAATACTAATTTTAAACCGGTGGCATGACTTAACAAGAGATTTGATGCTTCAATTGGCTGGTGCCAAAGCCGACGCAATTCATACATTGCATCATCATGCCGTAATTTTGTCCCATCGATATAATTGTTACGAATAAATCGCTTATGTTCTTGCTGCTGCCAAAATCAACACAAAACTCAGCTGTTTTCTTAACTCTGAACGCATAACGCAACGCTGTGCTAATGTAAACACCTATTCTGCGTTATTGCGGCGATAACGATTTCGATAGCAAACTCAGTGTAGTGTAAATGTTGCATTAGTTAGAAAAACTTTTTTTGTTTTTAATGGTAGCATCCTGCAATTTTGTATTTGTTTGTTTCACGTGCTTTCACATAACTTAACAAATTTTTGGCCTAATCGGATGACTATATCATATAGCTCCCATACGAACGATCGGTAGGAAAATGGGAAAAAGAGTATTTTTTTAAAACATTTAAGCGAGCACTTGCAAGGGTATAAAAACTTCGGCTCAGACGAAGTTAGCTTGGCTTTCTCGTTTATATTTATTGTTATCGTTATCGATATATCAATTGTTATCGGTGTACTTATTGTTACCAATGTCGTTATCGTTTTCGTTGTCGTTATGGTTAGCGTTATCGCTATCGTGAAATCTATATTTTTTGTTTAGCGTTATATTCGTTGCTATCGTTATCGTTATGTCAATTGTTATCGTTGTATTTATCGTTATCGGTGTCGTCATCGTCGTAATAATTATCTTCACCATTATCGTTAACCTTGTATTTATCGTTATCGTTATCGTTATCGCTATCGTTATCGTGTATCGCTATCGTTATCGCTTGTATTTATCGTTATCGTTATCGTTATTGTTATCGTTGTTATCGTTATCGTTATCGTTATCGTTATCGTTATCGATTTATCGTTATCGTTATCGTTATCTGTTATCGTTATCGTTATCGTTATCGTTATCGTTATCGTTATCGTTATCGTTATCGTTATCGTTATCGTTATCGTTATCGTTGTTATCGTTGTTATCGTTATCGTTATCGTTGATCGGTATCGTTGTTATCGTTGTTATCGTTGTTATCGTTTTATCGTTGTTATCGTTGTTATCGTTGTTATCGTCATCTTGTCATCGTCGTATCGTTGTTATCGTTATCGTTGTTATCGTTGTTATCGTTGTTATCGTTGTTATCGTTGTTATCGTTGTTATCGTTGTTATCGTTGTTATCGTTGTTATCGTTGTTATCGTTGTTATCGTTGTTATCGTTGTTATCGTTGTATCGATCGTTGTTATCGTTGTATCGTATCGTCATCGTATCGTCATCGTCATCGTCATCGTCATCGTCATCGTCATCGTCATCGTCATCGTCATCGTCATCGTCATCGTCATCGTCATCGTCATCGTCATCGTCATCGTCATCGTCATCGTCATCGTCATCGTCATCGTCATCGTCATCGTCATCGTCATCGTCATCGTCATCGTCATCGTCATCGTCATCGTCATCGTCATCGTCATCGTCATCGTCATCGTCATCGTCATCGTCATCGTCATCGTCATCGTCATCGTCATCGTCATCGTCATCGTCATCGTCATCGTCATCGTCATCGTCATCGTCATCGTCATCGTCATCGTCATCGTCATCGTCATCGTCATCGTCATCGTTATCGTTCAAACTAAACTTTTTTCTTTTGAACGGAAACGTCTCCAAACTTTGTAATCGTAGGTTGACTATGTTTTCTTATAATTCTACCAAGTTTTATTAAAATCGGACAACTATATGGTATAGCTGCCATACAAAAGATAGGTCTGAAAAACAGTTTTATAGGCTATTTACACTAGCACCGCGTTATGCGTTTTGCGTTAAACGGCATCACGCTACGTTTTCTCCATTCAAAAAATATACGGCCCTAGTGGTGACAAAAAGTTGAGTTTCGTTTGGATGCACGTGCGTTTACTTGTTCTACTCTATAAGTGTTGTCTGTGTACTCGATAAGTGTTGCCCATTTCTACCTATCGCGTTCAACTATCATCACTAGACCAACCAAAAATAGCTGTAAGCCTGTGCCGCAAATTTTAAAACAAGGGGTTTGTCAAATTCATCAGACAAAAACATGATTATGAGTCAAAATGAAGGTGAGAAAAGGATTGGTGGTCTATATGTACATAAATATAGGTAAAATACTAATTTTAAACCGGTGGCATGACTTAACAAGAGATTTGATGCTTCAATTGGCTGGTGCCAAAGCCGACGCAATTCATACATTGCATCATCATGCCGTAATTCTGTCCCATCGATATAATTGTTACGAATAAATCGCTTATGTTCTTGCTGCTGCCAAAATCAACACAAAACTCAGCTGTTTTCTTAACTCTTAACGCATAACGTAACGCTGTGCTAATGTAAACACCTATTCTGCGTTATTGCGGCGATAACGATTTCGATAGCAAGCTCAGTGTAGTGTAAATGTTGCATTAGTTAGAAAAACTTTTTTTGTTTTTAATGGTAGCATCCTGCAATTTTGTATTTGTTTGTTTCACGTGCTTTCACATAACTTAACAAATTTTTGGCCTAATCGGATGACTATATCATATAGCTCCCATACGAACGATCGGTAGGAAAATGGGAAAAAGAGTATTTTTTTAAAACATTTAAGCGAGCACTTGCAAGGGTATAAAAACTTCGGCTCAGACGAAGTTAGCTTGGCTTTCTCGTTTATATTTATTGTTATCGTTATCGATATATCAATTGTTATCGGTGTACGTATTGCTACCAATGTCGTTATCGTTTTCGTTGTCGTTATGAGTAGCGTTATCGCTATCGTGAGATCTATATTTTTTGTTAGCGCTATATTCGTTGCTATCGTTATCGTTATGTCAATTGTTATCGTTGTATTTATCGTTATCGGTGTCGTCATCGTCGTAATAATTATCTTCACCACTATCGTTAACCTTGTACTTATCGTTATCGTTATCGGTATCGTTGTTATCGTTATCGATAACCTTGTATTTATCGTTATTGTTATCGTTGATATCGTTGTTATCGTTGTTATCGTTGTAATCGTTGTTATCGTTGTTATCGTTGTTATCGTTGTTATCGTTGTTATCGTTGTTATCGTTGTTATCGTTGTTATCGTTGTTATCGTTGTTATCGTTGTTATCGTTGTTATCGTTGTTATCGTTGTTATCGATATTATCGTTGTTATCGTTGTTATCGTTGTTATCGTTGTTATCGTTGTTATCGTTGTTATCGTTGTTATCGTTGTTATCGTTGTTATCGTTGTTATCGTTGTTATCGTTGTTATCGTTGTTATCGTTGTTATCGTTGTTATCGTTGTTATCGTTGTTATCGTTGTTATCGTTGTTATCGTTGTTATCGTTGTTATCGTTGTTATCGTTGTTATCGTTGTTATCGTTGTTATCGTTGTTATCGTTGTTATCGTTGTTATCGTTGTTATCGTTGTTATCGTTGTTATCGTTGTTATCGTTGTTATCGTTGTTATCGTTGTTATCGTTGTTATCGTTGTTATCGTTGTTATCGTTGTTATCGTTGTTATCGTTGTTATCGTTGTTATCGTTGTTATCGTTGTTATCGTTGTTATCGTTGTTATCGTTGTTATCGTTGTTATCGTTGTTATCGTTGTTATCGTTGTTATCGTTGTTATCGTTGTTATCGTTGTTATCGTTGTTATCGTTGTTATCGTTGTTATCGTTGTTATCGTTGTTATCGTTGTTATCGTTGTTATCGTTGTTATCGTTGTTATCGTTGTTATCGTTGTTATCGTTGTTATCGTTGTTATCGTTGTTATCGTTGTTATCGTTGTTATCGTTGTTATCGTTCGTTATCGTCATCGTCATCGTTGCTATCGTTGTCATCGTCATCGTCATCGTCATCGTCATCGTCATCGTCATCGTCATCGTCATCGTCATCGTCATCGTCATCGTCATCGTCATCGTCATCGTCATCGTCATCGTCATCGTCATCGTCATCGTCATCGTCATCGTCATCGTCATCGTCATCGTCATCGTCATCGTCATCGTCATCGTCATCGTCATCGTCATCGTCATCGTCATCGTCATCGTCATCGTCATCGTCATCGTCATCGTCATCGTCATCGTCATCGTCATCGTCATCGTCATCGTCATCGTCATCGTCATCGTCATCGTCATCGTCATCGTCATCGTCATCGTCATCGTCATCGTCATCGTCATCGTCATCGTCATCGTCATCGTCATCGTCATCGTCATCGTCATCGTCATCGTCATCGTCATCGTCATCGTCATCGTCATCGTCATCGTCATCGTCATCGTCATCGTCATCGTCATCGTCATCGTCATCGTCATCGTCATCGTCATCGTCATCGTCATCGTCATCGTCATCGTCATCGTCATCGTCATCGTCATCGTCATCGTCATCGTCATCGTCATCGTCATCGTCATCGTCATCGTCATCGTCATCGTCATCGTCATCGTCATCGTCATCGTCATCGTCATCGTCATCGTCATCGTCATCGTCATCGTCATCGTCATCGTCATCGTCATCGTCATCGTCATCGTCATCGTCATCGTCATCGTCATCGTCATCGTCATCGTCATCGTCATCGTCATCGTCATCGTCATCGTCATCGTCATCGTCATCGTCATCGTCATCGTCATCGTCATCGTCATCGTCATCGTCATCGTCATCGTCATCGTCATCGTCATCGTCATCGTCATCGTCATCGTCATCGTCATCGTCATCGTCATCGTCATCGTCATCGTCATCGTCATCGTCATCGTCATCGTCATCGTCATCTCATCGTCATCGTCATCGTCATCGTCATCGTCATCGTCATCGTCATCGTCATCGTCATCGTCATCGTCATCGTCATCGTCATCGTCATCGTCATCGTCATCGTCATCGTCATCGTCATCGTCATCGTCATCGTCATCGTCATCGTCATCGTCATCGTCATCGTCATCGTCATCGTCATCGTCATCGTCATCGTCATCGTCATCGTCATCGTCATCGTCATCGTCATCGTCATCGTCATCGTCATCGTCATCGTCATCGTCATCGTCATCGTCATCGTCATCGTCATCGTCATCGTCATCGTCATCGTCATCGTCATCGTCATCGTCATCGTCATCGTCATCGTCATCGTCATCGTCATCGTCATCGTCATCGTCATCGTCATCGTCATCGTCATCGTCATCGTCATCGTCATCGTCATCGTCATCGTCATCGTCATCGTCATCGTCATCGTCATCGTCATCGTCATCGTCATCGTCATCGTCATCGTCATCGTCATCGTCTATCGTCTTCGTCTTCGTCTTCGTCTTCGTCATCGTCATCGTCATAACGCAACGCTGTGCTAATGTAAACACCTATTCTGCGTTATTGCGGCGATAACGATTTCGATAGCAAGCTCAGTGTAGTGTAAATGTTGCATTAGTTAGAAAAACTTTTTTTGTTTTTAATGGTAGCATCCTGCTATTTTGTATTTGTTTGTTTCACGTGCTTTCACATAACTTAACAAATTTTTGGCCTAATCGGATGACTATATCAAAGAGCTCCCATACGAACGATCGGTAGGAAAATGGGAAAAAGAGTATTTTTTGAAAACATTTAAGCGAGCACTTGAAAGGGTATAAAAACTTCGGCTCAGACGAAGTTAGCTTGGCTTTCTCGTTTATATTTATTGTTATCGTTATCGATATATCAATTGTTATCGGTGTACTTATTGTTACCAATGTCGTTATCGTTTTCGTTGTCGTTATGGTTAGCGTTATCGCTATCGTGAAATCTATATTTTTTGTTTAGCGTTATATTCGTTGCTATCGTTATCGTTATGTCAATTGTTATCGTTGTATTTATCGTTATCGGTGTCGTCATCGTCGTAATAATTATCTTCACCATTATCGTTAAACTTGTATTAACGTTATCGTTATCGTTATTGTTATCGTTATCGGTATCGTTGTTATCGTTATCGATAACCTTGTATTTATCGTTATCGTTATCGTTATCGGTATCGGTATCGTTGTCATCGTTATTGTTATCGTTGTTATCGTTGTTATCGTTGTTATCGTTGTTATCGTTGTTATCGTTTTTATCGTTGTTATCGTTGTTATCGTTGTTATCGTTGTTATCGTTGTTATCGTTGTTATCGTTGTTATCGTTGTTATCGTTGGTATCGTCATCGTAATCGTCATCGTCATCGTCATCGTTCAAACTAAATTTTTTTCTTTTGAACGGAAACGTCTCCAAACTTTGTAATCGTAGGTTTACTATGTTTTCTTATAATTCTACCAAGTTTTATTAATATCGGACAACTATATGGTGTAGATGCCAGACAAAAGATAGGTCTGAAAAACAGTCTTAGTTAGAAAAACTTCGTATGCAATTTTGTATTTGTTTGTTTTACGTGCTTTCACATAATTTTACAAATTTTTGGCCAAATCGGATGACTATATCGTATAGCTCCCATACGAACAATCGGTCGGAAAATGGGAAAAAGAGTATTTTTTGAAAATATTTAAGCGAGCACTTGCAAGGGTATAAAAACTTCGGCAAAGACGAAGTTAGCTTGGCTTTCTCGTTTATATTTATTGTTATCGTTATCGATATATCAATTGTTATCGGTGTACTTATTGCTTCCAATGTCGTTATCGTTTTGTTGTCGTTATGGTTAGTAATATCGTTTTATTTATCGTTTTCGGTGTCGTCATCGTTGTCGTATCAATTATCTTCATCATTATCTTTATCCTTGTATTTATCCATATCGTTATCGTTATCCTTGTATTTGTCATTATCGCTATCGTTATTGTTTTCGTTATCGTTATCCTTGAATTTAAATTTAAATTTAAATTTAAATTTATATTTATATTTATATTTATATTTATATTTATATTTATATTTATATTTATATTTATATTTATATTTATATTTATATTTATATTTATATTTATATTTATATTTATATTTATATTTATATTTATATTTATATTTATATTTATATTTATATTTATATTTATATTTATATTTATATTTATATTTATATTTATATTTATATTTATATTTATATTTATATTTATATTTATATTTATATTTATATTTATATTTATATTTATATTTATATTTATATTTATATTTATATTTATATTTATATTTATATTTATATTTATATTTATATTTATATTTATATTTATATTTATATTTATATTTATATTTATATTTATATTTATATTTATATTTATATTTATATTTATATTTATATTTATATTTATATTTATATTTATATTTATATTTATATTTATATTTATATTTATATTTATATTTATATTTATATTTATATTTATATTTATATTTATATTTATATTTATATTTATATTTATATTTATATTTATATTTATATTTATATTTATATTTATATTTATATTTATATTTATATTTATATTTATATTTATATTTATATTTATATTTATATTTATATTTATATTTATATTTATATTTATATTTATATTTATATTTATATTTATATTTATATTTATATTTATATTTATATTTATATTTATATTTATATTTATATTTATATTTATATTTATATTTATATTTATATTTATATTTATATTTATATTTATATTTATATTTATATTTATATTTATATTTATATTTATATTTATATTTATATTTATATTTATATTTATATTTATATTTATATTTATATTTATATTTATATTTATATTTATATTTAGATTTTCAATTTTTCAATTCTGTTTTTTGTATTTGGTAGGACAATTTATTCAGAAAATTACAAAATCTGCATCTCAAAAAAAACAGAAAATCTAGGAATTAGTTAACATGAATGCAGTTATCGTGAGAACCTCCAGAAAAAAATGGCTGCCATTTAAAAATGAAAAATTTATTTTTCAAACATTTTTTTGTAGTCCAGGGTACAAAAAAAAATTTTAAAAACTGTTTTTCGGCGATGATTGAGGTTCACATGATACCGCCGTTAATTCTGCGTCGTTTGGCTTTTATTTCATTAAAATCGGTCCAGAAGAACTTGAGTTATAGGAGTTGGGTCACCTTGTGTCACTAAAAGGACTGTATCTCCTAAACTATTCCGAATTTGGAAAAAATCCTTTTGGGAAAATATTTTTGAATATCTTGATTTTTTTAATCCATAAAACCAAAATGGCCCTACATCATATACAGCTTGCAAAGAAACATGTTGCAGAATTGTATAATCATGAGAAGAGATTAATGAACGAAAGCTTAGATGATTCTTTACCATGTTCAGGAGCTAGAAAATAAAGAAAAAGTGAGGAATATTAAATCTGTAAGCAACTTTATTACTCTTTTTGACGGAATTCTAAGATTGTCTCAAATCTCTAATTTTTCAAAGTTTGTCAAAACTATCATTGTAAAGAACTTAAAAATTTGGCGTTTGTTGTACTAGCTGTTCTGGCAACACAAGTATAAGTCGAGCGTGCTTTTTACACTCTTAAGTTGGCCAAAGAACCAGTAATGATGAAAAGTTACTGGAATACATATTAATGCTTAACATAAACTTAGCTCAAATACAGGGTTGCCCAAATTCGACGGACCCATGTTTTTTTAAAAAAAAATCAAAGAAAAAAATAAAAATTTGGCGGTTGGCAATCTTAATCATTTAATTTGTTCCAAGTAGATTTGTTTACATCAATTTTTGAATATGATATCTCTCAAATGGCAGCCTCTGGCGTTGATGGCGTATTGTGCCCTTTTTGCAGCATTTTCCATCGTTTTCGCCAACATTTCGGCCGGAATAGCGGCTATTTCTTCACGAATGTTGTCCTTGAGCTCGTCTACGGTCCTTGGCTTGTTAACGTAAACCTTTGACTTCAAATATCCGTTTAATCCGTTTTTTTCTTGAATCAATTATTTTATTTCTGTTTTTGAATTTTTAACGGTAAATTTTGCATTTTGGAACGATTAGTACGTAAATTAAGAATTTTAAAAAGCGAATCGCTCTTACAAAATTCTCGACCGATAATATCTGTATGTTCAGTGGACTCCTCCTTTTCTTCACAGAGTCTACGTGTTCGAGGGTTTATTATTCACAACTTGTACAGGTGACCCCGCTTCTGCGAAACAATCAGAGTTTCAAAATATAGCTGGCAGTTGAGCTAAATAGCATTGAAATGAGTACTGTTTCAATATGAGCGTTTTAAACATTATTTCCAAATGAAGATAACTTTGACTTTGGACGGTCATTTGATGTCGAATTACTCACAAATACCAGACGTCTTGTGGCAAAGTTGTTCCCCACCAGTGTTATACAGAAACAGATGTCTATGTCTGCCCGTGTGACAAAGCACTAAAAATATCTCAAGCATGTGACGCGGTATGCATGTTGCCATCAGCAACCATCCCAGGCAGCCTTACTCGCCCATCCCCACTCCATGTTCAACTCTCCGCCCCTGTGGCCAACCAGCCGTCAGTACGTGCTACAAACACTTGGACGTAAAAAGCCCAACTTCTGCATGAAAATTTCCCAGCTTAAAAGTAAAAAAACAAATCAGAAGAAAATTTCCCTCGGCATGCCGACGCAAGTACATATCCCCGGCGCCGAGACAGAGGGAGCTCGGATGCTGCGCAAGCACTCTCGCGCACAGTGCTCTCTCTCGGATGCTGCTGCTGCCCTACTTATTCAGCGTGGACCAAGAATAAGGTGTGTGTGTTTACTTAGCGCTCGCGCTCCACGGCAGCCGCCCAGTCGCCTTCGCCGCCATATGCTGAATGGCGCGCGCATGTGTATGTATGTGTGTGTGAGCATCGGCGTCGTCGTCATCGTCTTCGTTTGCCATTTGTGTGGTCTGATTGTGTCACTGTGTCAATAGTTGGTGTTGGCCTTCTTAGCAGGTGCTGCGGCGTTTGCAAAAAATCCAACGGCGCGGGAGAGCGAGAGAGAGAGAGAGAGAGCTGCGTCTCCTTTTGCAGCTGATGTTGCTCAGTCAGAGGTCCTGGCACCATACCCGTCCCGTTCTGCAGCTCGTCATTATGTTTACAATGTTGTGTAAATTTGGAAATGAGGCACAAAGACAACGCACACACACATTCACGGACTCAGGTGTTTGCGTGTGTTTTTGTGCGCACAACAAAGGCAATGAACGAACGGCAGAGGGACCTTTAGCTGGATGCCGTTGAAAGCGGGAGGGGGTGGAGAAGTGCTGGAGTACCCCTCTCACATTCACTCAACAGTTGCGGGTCCCTGTATGTGCTACCTTTAATGCATGCAAACATTTGTGCGCGTGTTTGCGTGTGCCAGCCACCCCACCCCTACCCCCGCCATCAGGCACCACCATAGCGCCAATAACACTGTTTAGTTGCTGTCAGCTGAACATTGAAAAGCATATCAGCAGCAGCTGCTTTATCCCAGCAGCAGCATCATCTCATCTCGTTGTACGCAGCACCTTTTGCTAATCCCGGCGGCACCGGCACCCGCCCCGCACGCACCGCCAGCAACTGCGACAAATGGCCATTCGCATAGTCATAGTGCAGAGTTCACCCAGTGCCACAGCCAGTTTCCAATCCCAGAGCCGTTGTTGCCATGCCAACACCATCAACAGTGCCGTTTTAGTTACACTCGGACTCTGGCCTTCCGAGCGAACGTGTGGGTAAACGTACCTTTGAACGTTTGTGTGGGTATTTTTGATTTCTGATTTGATTGCTACCCCGGCAGTGCCCCGCTTCTCCCGCCCATCCGCATTTACCGTAGGAGTAAATTATGCATGCCTCAAAGGTTTCGCAATAAAATATGCATGTATACACACACGGGCATACCATATTACCCACACACACATGGGCAAAACATTAAACCAGAATGTGTAACATAGTTTCGTCGCGACGCACGGCGAAATGAGTTGGGTCCACGTCCCACATCCCGGCCCAAGACTCTCTTAATTACTTGTTGCAAACTTTGCCCAGCTGCCAACGTCAACTTCAGCCAATATCGAAATGGGTATGCGGAACTGCCGCTCCGGCAGCGCACAAAAGGATTTTTGGGTTTGCGCAATGCGAAATATAGAAAGTACATCCGGCCAGTATTAGTATTTTTGTATATAGGTACAAGTGAATCTGGTGTAATAGCTTAGGGCTCTGTCGCCGGTGACCCACTAATTCCGAAATATGCGTGCTGCAATCGGCTTAGATGGAGTCCAGCCCAACTGTCAAATACTCTGCAGTTGCCAAATTTTGTGTGTAACTGAAAATTTTTAAGGCCCGATAGATATTTATGATTTAATATAGAAATCAATAGCATTAAGGATGTAAATCAAAGATGTAATCTACGCCCAGAAAAAAAAATGGCCTAGAATGGCCCAAAATTACCTAATATTTTAGGTCATTTTGCCTAAACTCGGAGCTTCGGATTATTGGACTAGAATTTAGGACAACCTTTTCCTAAAAATTACGAAGAATAGAAAAATTGATGGCGGTGCGGGACACACACACCACCACAACCAAACCGATCCCACACTCCCATTACCGCGGTGGTTGTGAACTAATTTTGAAATAACAATTAACGATTTTATTATTTACTTACCTCAACTGGGACTTGAACTCAGGACCTCGAGAGTCTGCAGAGCACTCACTGACACCGACACCGCCACAGCGCGTCTAGCAAAAACATTGATGAATTCACAATTGTAGCGAAAGCCGTTGGCATTTAGGCATGAAATGAGACAGAACGCCAGTAGCTCAGTGGATGTCACTAAAACGTCGGGGCCGTTGGTTCAATTCCCCATAGAGGCATCGTTTTTATACTCGTTACTCGAAAGTAAGAATGGTATACTAAAGTCGTGCAAATGTATGTAACAGGCATCTCCGACCCCATAAAGTATATGTATTCAAAGTTATGAAGTTATTAAACACTAATTGCCCTGATTAACGGGTATTTCGAAGTCGGACAGGGCCGACTTTAACTTACGCTCTCGTCTTTTTTACTATTAAGTGTTATTAACATTGACTACTCTAAAAAAAAAGCATCCAAATATAAATGGGGTCAAAGGAGATTTATCATATATTTTAGAAAACTATTTTTGAAAATAAGATCTGAAATTAAGAAAACATTTACTAAAGGGTAGAAAATATTTTCTTAATCGTAGAAAAGCATTTTCTACAATTTAGAGAAAAACAAGAAAGAAAGTCGGTCAAGCCCGACTATAACATACTCTGTACAAACGAAATTATACGCTCAGCATAAACTTTCATGCGGGAGGGGGCGTGGCCAAAATTGAAAATAAACTTGATCTGCCTGCAAATATAAGAAGTATTTGTCCCATACACGTCAAACCTCTATCTCTTACCATATCTGAGATCGGTGCATTCATACGGACAGACAGAAGGACATGACTCGGCTGTTGATGATGTTCAAGAATATATATACTTTATAGGGTCGGAGATGCTTCCTTCTCGATGTTACATAGTTTTGCACAAACTTATTATACTCTACGTACCTGCGGTACAGAGTATAAAAATTACATGTTTAGGAAAAAATGTATAAAAATAAGTAATTATCTTTTAATTAAGCAAGGAAAATTACACAGTGCTACAGCGAAAAAATACTTTCGAAATAACTTCCCCTGCGCAGTAGAGCAGGTCGAACAAAGCATTTCCTCAAATTTCGATTCTTCCTTACACCCCCAAATTCTGAAGTTATGGCCCAAAAACCGCATTTGGCTTTTTTCACTCATTTAAATTTAAATTACTCACGCATTGACCGTCTCCAGTCCATAAATTTGACCGTTGACCGTCTTAGTCCATAATCTGATGTTTTATGTCAATAACGTTGAAATACAAATTAAGTACTCAAGACAATCTTAAAATTAGATCCGTTTCGTCATTCAATTTTTTTTTTTTGAACTATTTTTAGGTACATCATGCGAACTCCGAATTCTTTTCAAGAGCAATGCGAAAATCGAAAAATAATTTAAGAAAAAAAACTACGAAATAAATTTCATTCAAAAAAGGGAAAAATTAATTGGGAACCTTATAAATAACAAGTTTCAGAAAAATAAATTTGTGAAAACGACAAAAAAATCAGAGTTCCAAAATTAGGAATCCCAAGTAGAACAATCGTTTGAGAACTAAAACTAGGAAAGTGGAATTCTGTCAACAATTTCACTTTCCAAGACATTTTCATTCAGATTGTCTGGAGTGTAAAAGTATACGCTGTTTCGAATAAGCCAATAAATGGAAAAATATCTAAGCAATAAAAGGGTGCACCATAAAATGTATTACAACGGGCTTTAATATATCCTGGATAAAAAAACAAAGACACGGAATATTTCATGTGCGATCGCTATGCAATAAGCAATTGCCGTGGCCGATTAATACGCACAAACAGTTCAAATATTGAAAGCAACCTGCACTCGCATTTACCGGATCCTCGCGTTGCCAAAATGGCAATTGTATTTGAAACCATGAATACGTCGGAAGCATGGCATAACAAAATCAATTCGTTCTCAGCTTGCAAATATCTAGCAATTTTTAAATTCTTAACACTTTTAATGAAGGAACAAAATAAATAAGACTTTAAAATAATACAGATTAACGCACACAGAGAAAAAAAAAATGTCAATATCAATTCAATCTGGGCTGGTTAATTTGACATTTTGACAAATCATTTTTTACATATCATTTTGATGCTAAAAAATATCAAATTAAGGCTAAATAATATCATTCTGATATTGAATATTTCATTTTCTTTTAATTAATATCAGTATTATATTTCATTAATATACTATTAATCAGAAAATTCATCGAATTGATATAAAGAACAGGTCATATTCATCTTTATCACAGGGGCTTTTTAATGATATGAAAAAATATAACATTGAGCCCCAGATCGTATCATTTTTATACCCGTTACTAGTAGAGTAAAAAGGGTATACTAAAGTCGTGCAAATGTATGTAACAGTCAGAAGGAAGCATCTCCGATATCATAAAGTATATATATTCTTCATCAGCATCAACAGCCGAGTCGATATAGCCATGTCCGTCTGTCAAGTGTATCATTTGAGATGCGCTGAATTATTAAACTTTAAATTTATTAAAAGCATTCGAACTAATAGCCTATTTTCACCTCTATGCGTTCTCTCATCGATTGCTCTTTTTATCGATAAGTTCCCAAAGGTGTTTCTACTACGTTCAGCGTTCACTTCCGCGTGCACAACAGCTGATCTGATCTGATTGTTTTCCTTTTCGCAGCAATCAAAATGAATTTAAGTGACATTTTTTTTACTAAATGCAATTGAAAAGCAACAATTGCATTTAATGCAGTTAAACATATTTGTTCATGTTTTATATAAATACATAATTAAACTTTATTTATTATGGATATTATGTTTAGTCCAACTTATTAAAATTAATAATATGGAGTGCTGTTTATTAGACTACTAGCTCTTGTTTCCCTTATTTCTAAGTATTCCAAGCAGCTTTTTTATGGAAAGACTTCACTCGGAAGTGTTACTCCACTTGTTCTTTTTGGTCAGGTTGTACATATTGTTTTTGACTTCAGTAGCCATCGGCCCATACATGACCATTTGTTCTGCCATTTCTTTTTAATGTGGGTGCTCTTCCGTACAGTCTGAGGCTCATCTATGTTCTCCTCCCATAAGTCAAGGAGATAGAAGTTCGCAACTGGGGTCTAGTCCATTTTTCGTTTGCTGTAGAAAGGGTAAATTGTTTGACACATAAATCAACAATGTTTAAATGAACTGACCTTCCATTGCCGGACTTTCTTGTGCCAGCTGATTTTGTTATCAAACTGTCCTATGGATAAAGATACTTATCGATACTCATACTCGGTACTCGGCTAAGTATGAAGAAACGAGTTGGCAGAACCCGCGTTCAAAGTGGCCATCAACTGAGTTTTTTTTATATGGAGCTCAACGCGCGTTCTTCGATAAATGGACGCGAACGCAGCTGTAATAGAAGCGCCCTATTAATTACTTAGCAAGAAAACTTAAAGAAGTTGGGCGGCGAAATAGTTAAATTATATGGACAACCCTGTATATGTACATGTGGGTGGAAGTTATAACTGCTTGTATTTATAAGTTTAATATACAAATATAAACTGACAATGCCAGTGGCTGCATTGATTTCTTTGGAAGTTGGAAGGAGAAGGAGTTTGACGATAGAAAACTTCGCAGTAGGTACCTCAGAAATCATCCAATCATCCAATCATCTTTCGATATATAAAATGAATAATTTTTAGTAATTCAACAAATTGAAATGCTTACATACATTTTTCACATTCCCACAAAGTAAAGCTTATTGCTACACCCAGAGAAATGTAGCACGAATTGACAAGCACGATTTCTGCTTCAATTTAGAATTTTTCTTCTTTATTTTTTTAAGACGAATCTGCGGGAAGCCCCGAGTGGAGAAAGCAAACAACAAATGAGAACAATTCTCTCTCTAGCTCTAAGCATTGCCGATGGCTGTTGTGCACAATTTGTACTGAGAATTTGTCGCTGCATAACGCGTTGTGGCGATGTCGGCTGAGATGTCGGTGTCAGGTGAGTGCTGCAGTCTTCGAGGCCCTGAATTCAAGTCCCAGTTGAGGTAAGTAAGAAATAAAAATATTTTAATGGCATTTAAAAACTAATCACAATTTAGCAATAAGGGGGGAGTGGCAGTGGCGTTGAGGAGTGGGTTTGTTGAGGAGGTGTGTGTTTTGCGATGTGTTCTCCATGCCACTGCGTCAAGTCTTTCAAGAAGAACTACTCTTGGAATTGAAACTTTTTTATTTTTGCAACCAAGAAGAACTATTCTTAGAGTCGAGAATATTTTTGCTTGCATCCAAGGAGATCTTTTCTTGGATCCAAGACTATTTATGCTTGATATCAAGAAGACTATATTCAAGTACAAGAATTTTCGTGCTTGATAACCAGTACTTGGTTTCAGTATTTTCTTCTTGGATCAAAGAATTTTCGTTCTTACCGTACTTTTGACATCAAGTCTTTTTGATATCAAGCAGGATTTTCTTGATTTTTTCTCCGAGTGTAGGTTTTTTTTCGATACTTCATTAAATTACCCTCTTACATCATTCTTTAATAAAATGCTAATTTATCCACATAATCTTGTTCTATTTATACTTCATTTAAGCGAAAAAAGTATAAGCTTTGAAAAGAAAGTGAATACTCCGAATTTTTTTTTGCTAAATTTTGAATAAGTTGGCATGTTTGCTAAAAGTTGCTTTCTGCTGCTCGCTGACTTTCGTGTTGTTTTGCTTGAATATATTTTTAAATTAATTTTTATAACTTAAAACTCATAAAATCTTGAATAATATTAATGCAATTCGATTAGTTAGGCATTCAAGCTAAGATCCTCATTATTTTATTTCACTCAAAACTGTTTGTTGGCAAAAAATTGACCAAATGTCGCCACAAAAATTGCCACATTTGAAAACGAACAAAAGAGGTTTCAGTTACACCGACAATTGCTTTTGGGTTTCTAGAGAACACTCCCGATATAACCTTTTTTAATATATCAAGCTCAGATTTTGCAGTGTAGTGTATGTGGCCAATATCAACAATCTCACAATTTTTTATAAAGATCGGATAACACAGTACGACACAAAAAAAAACCCGGGATGAGAACCTTAAATTCTGATGGAAGGGACTTTTGCAAGCATCACCACATTCTCAGTTTCTCAGCTGTACCCTAGGTTCGCGTTCTATGGGTACTTCTGTACTAGGAACACAAAGCTACAACAATTTTAGCTTAGTAGTCAATGGTTCAAGATAAAAATCTACAAAAAAACGTAATATCCAAAAATCGGGTTATTCGTACAATTGGTTAAGGTACCTTCAGAAGGGGTCAAACCGAAATTCTTTCATATCTTTAAAAGCGCACGGTAGAGTTTTCTTAAAAACTAAATTTATGATGGCATAATGGGCTATTTCATGGGCCTAAGAGATGTTACTCCTTAGCCAAAAAACCGCGAGATGGAGTACCATTTAAAGATCCACCCACGCGAGTTCATTCCAGAGGTCTCGGTTCAAGTCCCCCCAGAGTAAGTTAAAACTTTTTACAAACCAATTCTAATATAATTCTACTCTTGGATTCCATTACAAAGAAAATTAAGTATAGGTTGGTGGCTGGCAAAATGTTTAATCAAAAAATTTTTGTTTAACTATTTGCAATATTTAATTTTAAGTGTACTCTTTTTATACTCTGTACCGTAGGTACATAGAGTATTATAAGTTTGTGCAAAAGTATGTAACATCCAGAAGGAAGCATCTCCGACCCCATAAAGTATATATGTTCTTGATCAGCATCAACAGCCGAGTCGATATAGCCATGTCCGTCTGTCCGTCTGTCTGTCTGTCCCTCTGTCCGTCTGTCTGTCCGTATGAACGCACAGATCTCAGAGATGGTAAGAGATAGAGGTTTGACATGTATGGGACATATGCTTCTAATGTTTGCAGGCAGATCAAGTTTATTTTCAATTTTGGCCACGCCCCCTCCCGCCCCCGCAATTTAGAAAAAACGTCATATCTCCCACAGTTTTGAAGATAAATGGCTTGTTTCTTCTGGATATATTTAGTTATTAGGATAACTTATCGATCCGCCAAAGGAATGAAGAAGATCGGATGAACGGTTTTCGAGTTATGATCAAAAGAAAGAAATTTTCTTGGTACAGAGTATGTTATAGTCGGGCTTGACCGACTTTCTTTCTTGTTAGATATACGAATATCATATTTAACGCTAAATCAAAGGCGAAAATAGTAACATCAAAGTGTAAATACTAAAATATCACAGCATTCATTTTATTTTCTTCAATATATGTAACATCTCAGATCGTGTTCAGTTTAAGAACTCCGACCCCTAAGTACAATGTAAGTATAAATTTTCACATATACTATTATTGAATCGACAATGTTGTGGCAAAAATACTACTATGCTAATAATAATAGTAGTGTTCCCGATAATTCTATCAAAGTATTGTCAACTTACAAATTTTTCTAAATTTGTATTGCTACGTGGTTTTTATGCCCTGTTCCCATTGAAAATGGGAAAGGGGGATCATGAAGTTGTGCGAATGAATGTAACGGGGAGAAGGAAACATTTCCGACCCCATAAAGTATATATAATATATTCCTTATCAGCATGAATAGCCGAGTCGATATAGCCATGTCCGTCTGTCCGCCTGTCCGTCCATCCGGCTGTTTGTATGAACGCTTCGATCTCAGAGACTATAAGAGATTTAGCCACAAATTTAAAGGTAGATGTATGCCGTACGCAGATATAGTTTGCTTCAAATTGGGGAAATTCCCCAAAAATCCGTCAGATCTTAGACCTGAAAAACCGTCACAATTTTCAAGTTAGAGCCTCGTGGTTTAGTATCAAGCTAGGCCCAATATCTATCTATTCTGAGAAGTACAATCAGATCGGACAAAAAACACCGGAGCTATAAGCGAAACAATTGAGCTGATAAGGGCACCCCCTCATCCAGTTGTTAGGCAGGACTAAAACCGCTTAAAGGTCAAAATAATGTTGCCTGCATTCAGGGTGACAATTTGAAAGCTGTTGCAAAAACCGGTTACATTTATCTTCAAAAATTCAAAAACAAATAAATGAAAACAAATGAACAGGTTATTTTATAGTCGGGAAACTTGACTGCAGCGCCCTTACTTATTTACTGTTGATATGTGTACAAATTAGAATACTATAAGCAATAGCAAAATTAACTATTTTTATGGCCGTTTCTCGAAGAGTAAAAAGGGTATACTAAAGATGTGCAATGTATGTATGTAACAGGCAGAAGGAAGTATCTCTGACCCCCTTCAGAATATATATTCTTGATCAGCATCAATAGCCGAGTCGATATAGCCATGTCCGTCGGCCTCTATAAACGCCTGCATCTCAGAGACTGGAAGACTTCAAGCATCCAAATTTTAAAAGGGGGCTTATATTGTTTGTACGCAGATCAAGTTTCATTCTATTGGATTGCAAGATGATCTTAACTCCTTGCAGTCTTGGTGCTTGTTAAAACATTTGCACCTGAAATGCTCCAAGGGCATGTTAATGACTTTCCATCGTTGAAAACCATTTCTGGTTTACTATACGATTGGTAAAGAACCGTTGCAACGTATTTCGTCTGTCGTTGATCTTGGAAATCTTTTTGACCCCATGTCTGAAGAAGCACAGGAAACAAGAAACAAAGATTATTGATATTATAGGGAACATAACACCAGAAAAATTTCGAAAAGTGCCACGACTGAAGATCTATCTTCATCTGATCCATTTGTTTCAAGTAAACGGTATTTGTGGAAATCAGATTCAATTGACATGGATAAGGAAGCAGAGAATCTATTGGTTAAGGAAATGCCTGACTTGTATCTCTCCGATATTTTAGAAGCTTATTAATTATATGAAAAAAAGAATAAAAGAATAAAAATAAGTGAGTTTTTCTAAAAAATGTATGATAATTTAGAATATTGAATATTGAAAATTTATTGAAATTGCATGGGAGCTATACCTCAATGATATCCGATAAGCTTGAAACTTGGCAAAATTATGAAACCAACTAAACAAATTAGTTCGACAGAAATGTGGCACCGTACATTAATATTTGTGGATTTCAGGTGCCATAAAAGAAAACACGAGGTGTGGAAAATTTTAATTGTAAAAAAAATGCCTTAAGCCTTGACCGATTAAGTTCTAGTTTTAAACAAGTAAGGGCGCTGCAGTCGAGTTTCCCGACCACAAAATACCCTGTTCATTTGTTTTCATTTATTTGATTTTGTAACAAAATTTGCAACCTAAATGTAGGCAACACTTTTTTCTAGTCCTGACCATAAACTGGGGGTGGGGGTGCTCTTATCAGCTCAACTGTTTCGCTTATAACTCCGGTGTTTTTTGTCCGATCTGATTGTACTTTTCAGAATAGATAGATATTGGGCCTAACTTGATGTATACTAAACCACGAGGCTCTAACTTGAAAATTGTGGATCTGACGGCTAGTTAGGTATAGGATTTCTAGAGGAGGTCTAGGTTTTTTGGGGATAAAAGGGGGAAGGGGTGGAATTTTTCAAATCTGAAACAAACTTGATCTGCGTACAGCATAAATCTACCTTCCTGCAATAATTTGTGGCTCTATCTCTTATAGTCTCTGAGATCGACGCGTTCATACAGACAGACAGACGGACAGACGGACATGGCTATATCGACTCGGCTGTTCATGCTGATCAAGAATATATATACTTTATGGGTTCGGAAAATTTTCCTTCTCCCTGTTACATATATTCGCACAACTTCATGATCCCCCTTTTCCCATTTTCAAAGGGGTCATTCTTCTACGAAATGTTGACTTTGGCGCTCTTTATCTCCGGTACTGCTCACTTAATTTTAATAAAATTTATTAAATTTATTTGACATCTTGAACAATTCCTAATCAAACAATACAAAAAATGGATTCAAAATATTGAGCGGTTCAAAAGTTACAGAATTTTGTCCAAGGCAAAACGATTCTGGACCACTGTGCGTCGCCTTAACTTCTCTGTTCTTTCTAGACCAACTAGAAACTTTTTTCCCATAAACTTGCTCAGCATAATCGATTTCGGGTTTTATGTGAAGACCACAACGATCTTTATCACCTCCTCTCAACAGATCTCTCTCTCTCTTCTCCTTAAAAACGTCCCTTTACACGTAAAAATCTCCGACCACTCCCAGCTGTGAATAGGGGCATAGCTTGCCGAACTGGCTAATAAATCTTCCTCCACCGGGTCAGGTATTTTTCGGTTATCCTTTTAGTTTTATATTAATATATTTTTAATTTGTAATTGTTTATTTTTGGTCACTCTTCCATTTTATCTTTAGTTATAGTTTTATGCCTTTATTCCTCTCGGAATTTGTAAGCTTGCATTTTCTTATACTTTTTTTTCTTACCTCTTCACATCTCTTCAGGCCTGTTCCGGGCTTCACATAATCTATTAAACTTCAAATGAAATTGAAATCGAACGATTTTGTGTTCGCTGTTCTGGTATTCAACTTGCAATTTGAATGTTTCAGTTCCAAATTGTTTTTCTTTTAACAACTCGCTGAAATTAATCAGCTGGATGAAACAAACGAGATACAAACTCTGCAAAAATCAATAGTGCTTTAATATAGCTGTTTAAAATTTTGCTTTATTTTAATGGCAGTCTATGAAAATCACGAATTTCCTTCTGATTTCAAGCAATGTGAATTCAAATAGAGTAACTCCATTAAATTATGAAAACCAGAGCAGGTAGTGTAAGTTGTGAGGGTGCGCTGAATTTTGAATTTGAATTGTCGATAAGATAAGAAACAATCGATGTTCGATGAACTTGCATTAGGCGCTATCGCATGTTCAGGCGCTATCATTCGGTATCATGCGTACGAAAACGAGTTGGCAGCCCTTCTTGCGCCGCCATGCAATGTAAGCTGTCATGCCGTTTTCCGCCTTCACTTTTGCTGTTTCCGAAGACCCGTACCGACGCTCAAAGTTTAGCTGATCGAAAATATAAGTTTTATTGGAGCTTCAAGCCCAAAATAATTGGTCATCCGCCATCCCAAATCAGTTTTGACCAACCCGCGCCAACACCTTGTGGTTGGCCAACCAATTCCTTGCCAGAAACACCAAATAAAACTGTCGCTCGGCTTAACCTCACTTACAGGTATGAAAACAAAAAAAAAAGAGAAAAATGGTTAATTAATTCCGGTTCAATTTAGTGTGCATCGACAGGGGTTGCCCTCGTGGGTACTCCCGCTCTAATCCTACTGCGCGTTTAGCACGTAGGCCACTGGCCTCGTCAATCTTCAAACGACGCTGTGTGATCGCCTGTGCCAGCCAGCGAGTCAGGGCTTGTTTTTGTATTTCGACCCGGTGGTACTCTATGCACTCGATTCGCTTGGCTTGGACGTGGATATGGCTGGATTATTGGACATTTGCATCAGCACAGCCCGCACATGGCCTAGGCGCTGCAACTGATGCCTGGTGGCGCTACATTAGCTTTTCCTCTAAGACTTGTTACCTAGGCGCTGCTCCTCTACGTCAGCAGCATCACAATCTTTTGCCGCTGCTCCTACATGTGGTAGCCGAGCTGCCCCAAATAGTGCTCACCATCAAAGGACAGCTGCCGCCGTGCATACGAGACACCTCAGGCCAGGGCAGGCAACGTGGTGCACGTTTCGTATACGGACTCTACCGTCTACCTCAGGATTAAATGACGGATCACTTACCTAGTATCAAAAATCGTTTGTTGAATTTTGTGCATTTTGATATCCCTGCTAGTGGAGTAATTTTCGGTTTAAACTTGTGTTTTCCTAGGTCGAACATACTGCTTGTGAGAGTTTTTGTATTTGCCTCTTTTCCCACGACAGCTTCCATGATCAACAGGCCTGCTGACACCGATGGAACCTGCTGTAAGTACGGCATAGCCGACCCTAAGTAATAGCAGATATAAACCCACAAAAGCAGTTCTGAACCATGGCCCATTAGGTCTGCCGCAAGACGGCTTAAATACTTGTATTATCTCCAGCAGCCTTCGTGGTTACAGAATGCACACATCTAGTTTGACCAACGGCCTTCTGCTATTTTATACCCGAATTAATATGATATTGTTTGGACTAATCTTCTTTATTAGTATACCGAATTTGACGCTAAGAGTAGAGAAATAACGAAAATGAAATAAATATTGTTTAAAAAGGGCATCCAAAGTAAGTTTACTCGCGTCGTGATTTGGGCAGAACCCCATAAACTCACAAGGTTCTGCAAGGTAGGGCGGGTATAGAGGAGGACAACAACATTTTAGTTCTCAATTAAATCGTTACATATCCAGACTCTGTATGCTATGGTTTAGCATTTCCTTTAAGCTCTGTCTCCTTTTAATCTGTAGCGCATGATTGGGAAAGCACTAAGAACCACCCCCATTTTCCCTGAGCCTAGCCGGCCAAACGTTTAGACAGAGCGTGCTCTCGACATTCCGCGTGTCCGTTACAAAGTGAAAAACTGAACAGGCCTGTATATTTGTTCAATGGTTTTGTTAGCTCTAATATCAACTTTGACTACAAAAAGACCGGTAAATAAAAATCCCCCACCGAGTCGGAGTCGTTATTAGTTTATTTTTATACCCTTGCAGAGGGTATATTGAAATTGTCCAGATGTTTGTAACGCATAGAAAGAATGCTATCTCCTCCGTCAGTTTTAAAGCTATCGCCACCAAACTTTGCACGAAGTCTTCTGGTCCAAATACGCTGCACATTTGTCGGGACCGGCCGGATCGGCTGACTATAACAAATTGCTGCCATAGGAACGATCGGTCGAAAAACTAGTTCTAGTGAAAAACTTTTTTTTTTAAAGCAATCTTCTCCAAACTCAGTATTTACTAGTTTTTTATGCTTCTCCACGATTCTGACAAGTTTGGTCGAAATCGGACAATTATATAGTGAAGTGGATGCGGTTTGAGTTGTGATCCTTGAATGACTTTATTTGGGCTTCAAAGCCCCTATTTATATGATTTTGTTTACATTAGTTCTTATAGGCTACATATGGTTACATGTGCTAGAAGATATCTTAATGCTATTGTAGACTCAGGTTGATTCAATTTTATTTCACAAGTAACTTTATTTCGAGCGCGTTTCTCCCAAGTGACTCTTACAATCAGTGTGACCAGATGCCGATATCGATAGCCCTAGTATACCGAGGATCGATAGCGGTTCGTGAGTATCGATATCTACCAGGGCTACGCATTCAATGTTATTATATCAGGGCTAGGCATACAACCCTATGCTATACTTATGCTAGGCTTAATTTCGGTAATTAGGAGTATGTCGTGCCTGCTTACAAGCACATGCACCAAAGCTTAGATAATAAGTTTTGTTTAAGATGGAGCCATGATGAAACAATATAAGTGGGGCGGTGTCAGTGTGATGCGTACTTTTGAAAAAACCTAAGGCCACAAAAGTACGCGCAGCACTGAAAGTGAAGGTACTTTGCAGAGAACTCACACTGATGCCACCTTACCTTTCTTGTTGTATCATGGATGGAGCTTTTGGCTTGGAGCTTTTTAGCTTGAGCTTCGATCGTTAAGCTTTGTGAGTTAAATGCTGAGCTTTGTTCTAACGCATAGTGGCTGCCAAAAGTTATACTACATCTCCTTTTTTCGAAAAAAAGGATAATTTATAGTTCTTTTTATACCCGTTACTCGTAGAGTAAAAAGGGTACACTAAAGTCGTGCAAATGTATGTAACAGGCAGAGGGAAGCATCCCCGATATCATAAAGTATATATATTCTTCATCAGCATCAACAGCCGAGTCGATATAGCCATGTCCGTCTGTCCATCTATCCGTCCGTCCGTCTGTATGAACACCTAGATCTCAGAGACTAGAAGAGCTAGAGCAACCAAAGTTTAGATGTAAACTAGTATTGTCTGTAGGCAGATCAAGTTTGTTTCAAATTTCGGCCACACCCCCTCCCGCCCCGCAATAAAAAATGATGAATATCTCCTACAATTTGTAAGATTTCAGATTTTGCAGTGTAGTGCATGTGGCCAATATGTACAATCTCACAAACTTTCATAAAGATCGGATAATAAATGGCAGAGTTAAAAAAACGTTGCATACTTATCTGAGCCGCATGGGGTTAATAAACATTAATTGCCTTGAGTAACGGGTATTTCGAAGTCGGGCAGGGCCGACTTTAACTTACGCTCTCGTTTCTGTGTAGCTTCAACAAATTCTGAAAATTGAACGGCATCTAACACCCAAAGTATAATCAAATCAAGAATTTGAAGTGGTTCAGCCGAAAAGCTTGCAGCCGGGAAAATGTCTAACCAGCCCACACCACGCTGTCGCCAGCCTACACACCAAATATCGAGATATTCGCTTACATAACTTTTTAAACATTCCTGATCCATTTCATCAACCTATTTGAAAAACCGCTAGTTGGTTGCCCAAATAAGTTCTGAAATATTGCTTTGAACTACGATTGAGCCGGTTCGAAAACGGTTTTTAACCAATTTAATGACCAAATCCACTTTGACAACCGTTATCCAAAATTTTAAGTTCGTTCTTAAATCTGGCTCTGAACCTCTTTCGAACGGGTTCGAAGTCGGTTCTGAACCAGTAAACATCCAACTCCATATTACCAACATGCATACCAAATTTAAAGCTGGTTCCAGCCGGTTAACCCCTGTTTAACCGGTTTTAAACTGGTTTTGAACCAGTAAAATATCCAACTCTACACTACCACTCTACAATCAAAGGGCCTAGCCGAATAAGCATACAAAAACTTCCCCCGCACTAATCAGCACCAAATTTCAATTCATGATTACCATCAGGGAGAAGCTCACTCTGCTAAATTTCCAGTCTGATAGTCGCTATTGAAGTTGAGTTATGAGGACGGATAGTTAAATCACAAAACTGTTTTTGCTCTAGAACAGCTGAGCCGATTTGGATGAGCTAAATATATATTGTAAGTGTTCACAACACGATTCCAAAAACTATTTAACACATTTTAAAAAACAGTTCTTAGGCCCGAAAAAACTTTTAAAATTTGCCAATCATTTGTTCACTCTGTTAATCTACTCCGATACCTCTAGTTTTTATTTGGAATTTTCTACTAAGATATCGCTAGCACAATGTATGTATCTTTTCGAATCACATCGCAAGGCTGTGTCATGATGAAAATCAATAAAATATTAAAGCAGTATTTTTCAAATATATCTTAGACATATTAGTCACACTGTGTAGGCAAACTTCGAGATAAATGTGTTTTAGATTATCTAATTTGGGGAAACCTTGCCGCAGGGCAATAAAACACGGATATTCGCGAGAAGCTTTGTTAGGTAAATCCCTTTCTGTTTCCTATTCCCCATTGGGAGGATGTACTCACAGTATTGTACAAAATAAACCAACAAAAACATTGTGGATGCATCTAGTTCTTTAATTCTGTCCAGTCCCCACAACTTGGTCTCATTTTGCATCCTCCTGTTTCCCATTTAGCATTTTTATGGAATTGTGACATCAGCACACGAGCTTTCAACATGTGGTAATCTTTCCTAAATACCCACCCCAGCCGACAAGAGCAAAAAGCCGAGGCCACCTCGTGCCCTGCCAGAAGTTAACTACCATCTGCTCAATCAATTATGCAAGTTGCATTCCGCAATGTATGGACTTATAGATTGTCTCGGATATAGTTAGTTCCATGATGCCTTGAACAATTCAAGCATATCTATGGCCGGTGCAATGGGATTGGCTTCGTTCGAAGAAGCTTAACCCAATGTTAATACAAATTAAATAACGGTAAGTGCCAAGATGCTAATTTGATTTCAGTTTTAATGGCCATCTGGGGGAGCACTGTGCCCATTGTATACAGAGCTGTGGGTGTATGTCGGCTGATAGGCGATTTGTCTCTGCGAGCCAGACAATCGTGTCCAAAAAGAGGGCCCGACGACTACCATGTACAATCACACTCTGAATGGTTGATTGTACGTTTGTATATGGGTGTGCATGGTACGTACAGTGGCAGCGATTACAATGGCCAAGAACAGCAGACACCGATGTGTACAGTACTCTAAGGCAACCAACACCTAACCAATTAAAAGTTTTTATAAACTTTTCAAATTAACTCGAAAACAACTTAATTTTTCCGCCTGAATATATTTCAACTCCGCTGAGGCATCCAAAACTGTGCACCCAATGTCTAAGCGTGTGTGTGTCAGTTCGTGAGTGGAAGGGCGAGTGTCTGCTGAGGGCACTGGCAGCCATACAGCCATTGTTGTTGCCATCTGCTCGTACTGTTGCTGGTTACTGCAATAAATGCAAGCAATGTAATCATCGGGCTCAAGTTGGGCTGCAGCGACAGTGACACACACTGCGAAATATCCCAGTTTTTTCTTGGCCAGGACTCGCAGCTCGGCTTGTTGTCGCTGCCGCTGTCGTTGGGGGGTGGCGGATGCTGACGCCTCGCGCGCTGTCGGTTGGCATTTTGGGCGCGACACGTGCGATCAAAAGGCGAAACGTCGCGACGTCGCCGACGAAGGCACGGACCGCGAGCGAGCGAGAGAGCCATGCTGGGGCTGTGGCTGAATCTGACTATGGGAGAGAGCCGAGGCCGGGGCCGACATCAAGATGCTGGCCGCCCAGACCCGAGCTGAGCGCCAGCTGCAGCGCTGCCAGCGTCGCTATCTGTGTCTGCGGCTGCGTCGGACTGTCGTGCGCCGTGCACCGTGGCCAAGTCCTGCAGACGTATGCGAGAGCTTTAGAACGTTGTTTGCAATCGCGGAAAGTGGTAACGAGCCAACTGCCACGGGAACTAACTCCAACAACAGCCACAGCCAGACAGAGAAAACCAGGACCAGCGGGGAACAACAGTCAACGGCCGCACTCAGGGGCGGAGTAGGAGCAGTCGTCGTCGGTGTCTGGGCAAGCGAAATTTCAATCAAACGCAAATCAAATCAAACGCCAAACGGGAAACGCAAACCGAATATGGGATACAATGCCAATCGGGAGATAAAGTTCAGCTCCAGCAAATTCATTTACCAAACCAACTAGCCAATCCACTAACCCAAGAAAGCAATCGGCTCAAACAGCTTCGCGTTCAATACAAAGAAAAAATATTTTTTGAGGATTTTTTGCAAATTTTTTTTACTGTTCAGCCCAAATAAGAAACAGAAGTGTTCAAGCAAAAAGCAAACTTAAATCTACAAAAGGTGCAAACCAAATTATCGTAATTAATTGTAACCCAATGTCGCGCAATGAGGATGCCCACGGAAAGTGCTGCCTATGCCTAGGTAAAGTGGAAAATTGAAAAAGCGAAACCCATCCAATAATATCCAACTTATGTACTTTTATTTATGTATGTATTTATGTATACGAATCACGACGAATGCCCGATGCCTCGGGTCAACAAACAAAAAGGCAAAAAGCGTTGCATGTTTTCAGGCGTGTATGTATACGTACATATGTGTGTGTGTGTGTGTGTGTACATACCCGCGAACTCGGCCTGAAATATTTCCAATGCAAAAGCCTGTAACTGTGTTGGCGAGTTGAAAATGTATTTATCAGAATATCGTCTGTACATACACACATATATATTTATTAAAGTGTCTGCATATAAAAAATCTATAGTTGTGTCAAAACGGCCGACAGATTATTTTTGCGTTTTCAGAGTGTGCCGGCTGCGCATGACCAGCACACAATTGCGATACAGAAATGGTTGGTTCCCACGAACAGCTTCGCATTCCTATGCACATCCCCAGCAGCCCCCCATCCACCACCCCGCCCCGCCTTCACTCCACGCACAGTGGCTCAAGCTGTTTTGAAATAAGAAATTACCATTTTCGGTAATTAGAAACGTGAATTGAAAATAACAAAGAAACAGTTTCGATTTGTTTTGCTTGTTTTATCTTTTGCATTGTCAGAGTCATTGAAAAGCTAAAAGAAGAGCTGGGCAAGTCAAGGTTTTGTTCTCTTTGGTATCGATTACATCGAATTGAAAATTGTTCTGATGTTTGAAAGTCCCAGAAGGGAAGCACTTCCGATCCCAACAAGAATATTGGAATTCTTGATTAGCATGAAGAGCTTAGTTGATAAACCTAGGTCCGTCGCTAAGCTCTAAAGCTAACTAGACCAAACTTATCACTTGGGACTGAACAAAAGTCGAAACTGTAGTTGTTAAGACTATTGCGACTAATGATTTTTCAAATTAGAGATGCACAATTTGTACAACAAATCCTTTCTTAGATTCTTAAGTTAATTAGATAAAATTAAATGGAAACATTTTTAAACCCTACCAAGCAATATATAAAATGTCAGTTTAGTACGTCCCTCTCTCTGTTTATCTTCAATTATCTAAAATTTTGAAGTCTTGCTTTTATTTCACGATGCTATTAAGTCGGAAAACCCCTAATAAGATCACTTTATCTTGTAGTTACCATAGAAACGATCAAGCGTAGTAAAAATCTTTTTATACCCTTGCAGAGGGTAAATTAAAATTGTCCAGATGTTTGTAACGCATAGAAGGAATCATTTCCGACCACATAAAGTACATATATATATTCCTTATCGGCATTACGAGATGAGTTGATTTAGCCTTGTCCGTATGTCTTTCTTTTTTGTTTTCAATTCAAACGTCACCAAAATCCGTTTTTACTAGTTTTCTAAGCTTTTCCATGATTCTGCCAAGTTTGGTCGGAATCGGTCCTATAGTATGGCTGCCGTAGAAAAGTAAGATTAGAAAAATAGTCTTAGTAAGAAAATCTTTTTCGTTGTCAATGCAAACATCTTTTAAATTGGCATTTATTTATTTTATAAGCATTCACACAATTCTTCAAAGTTTTGTCAAAATCGGATGACTATAGGCTATAGCTGCCCTAGGAATGATTGGTCGAGAAACTAGTTTTATTGAGAAAAACTTTTTTGTTTTCAAAGTAAACGCCTCCATACTTTGTAATTATTAATTTTATATGCTTTCCCATGATTAGACTTAGTTTGATCGAAATCGGACATCTATATAGTATAGCTGTCACAGAAAAGAAGAGTTTGAAAAGTAGTATTAGTGATAAAAACTTGTTTGTTTTCAATGGAAATGTCCTTCAAATTAGTTAGAAAAACGTGCTGCAAGGACGCACAAACTTCGGACAAACCGAAGTTAACTTTCCTCTATTTTTGTTGTTGATTTGATGTAGAGCCCACTATTACTTACGTCTATCTCCTTCGTATATGCATACACACAATCTGCAAATCAGTTGGAGCGAGCTGTTGCAAGTCACTGAAAAGTTCGGCACTGACAAAATTTGCGTTTTTTTTCGTTACATTAAGGGGTTACATGGGTTTCGTAGGAAAGAAAACGGCCTATTTTCAATAATTTTTTATACCATGTTCCCATTGAAAATGGGAAAAGGGGGATCATGAAGTTGTGCGAATGTATGTAACAGGGAGAAGGAAACATTTCCGACCCCATAAAGTATATATTGTCTTGATTAGCATGAACAGCCGAGTCGATATAGCCATGTCCGTCTGTCCGTCTGTCTGTCTGTAGTTGAAATTACCTATTTTTATACCCTGTTCCTATTGAAAATGGGAAAAAGGGAATCATGAAATTGTGCGAATGTATGTAACAGGGAGAAGGAAACATATCCGACCCCAAAAAGTATATATATTCTTGATCAGCGTTATAGCCATGTCCGTCCGTCCGCCAGTCTGTCCGTCTGTCTGTCTGTATGAACGCGTCGATCTCCGAGACTATAAGAGATAGAGCCAAAACTTTTGGCATGAAGGTAGATGTATGCTGTACGCAGATCAAGCTTGTTCAGATTTGGGAAACTCCCCTCCGTCCCCCTCTTATCACCCAAAAACCGTTACATCCTAGACCAAAAAATACACTCAGATCCACTATTTTCAAGTTAGTGTTCGTTTTCAAGTTTCGTGGTTTAGTACATATATATCAAGCTAGGCCCAATATCTATCTGTTCTGAAAAGTACAATCAGATCGGACAATAAACACCGGAGTTATAAGCGAAACAATTGAGCTTGACGTTAGGTAGGTCTAAAGCAGCTGAAATCACTAAATAATGTGGCCAGGATGCGCCTTTAATAGCAGTTACAAAAACCGGCTACATTCAAATTCAAAAATTTAAAAACAAATAAATGAAAACAAATGAACAGCGCCCTTACTTGTTTCAATATAAAAACTGAATTATTTGGTTCAAACTTTTTATTGTCTTAAGGATGCACATTTAATGAGGGATCACTGAAATTTTTGAAGCAAAATATTAAAAGTTCTGCCATTGTGACGCCATTTCCGGTGAGCTTTCGGGAAAAAGGTGCATCCGCGCTAACAGCATAACTCCTAGGAGGATCATCTAAAGTTCAAATGAAATGTATAGGTGTTTAGTTAAGACTTTAAACTAGAACTTGGACTAAGGAAAAAAATAAAGTGAAAATTGGATTTTTGGTAGAGGTTTTTACGAGAAAAAAATTGAAAAATTGATTATAATTTCGCGTCGGTTAAGTAGTTCTCGAGAAATCCTGTCAACCGACTTTCAAAACATAGTTTTGAGAAAAGCGCGATTAAAGTTTTGAGTAACAATAAAATAGGGTTAAATTTTTTCTTTTTAACTTACATGGAGTCATTGATTCGTGGGCCATAATATAAAAAACCTGCTGCAGCTGCAATGTCCAGGGCATCCTTTTGTTCCTGTCTTTGGCGAATCTTAGCTTCACGAGTCTCGCTTGCAGATTCTATCTCAGCGGCGCATATACTGTTTTCGTTAAATTCTCGGGCATATTCGTAGTTTCCCAACATGGAAATATTTTTTATTGGTTCAATTTGAGTCACTTACTAAGAAAAATCATCAAACTTGCCACAATTTTTTATGCGCAACACGTTATCGTCGTTAATGTAATATTTAAAATGATTTATTACTAATCTCTATTCGCATAAATTTAATCATTATTTTCTTAAATAGTTGAATAAAAATCACAAATTATCAATAAAATTCGATTTTTATAACAGAACTCAATGATTACAGTCCCTGATTTCAACTAATTAGCTAACTACACGAGTAGCTGCTCCTTCATACCCTGACGAGCGCAACTTCTTCAGACTGTATCTTCAAAAGTATTGCTCGGATCGATTTGAAATTTCAGGACAATATTCAAGAGATGTTGTTGAATTAAATAAGACAATAAAAAAAAGTCTTCGACTGACTTCCACTGATAAAACTATAGATTTGTTTATTGCACTCAATCAAATCATGAAAACTTCATGCTCAACATGAACTCAATGAGATTTATCACTATCTCCAAACTTATTCACAATTAATGTGAATGTTCGCAGGGTTTTTCATTCATTCAATGCAATTAATGAGCGTCCGAACTGAATTGAATTAAGAATTGAGTGAGGGTCGAACTAACTCAGTAAATAAGAAAAGAAAGTACATCGACATCTCGGATTTATCTGGGAGACCAAAATGGACACTTTACTGGACATTATTGTAAAATGGGAAAAAAATATTGGATGCCTTAATCACACTAAACAGAAGTTTCATTATTTGTATTTGTAGCCAAATAAAGCGTCACTTATTTGAAGCACACATGCCAAATGTTTTTCTTCTGAAATGACGACACACGAAGTGTAGGTTAACTGGCCCATCTAGGGCCTTTAATGGTGACACTGCCATATTTTGAGTTAGTTGATATTATTTAAGTTTTGTATAATACAAAAAATGTGATGAATTTTTCGGCCATTTTCTTCACCACTTTTTTTTTTTTGCATGCACCCTACCAATGATTAGCCCCCAGTCATGAGAGATTCAGCGGACATCTTATCAGCTCCAGATGCTTTCTTATATTGTTTTGGATATTTTTCTTTATTTTATGGCCAACCTAACTTCGTTGTGGCACGGTGGGTCCATTTCTTTATCACTAATTCTCTAGAGGCGGCATTGTGTTCGTCATCGCCCCTCAGCAGGTTGTAAAAATAGTTTCTAGATTTGTCCAGATCCACGTGCGCATCTAAGCTTCTAAAGACTAAGCTTCCGGCTTCGTTCTTACATAGTGGGGCTCCAGGCTTAAAACCTAAGATTAGTCGCCGAAGCTTTGGATAGAATTTCCGAGTCTCACTCATGCCGAACAGCCTTTCGACTTCTTCACGCATACGCCTTTCCAGCTCATTCTCTTACCTTCTAAAAAGGCGCTTCTTCTCTCTTCTTTTCTTCGCGTTGCTCCCGACTGCAGAGTCCTCTTAAAGGCATCCTCTTTCTCTGTAGTGCTCGGCGTATCCGAGTATCTCCTTGGCAGTCATACTCATGGAGAGTACATATAAATAAATGTGCTGCATAGAAAATATTTAAAGCGCAAAGTTGCTTTCTAAAATCAACGACGGCGTATGTTAAAGTACTTAAGTATTCATGGAGATATCTTAAAAATTGTGGGAGTCACTAAACAGTTTTTCGTGTTGATATATCTGCATTTACAAAATATGCTTGCTCTGGCTCAGAGAATTAGATGTTCATCTACACTCACAAAAAAAAAAACAGCCAAAATCGCCCTAAAATTAAGAAATACGACTTAAAAAGGGGTCAAATGCGATTTGCCATATATTTTACAAAAATTATTTCTATATTTTATGGCGAATTTCTCAGCATGCCGAATATCAGAATATAAAAGATATTCCGAATGCACGGAATTCGTACTTCGTAATTCGAATTACAAGAAATGTATTTGGAATATTTTTATATTTTTTAGGGCGATTTTCTAGACTTTTTATTTTCTATATTTTAGGGTGAATTACTAAATGGCTTGTCTAAATTTAAGAAATGAGCATTCTTAAATTTAGGGAGTTTTACTAAATTCGCCCAATTTTAAGACACCGTGCAATGTATTTTTTTTTCTAAATTCAAGGGCGAATTTGCCTTTATTTTAAGAACGTATTTGGGAAGAAATGCAGAAAAATTTAAAAAAAATAAATCGAAGAGTTGTTTAAGAAGTTTAAGGAAAATACTGTCTAAAAACCAGAAAGGAAAATTATTTTAGGGTGAATTTCTAAAAACTAGAAAATTCATTTTTTAGTGTAGACAGACTGTCAGACAGACAGGGCTAAATCAACTCAGCTACTTAAACTGATCATAGAGATGTTAAATAATATAGAGGAAGCTAATAAGAACTCTTTCTCCTCAGTAATGGGTATATTGAAGTCGGGCGGAGCTGTCTTTGGCTCACTCAGGGAAAAATGCTGAGATATTTTAATATTGACACTTTGGTTTCATTACTTTCACCATTTATTTAGCGTTAAATATGATGTTCGTATATCTAAAGAGTTTACTTTAAATGAAATATTGGAAATAGTTAAATTTAACATTGGAAATAGTTAAAAAACCTTTTTTTTTTATTTATTTACAAATTTTGCCAGCCAACCTATACTAAATTTTCTTTGTAATAGAATCCAAGAGTAGAATTCGTTTATACTTGGTTTTGAAAAACTGCGAATTATATTAATTTTTATAAGGTTTTAGCTTACTCTGGGGGGACTTGAACCGGGACCTTTGGATTTGAAGACGATTGGAGTGCCGTCTCAACCAGTTGTTCCACCGCGTATGCTGGCCAATCGACTTCTAAAATACTACTTACATTGAATAGCCTTAAGGGATTCATCAATATATTTCTAGCATTTTGCAAAAATACGACCGCTAGTAATTCTCAAGTTGGAATTACCTGCATTCGGTATTTTTCTTCAATTCAAAGTGCTTTTTAGTGTTTATTTTAATGAGTGATTAGATATTTGTCATCATTTACTAATTCATATAAATCTGAAATTGCTCTTCTTTCAATTTACTGTATCTTTCACAACTCTGAGACAAGAAATTAGATATTTTGGCATGATTTTTTAACAGAAATGTTGCGTTAAACCTGCAGATTGTAGCCGGCTCGAGGTCATGTTATGCTTTCGCACAACTTTAAACTGACCAACACAACACCACAAAGGATGCTGGTAAATCGTACAGCTGTTTCAAAAGGAACCATCCGCTATCATCAGCGATCCATAAATGTATCGTTATTATTTTCGATGTTTTTATCAGCTTTCCTGAATCTTTTAGTACACTGTTCGAATTATTCTGAATTTCTTGTAGTAGTTCTGTGCACTCGTTTCGAAAGACAATTGGATCAACTCAAAAGCAATATGCTCTCACAGAGCATCTTTTGTGTCTTAAAAAGAAAACCACTCTCTAGGAAACCACAAAATTGTCGGTCGCAGATCCGTGAGTTTCTTTTCGCACTAGGGTAGCAGCGGTGGCAGGCACGGACAGCGCACGCTCATGCCAGGCAGCTAGCTCATGGCCCTCGCGAACGCACTTCTAGTCACACGACAATCGGAGACGCTTGCCATGCCGCTAGTACTACTATTACCAACCCCCCTATCAGCACCACTGAAACGGTCGGAATGCCAAACAAGCACACGTAACGCTGACGGGGGTTGATTTTGGTGCTCGTTGGCAGCGACAGCGTCTTGTGTCACTTCTTCCTCAACATCTTCTGTTTTCGCTCGGCGCACTTGAAGAAACATTTTCATTTACTGCCAGCCAAATGTGCGAGTGCCAGCGTATGCATAATAATATATAATATTGTACATCTACAATTCTTGCGTACAGATGAGGCGCCATTGGGCCGAGAGCGGGTGGTAGAGAGGGGGTGAGAGAGGGGAGAGCAATGCGGAGAAGCTGTCAGAGTTGATTTTGGATTCATGTGGGAACTCGGATTCGGAGCAGACATGATGCACGTCAGTGACTGGTGCTGATGGCACCTTTCGACCAACAAATTGAGACAAAAGAAGTGCGAATAGAGCCACACACAATTGCAGGCATTGTTCCATGCATACGTGTATTCGTGTATGTACGTACGTCCCTTTGTGCCCTTTTCATTGTACGTTGGGGTGGGTTTATTGTCAATGACCGAAGTTGCATGTATCAAACAAAATAAATGGCAAATTGTATCGGAGCGGATTGTGTTCAAGGAAAAACAATGCAATTTGAGGAGCATACGCAACGATTAATTATGATGTTGGCGAACATTACTAACTATTCGGCCTCAAGCTACCGCATTTGATAATATTAAACAATTTTTTGGAAGAGTTGGCCGTGAAAGTATACAGTGGAAATTACCAAGCGTAACGCGATGAAAATGTTTTTCGTGGAAAATAAATGTAATTATTGTGTCCCTTTAAGCCAATTGTAATATAAATTGTATTGCTTTTTAATCAATTTTAATGGGTCTGATGACTATATTTGTGATATGACAGGAAAAAGCCGAGTAAATAGATAATATTGGGGCAAGCATTTGAAATTTGAAGATGTCTGGAGATTTTTGGGACACCCCGATTGTAGTAAAACACAATTATTTTTGTGAGTGATCCAAGCAGCTTAACTCTGAGCTATTGCAAACGAATATTTTATTTGGTTTTTGTTCGGTTTATACAGTGATCTTGGGATGGTCCTACGCAACATTTACAATATACATATGTTGCTTGGGTGTTATTACTGCTAACAGTTGTGTCCTTTACAAGGGTTGTTTTGTTGCATTCTATTTTTAAGTGACAAGCACACTTGAACTCCAAGCAGGTACCTGGATTCTTATGCCCTTGTTCAACTATCTTTGAACCGATAAGGGCGGATCATACCTGGCTTTCGAGTTTTGACCCTGATTTTAAGCCCCTACAGAGGGTAAAATAAAATCGCCCAATCGCTTGTAACGCACAGATCAGCATGACTATCTAATTGATATTGCCATGTAAGTCCGTCTTATTCTATGCTATCTCATCCGTCAGTTTGAAAGCTATCCCCACAACACTTTGCACAAAGTCTTAAAGAACAAAAACCCTGCACGTTTGTCGGAACCGCTCGACTATAACTAAAGCAAAAAGCTGATGTAGCATCGATCGTTCGAAAACTGACTTTAGTGGGGAACACTTTGTTGTTTGCGAAGGACGTGTAAAACTCTGAATTTTCAGTTTTCTATGCTTCTACATGAAAAGAAATTGTAGGTCTAAACAAGAAAGAAAGTCGGTCATGCCCGACTATAACATTATCTGTACCAACGAAATTATACGCTCATCATTTGACGGATCGATAAGTTATCCTTACACTCAGAAAACATTCGCCCCGAAAACTAGAAATTCTCCCATGAAATCCGTCCTAAGGCGATTCACCCTAAAATTAACAAAAATATTTTCTCATTAATGGAAAATTTTCAAAGTTTCAGAAATTTTTTCCATAAATAAGAGAAAGTTTTCTTAATTTTAGGGTGAATCGCCTTAGGACGGATTTTGTAGGAGAATTTCTAATTTCCAGGGCGAATTTTTTTCTGAGTGTATTACTAAATATGTTCAAAAGAAACGAGCCCTCTATGTTACTAAATTGCGGGGGCGGGATGGGGCGTGGCCTAAATTGAAAACAAACCTGATATGCCTGCAGATATAAGAAGTTTTTGTCCCATACAAGTCAAACCTCCATCTCTTACCATCTCTGAGATCTGTGCGTTCATACGGACTGACACACAGACGGACAGACGGACATGGCTATATCGACTCGGCTGTTGATGCTGATCAAGAACATATATACTTTATGGGGTCGGAGATGCTACCTTCTGGCTGTTACATACTTTTGCAGAGTACAGAGTATAAAAATAGTCTTGGTAAGAAAAACTTATTGGAGATGCTTTCTTCTAACTTTGGTATACCCTTTCAACAACATTTTCTTGAAACGAGCACAATCTTGAGTGCGAAAGGTCGACTGCAGATAAGTTCGACAAAAGTTTTTCTTTCCTTATACACAGAAAAAAATTTGTAAAATCAACATTTTCCATCTTTGAGCAAAATTTGTTGAAATTACCTATTTTTATACCCTGTTCCCATTGAAAATGGGAAAAAGGGGATCATGAAATTGTGCGAATGTATGTAACAGGGAGAAGGAAACATTTCCGACCCCATATAGTATATATGTTCTTGATCAGCATCAACAGCCGAGTCGATATAGCCATGTCCGTCTGTCCGTCCGCCCGTCTGTCTGTCCGTATGAACGCACAGTTCTCAGAGATGGTAAGAGATAGAGGTTTGACATGTATGGGACATATGCTTCTTATGTCTGCAGGCAGATCAAGTTTATTTTCAATTTTGGCCACGCCCCCTCCCGCCCCCGAAATTTAGAAAAAACGTCATATCTCCCACAGTTTTGAAGATAGATGGCTTGTTTCTTCTGGACATATTTAGTTATTAGGATAACTTATCGATCCGCCAAAGGAATGAAAAAGATCGGATGAACGGTTTTCGAGTTATGATCAAAAGACAAATTTTCTTGGTACAGAGTATGTTATAGTCGGGCTTGACCGACTTTCTTTCTTGTTTAAATTAACAACTTTCATTTTTGGTTTCACCAAGTTAAACGTAAAATCAAAATTTATAACTTTCAAAATAAAAAGTGCGGTCCTTTGATATCAAAATGGTGACACTTTTGTTGAACCAACAACTTTTTTTTTAGATTTTACCCACTTAAACGTAAAAACAAAATGTTAAAAACTTTAAAACAACAGTTCGGTCTTTGATTTCAAAGTGTAAACACCTTTGTTTTTAACGTGGTAAAATCAAAAACACGGAATTCGAAGTTGAGAGTTGCAAGTAGTACACAGAAGGTAAATTGAGTTTAGTATAAGTAGCACATTTGGCGCGCACCCACAGTCATTCGTGGTGGAGCAGTCGGCAAAAGCGGCAAAATTTTAATTTGTGTATACAAGTCCGTTGATTTTTAGAAGAAGCATACTTTGGTGGAGGTGGGGTGGGTCTCTTAGCATAAGTTGGACATTTCCAACTTATTTGCAGATTTTTTCCAAACCACTTACTCATCGTACGCCTTTGATACTTTTACTTCTTATCCGTACTTTTTAACGCACTCTGAAGGAATTTTCATGCCAATAGTTGATGAAAGCACAGTTTACAAAAGTCTTATTCTCGTAAAAACTTCCTTTTCGTCTGGTCCAGTCAATGTTCCTAGCTGTGTTCTCAAGCATTGTGCCACTGCCCTATGTATGCCTCTTACTAAAAATTTTAAACTATCCCTGGCCTACAGCTACTTTCCTGATATCTGTAAGGAATCCTTTATTTTACCAATTCACAAAAATGGAAGTAGATCAGATATTCAGAATTATCGAGGGATAGCAAAACTTTGTGCCACACCTAAGTTATTAGAATTAATTATAATTACTCAGTTGCAGCACCAGTGTTGCTCTCTTATGTCTCCTTCACAGCACGGGTTTATGAAACGCCGGTCTACAACAACAAATCTTCTTGAATTTACTTCCAAAATCAGCGACGGATTCAAGCTTAAAAAGCAATCTGATGTTATCTTCACTGATTTTAGCAAGACATTTGATTCCGTAAGTCACCTTTTGCTTTTGAAGAAATTGGCCCTTTTAGGCTTCCCTAACCTCTTAATAAATTGGATTTCAATGTACTTGGCAAATCGCACACAGAAAGTGTTATTTAATAACACTCTCTCTAAACATATTAACGTTACTTCCGGAGTTCCCCTTGGACCCTTGCTTTTTGGTTTATTTATAAACGACCTTCCCTCTGTCATTGTGCACTCAAAAGTTTTGATGTATGCAGACGATGTCAAAATTTGTATGCAACTAAAGGACCCGAACTCTCATTTTTTATTACAAAATGACATAAGCCAGCTACATTCTTGGTGCATCAACAATTTGCCGATCCTCAACCACTCTAAATGTAGTGCTGTGTCTTTCTATCGCTCTGCCCCATTTATGGGTAACTATTGTCTCGGCCAGCATAACCTTGAGCGCATACATGCCGTGACAGACTTAGGCGTTTTATTCAGTCATAACATGAACTTTTCGGATCACATTGGCATCATCGAAAGTAAAGCTAAAGGGGTACTTGCTTTTGTTAAGCGCTGGTCTAAGGAGTTTGATGCCTCTTACACCACTAAGCTCCTTTTTGTCTCACTTGTTCGTCCAATACTCGAGTATTGCTCATGCATATGGTCTCCATGGTCTCTGCAATATACCAGGGCCTCATCGAGTCGGTGCAGAAACAATTTCTCCTGTTTGCCTTACGCGGACTAAACTGGGACCGTCACCGCCGTTTGCCATCGTGTGTGGATAGACTCCGCCTATTAAGCCTACCGTCTCTACAGGATCGTAGAATCTGCCTTGGAGTTATGTTCCTTCATAAACTGACACATGGCCACATTGACTCTTGTTTTCTTTTGAGTCAAATTAAATTTTCTATCCCTCTTAGACCTACACGATAGTTCCGGCCAATTCTCTCACATATAATTAGATCTAATTTTGAATCTCACGGTCCGTTTACCATTTGATAAATTCTGTGGGATCCATGTTTGTTAATGTTTCTAATATTTTGTCATACTTATCGTCTCAACATATGTAAATCTTTGCCTCTGCCCACTTGATGTGAGTCGGAGCACATCGTAAAAATATTCTCCTAACTCGGACGGAGGCTGGATTAGGATTTTTAATATTTATTATTATTAAACCGAATTTCAAGTCATTCGCATAATTAATAGTTTCTTGCATGCAGAATTTTTCGGGTATTTTTATATATTTTTTATAGTTATATTTGTGTTGAAAATTCTTCTTTCTGAAAACTCTTAATAAAGTCGTTGTCATTTTCCAAAATTTTCAGTCATTTTATTGTTGAGGAAATAGTAACCTTGATATAAGTTGAATTTTTCTTAATGTTCGTAGCGTAGTAATGTCAGCTTTAGCTTCAATTTAGCAATAATCCGCGTGGCTCAGGTGTTAGAATGTTGGCCTTGAACGTGGAGGTTGTTGGTTTGAGTCCCAGTACAGGCGCAAAATTTTGTTATTAGTTTGAATATTTTTGGATTTTTTCTTTTGTAAATTTTTTAGCAAGGATTTTTTTTTTAAATAATATTTGACTTCAGATTTAAACTGTGCCACATACTATAGAAGTGTTTTGTTCAATCGGGGGTCCCAAGAGTTATTGTTAAAAAACAGAAGAAAAAGAAAATTATACATATGTATCAGAGAGCTGCAACGAGTATGATCGATCACGCTCGATCAGCCTCGCTCAAACTCTTTGCAACTCCACTCAGCGGTTTTAATCAAAATGTTCGATCAAGGTTCGCTCAAAACACGAAACGATCTTATTCAGGTGGCTTGATCGCTCGGCTTGGTGATCAAGACTGATTTTTTGGTTCGCTTATGATGATTGCAACTGATCGTTCAAAAAATGAAGTTCGATCCAAACGATGCATGTAAACTCAGACTTTGATCACGTTGCGATTGAAATGATCGTGAGTGAAGCAATCAGATCGAAAATTGCGTTGAGAATTATGTATGTACAATGTACATTGTACATATGCATGTATATATATAATATGTCCAGCGGTGTAACAGTTTTCACACTTTGCGATTTCTTAATATCTTTGCAGCAGCTGTGCCTATTCATATTTGATGTTTGGCTTGCGTTGAATTTTAACACATTACGGCATGTGCGACAGAAAACAAATTCTTTAAATGTAGTGCTGTCCAGTTTTACAATTTCGGTAAGAATGTTCCAAACAAAACTTCTGCCCTTGCGCTGGCCTGATAATGTATAATTCCCATTTGCTATATTGTCAGCAATACTTTTTGTCGATTCGCCCTCCATAATCAACAGCAAACTGACTAAATAACCTGTTTTAACAAGCTCGCTCTCGTTCACGATTGTGATCGAACTGTATGCCAGCAGCATTCGCAATCGTTCTTTGTTCGCTCACACAAAATGTTCGATCAAACCCGATCATGTACGCAACAAGCAAGAGTGATTTGAACTGATTGTCCGCTTCTAGCACGCTCACAACCGATCAAATGATTTTTGTTGAAGCAAAGATTTGCGTCACAAAAAATCTGAGTCAATGATCGGGTATGATCGAAAAAATGTTGATCGTTGCAGTTCTCTGATACGTATGCCTGTGCAGTGGGACTCAAACTCACAACTCCCACGTACAAAGGCAACTTTCTATCATCTGAGCCACGCAGCTTATTTCCAACTGAAAGCTGAAGCTAACACTGATTCTACTGTTTTATCAAGCATTTAGGAAACGTGACCTTAAATTTAGGCGACCATTTCCTCAAAAAAATATGTCCGTTTAAATATGTCCGGTAAAAAATGCCTTGAAAGTTGAATTAAAGACAAGACATGTTGAATTAATGACAATTATAGATAAGAAAGGGAGTGAGGGGACTACACAGAAACAAAAAAAAATGTGAAATCGGAATTGAAAACAGGGTAATCCAGCGCGAAAAGATCCTTTAAAGAACGCAGTCAAATGCTAAGTACTTAGCTGCCTCTTTTAGTTTAGTTTATTTAGTTTTTATCCCAGGGCATCAAGAACATTTCTTTTAAATTATTGCACTAGTCACCAAAATGTGTTTTAATATTTTCATATTCCGAAAACAGGAAATTCGAGCTTGAAAAATTCGAGAGGTGTCTGTTTATATTTTTATAAATTTTCGGGCGATTTTCCACATACTTTTTATTTAATAGGGCAAACTTCTAAATGGTTTTCTAAACTTAAGAAATGTCAGCCAGCCGAAACAAGCAAACATGTTTGATTGATTCCGTTAAGATGACCTTATAACTGAAGTTTATAGACCAATCCAGTGCTTGCAAAGTTGCACGCTCAGGGAGTGATTATATGTCAAGATCAGCCTTAAGTTCCGCCGTCGGTTCATCTTTCAGCAGCATGTGTGCGCCACGGCCGCCTCCCGCCCCCGCAATAACAAACTTTGATATTCAGATTTAGAACACATTTAATTTTGCAATAATAAAAATAAATAGTCTCTCCGATATTTATAAAAATCGGATAACAAATAGCGGATCTACAAGGATTTCACCTTCTGTCATATATTTGGCTAATCAAAATGTGGCATTCTTTTCGACTCTGTCAGGAGCACATCCTATGTATTATATTTATGGCCATCATACGCTGTCTGCTTACCTTCCGCAAATATGTTAACATTAATGCTATTGTCTTGTTAACTATTATGAGCGATGGGTATTTAATACTTCCCTTTCTAATCGACATGTATTGGCAGGGCCGAACTAAAGAGCACATACATGGAATGAGCATTTTCCAAGAAAACTTCAAATTTGCTGATGCTTTTTATTATTGTAGCTAATTGATTTATTGCGTTAATTCAATTTAACAGTTTATCGCTGCGGCTTTCGCTAAATTCCTAAAGCAATTCAGTTCCCGTCTTATGTGAATCTTGACAATATCCAGAACTACACCGTACGTAACGCATAGATGAGAACAATTACTGCAGCCACAAAAAGAAAAAAAACAAGAAATCTCACACTCAGCTTAACTCTGGCAACATCAGCAGCAGTTGTCAAACTTCCGTTCGGATTCGCCTTTGTAGACGCTTTTGCTTCAATGCTGCCATCTCCAACCCATGCAGCCCCATTCTGGCCATTCCCATTCGCCTGTCCTGTCCGCTGCTCCAGTCAGGCAAAGTGCCAAAAAGACGAATGGGACCCAGTTTGTTATTGTTGTACTGCGGATTCAAATTGCGCTTGTTTGTGCAGCACACTTTGGGTCGCTGTCGCTGGCAGTTCAAAGCCCTGAAACTATCATTCAAATTGTTGCCGCCGTTGGCGCCATTCAAGCTGTACATGCCAAAAGTCCGTGCCGTGTCCAGTGTGTGTCACTCCCATCGATTTTTACAAAGGCTGCGGAGTGCGTGTGCGAGTATGTTATCAGTACTCGCATCTCTCGGCCTTTTCTCTCTCTCGCTCTCTTCCTGTGCCGCTATCCGTGCCTGTACCCAGCCAGAGCAGCAAAATGTCAACAGCTAAGCGAACAAGAAATGAGAGTTTCTGTGGCCGGGCCGGGCCTGGCCCTGGCTTTGGCTGCGGATCTGGCCCCCAGCATGCATAAATAAATACTTGTGTATGCTTGGTCATGTTTGGGGCGTCTGCGTATAGCAAAAACTGTCAGAATACAAATAGCTAAATAAATAAAGAAATTTCCATTCAAGCAACACGCGTCGACATCGCCACTTATGGCCCAAGTGGACCCACATACAAACGACGCACGTACATATGTATGTATAAATTTATATGTTCATACATTCAATATAGTGCAAATGTATTTACTACTGCATTAGTTATAGGGCGCACTTTCCATTTCCTAGAGGAGTCAATGAGAGATAGTCACTGCCTGATTTCCCACTCGAATAGATATTAATTAATTTTCTCCACTGACCTTTAACATGTCTCACACAGGCGGGGGACTTCCGAAAGTTCGGCATAGAAACCAAAATGATTGAAAAACTTTAACTATTGAGGAGAAGACTAGGCGGACACTGTATGTACAATCTTCCAAGGTGATGGTGTCCTTTAGCTGCCTGCCGGATGATTTTCTTTAATTGTATGAGCCGCCTCAAGGGCTGCTGTTCCGAGCTGGTCAACTCACTGCTTGCTTTTGGTAGCACCTAGCACAGAAAATCCACTGGGTACTGAGTCTGTGGTTGCATTTGTTGTGCCGAAAACTAAAATCAAACGATTAAAATTGTAATCACCCTTAACATTCTTTTATAATAAAAACTTACAAATTTACTTGTAGAACTAACCAAATTGGTCAAATATCCTATCATCATTGTGCGTATAGTGTCATTTTGATTTAAATACGGACTTTACTTTTGTGTCCGGACAAAAAGGCCAGAAAGATTCTGAGTGATATATCAAAGTAATGATCCAAATTTTTCATAAGGGCCTTATGTGCGTGGGCGTTTTGTCATGTCACCCATTTTTCATTGGTAAAATCGCCAATGCCAGTAGTGGGTATTGATCCACGAGCTTTTCCATTCAAAAATAAAAGGTCTGCACTTTTGATTTAAAGTGCCAAACACAAGCCTGGGCCATAAATCCGAATGACTGTCACTGCTGGCCAAATGTGCGACTTATATTAAACTCAATATACCTACTGCCTAAAGCTTGTAATTCTCAACTTCGAATTCCGAGTTGTTGATATTACCACGTTAATAACAGAGGTGTTTTGCATTTTGCAATTCGAAGATGTCAAACATTTAGTGAATTTTATGTTTAGAACACTTATCGAATTTCATTTACATTTAATAGACTTAATCATAACAATGTGCTTTTTTGGTGACCAGTCCGCGTCAATCCGTATCGGTAGCTAAGTTCCTAGTGATGACAAACAAGTTTGAGATGGTGCGGTAAAATATATCGCACACTAATTGATGCGTGAGAGTTTGAACATTGCGAAGCTGTTGCCACAAACACTTCGATTTTACGTTTAAGTCGGTAAGTCAAAAATGAAAGTTGTAGGTTCATCCTAAGTGGCCGCATTTTGAAATCAAAGGCCCGCACTTTAGATTATTAATGTACAACATTTTTGTTTTTATTTCGAAAACGAATTGGGAATTATTGATTTTACTACTTTTTGAATCAAGTGGGGGGAGTGGGCACGGCATAGATTGAAAATAAAAAAGTTTTTGTTCCATACATGTCGAGTTTCTATCTCTTACCATCTTTGAGATTTGTGCGATCATACGGACAGACTGACAAACGCACATGGCAATTTTGTTTCTTTAAGTATCCACTCGGCTATACTATATGAGCTTTAGTCGCTAAACAAAATCTTCCGATTAAAAAGAGGATAAGAAAACTGGAATTTTGATAAGAAAATTAACTAATCTGAAAGCGTTGTTCGTTTGTAAGTTGATTAATGGTTAAATTATAGACCAAACTGAACATGTTTGACAGTTACATGTGACACGAAAACAGCTGAGCTGCCAAAAATAGTGTAGCCCTGTACATATACGAATTTTATGTCTCTTACATCGCGAGTCTTTAACTCTTACCATCTCTGAGATCTGTGCGTTCATACGGACAGACGGGCAGACAGACGCACAGACAGACGGTCAAGCGCACATGGCTGATCGAGAATATTTATATTTATTATGGGGGCGAAGATACTTTCTGGCTGTTACATACTTTTGCACAAGCTTAACATACTCTGTGTTCCTCTGGTACTGAGTATGATAAAGGCAGTTAAAAGGTTGCTTAAACTGCCGACTGGTCCCTTAGCTGGGCAAGTTCTCAGACAAACTGAATGCTTTCGCGCACCCCCAGCGTAAGACTAGTGCCGCCGCAGCTTCGACTGGCTAAACATGAACTGTGCTCTCCAAATAACACCCAAACACTTTTGCATTATCATTTTTTTACTCTTGAAATGTTTTTTACAAATTTGCCCAGAAGTTTGGAGCGCATAGAAGGGTCCTGGGCTACTAGAGTAGATGCATAAAGTTGAGAGATTTAAAACCGACTGGCGAAGTAGATTTGATGCGTACGGTTTTCCTTCTCTGTCTAGCAGCCCACATTGTTCCTTTCACTTTACACCTAAAGTTCGCCTAGTTCAGTTTAAAATTCAATAGTTTATACAAAAATCCGGAAGCTATTGGCTTATCTTACCACTGCACCTCCGCAATGATTTTCTGCATTGCGCTTTGAGGCATTATCTTTGGTCTGCCCCTCTAAATATTTTCAGTTTTTACTTCTATTGGACACTATTTCCCCACCTAGTGGCCAAAGCCGAAAGATGTGCGGCTCGGTCGGTGGCGACTTTTTACGTCCATAGAAATGCTGCTAACCGCAGCAAAGCTCATGGCAGAGAGCGCAGCTAAACCTATATAAGTGATGTGAGGGGCTGAGAGCGGGACTGGCAAAGTAGCCATGGACCCCATGGACCTGGAGCTGGCCTGGCATGGACAGTGCGCGATGTGTTTCTGTTTCGATGGAGATAAGCGCCAAACATAGACGGACAATATCCACGCCCCCTTGATCACGAATTGCTGCGGTTTATTGCACAATGCGATTAAACGAACGCCCCGGACTATCTATCCCTTCCGTCGCTCGCAACTGGAAGGGATGGGGTGGGGGAGGGGCATGCCCACAATGAGTGTGGGTGGGATGTGTGGCAGACGGAGGAGCATTGTGATTGTGCAACCGCACGATTGGGCTGAGGCTGGGGCTGGGGCTGGGGATGGGACGTTTTGGGTGCTCGCCACTTTCTGTTGTCGCTGTGGCTGCGGCTGCCGCTGTCATTGACAGCGTGGTCAGGCCTGGGTCGGGCACACGGTAATCAAAGTGAGTTGCCTGTGCGGCGCAAATTGCTATTTGTTTAGTTTCACAAAAGTTACACTTGGAAAGTGAATTATAATTTTGTGCAGAAGCTTGTAGCGTATGGAAGGAATCATCTCCGACCAAAGCTGCATAAATATATTTTTGATCAGCATCAACAGCCGAATCGATATAGCTATGTCCGTATGTCTGTCCGTATAATGCATAGATCCCATTGATGGTAAGAGGCAAGAGGTTCGATGTGAACGCGCAGCCAGATTGTTTATTTTTTTTCTATAATTGCCACGCCTTCTATTTCCCCGCAATTTTTATACCACCCTCGGTACTTTAGATAGGCGGCTAATAGACACATTTAGCAATAATGAGTAATCAGCAATATATTATATATCGACTCGCCAAAGGATTGGTAAAGGTCGGTTGCAGGATGGTCATGTTGTGCGAAAAGAAAGATGATTTTTTACCAGGGTTTGAAAAACTTTCAGCAAATTACTTACAGCATTGAAATTGATGCTTTTGCTTGTGCTGTGCTTTGTCGAAATCGTAGTTCACATGGAAATTATTTTCCAATAAACGAGGTTTGGGCCATAACCAAGTTAAATCTGCATTCATTAAGCCCAACATTATCAAAATCGGAGAAAGCTGCGAACCCGTTTGAAATTTACAAGCTCTTGTGTAAAAAATGTGTTTTGAAATTTACTGTGCCATTGAATTTTTTCGGCAAATAGTTTGCTTAGTGTGCTATGCATTTCAAATGCTCAAAAGCACAGGAAAGCATTTCAAATGTGCTATTGACATGCTTTCGAAATTCGAAAGTCTCCTTAAAAACATTTTAACACCCTTGTTGAGGGTATTATAATATAGTCCAAATGTGTACCAAACGCATAGAAGGAAGCATCTATATATATTCTTGATCAGCACGACGAGCTGAAATAATTAAGCCATGTCAGTCCGTCAGTAATTTTTAACGCTATCTTCACCAAACGTAGACACGTATTAATAGGGACTTCTTCTAATAGGGACTTCTTGGCATTCTACGAATTTAATGTTGATGTCGTCTACATTGACATAATTAATAGCAGCGGGCTCGGTGTGCCCGCCCCTTTCAGGTCGCCCTCTTAGTTCGTTGAGCTTTATTGACATGGTCGCTCCGTAGATGTAGCCGGATTTCGAAAGAGGTCCACAAATCCATTTAACCAATTGTTTTGTCATATGTTGCATCTGCGTACTTTAAAGCATTGTCCAAGTTGGATTATTAGGCTGCTGCCCATATTCATTGAACGCTTGACCTTAATTCGGACCCCACCGAGGAGACTTTCTGCCACCAGTCCGTGGCAGCTTATATTGTACGTATGTACATGCTAACGGGTGGGCGAATGCACTTATACCTTCAAATGCAATTGCACTGACCATCATTTAAAAGAATGCCAAATCCTTTCAAATCCTAAATCATTCCCCCTATTGTGGCATGAAGGTTTCATGTCTCATTCATGCTGATGAAACATACAAAGGGTAAATGCTGCTTGCCTTTAAGCCGGCTGTGGCTGTCGGGGTTGTATGCTCATACATTCATTGTAGCTTGCAACTCTATTGTTCCATTTCATTGGTGTATCAAATGGCCGTTTATGTTATTTTGATGTGACATATTTGGCAAATGTTGAAGCAGAAATGGACGTAGAGTTGAATGAGTAAGTAGAGGAGCTGGATGAAAGAGATATAAAACCGTTTAGGAACTTTAACAAAACCATGGATATTTTTAATATCAAACACGCATCAAATCGATTACACAGGGGAACAGAAATTTTGTGGCATGAACTTTGATGAAAAATTCTGGTTCAGTTTTGTCCACTGATTACAAAACTGGTCTCGGTTTGGCTCCATCAGCTTTTGTTTTAAAGATATAGCGGAAAATGTGTTTTGCACGATTTTTTGCTTTAAAAAAAATTATGGAGGTCACATGGAGCAAAAATTTCTGGGTTTCTTAGTCTTATTTGACAGAGCACATATCAATTCACACAAAAAAATTGAGCGAGCAGCATCAGCAAGCCCGAAGGTGCCCAAATTGGTCTTTGAAGAGAGTAATTCCTTAGATTATAGCAAATTTTTTAAATTTGATCGACATGTACAAGCCAGAGCGGTGGTCGAATTTTTATTTCAACAGCTTTAGCATATAGCCCAAATACCCTTCTATTTTTATGAATTTCGTTGCATTTATATCAGCTTGATGGACAAAGCCACATGCGGTTAATCCCGAAAAAATAAATTAAAATTTATGGCAGGCCAACTAGATTCATACACGAAATGTTTATAGGATATATTCAAAGACTACGTGATCTAACATAGACCTTACATTTAAAGTCAATCAAATGTACAATAATAACATTAAGGCACTACTAGATTCCAATAATTTCAGCTAAATTCATTGTTTGCTTAGGTTAGGTTGGGTAGTTCCGGCTGATCCAAGATGGGACCGGATGATTATTTGGGTCCGTTTGACTTAGAAATCCAGGAGGATCTTTGACGTTTTGGCGAAAGCCAATAATTGTTTTGGGCGCCTCTTGGCCGCTTCTTCCAAAGAAGCGAACGGTATGGTGTGCAGACGTTTTAATCTTGTCGTGGCAATTTCTGGGCAGCTGCAAATGAGATGTTCTAGGGTTTCTGCGACTCCAGGTTCCATGCATTTCCTGCAGGTGTATCTTTTATTAATAGGCATTAATATTAATAGGCTTTTAATTTTCTACTATGTTATGTTATATATACATTCAAAAACATGAATTATTCCTTTTATTCCATTTTTAGCATCGACAGATCATCGATTTAAGTCACAGCTTCCCTATTCTGCTACTTTTCGCACAAGTTAAACTAAAGTTGTTCAAATACAAAATATTTTTCTTCTAAATCACCATCATCTAGACCCAAGCTCATCCTGTGCGTGATCCCCTGTATATGACTAGTGCTTATGGGCATCTCTATCTTTATATTTTTCACCGATTTTTATACTCTGTACCGTAGGTACAAAATGTATTATAAGTTTGTGCAAAAGTATGTAACATCGAGAAGGAAGCATCTCAGACCCTATGAAGCATATATATTCTAGATCAGCATCAACAGCCAGGTCATGTCCGTCTGTCTGTCCGTATGAACGCACAGATCTCAGAGATGGTAAGAGATAGAGGTTTGACCTGTATGGGACATATGCTTCTTATGTCTGCAGGCAGATCAAGTTTATTTTCAATTTAGAAAAAAAGCGTCATATCTCCCACAGTTTTAAAAATAGATGGTTCGATCCTTCTGGACATATTTAGTCGGGGCACTCGACTGCAGCGCCCTTACTTGTTTTATGTAGAATATTCTCAAAAACCGAACATATCAACTCACATCAAGATTTTGGGTTCTCAAAAAAGTGTTCTCGAAGTAAGACATTGTTCTTGAAGTAGGAAATCCGATCATGATTAATTTTTGACAACGAATGTGCTCATATTGAGTCCAATGCTCTCTTTTTTTCCTCTGTGTACGACATTTGTGAAGTCAGCTCAAGCTAGTTTACGTCCAGACTCCAAATAGTACGGCTAAGATTAACTTTTCAAGTGAATGTAAGCAATACAAGGCGAGCAAACAAGTCAAACTATCAATTTTAAAGCCAAACCAAAGACCAAAATCTCACATAATGCAGGAACTCATCAAGACTTACAAGACAAGTAGAAGCGCTAATGATTCTTTGTTAACGTCTTCCACTGTATCAGTTTATTTAAAACTATTATTATTATTATTTTATTATAATTTTAATTGCAACAACGTCTACTGGACACAGTTACAATATAATATAACTTAAAATGGAAAAAAAGGAAAACGAAGATTAAATTGAAATCCTTCTGATCCGTTGGGGATTCTTTATTTGTGATAATGACCAGCTACGCCCCTGCTCGCAGCATTGGTGATCATAAGGAAGTTACAAAAAAAAGAGTATTTAAAGCTATGTAAGGGCAAGATTGTAAAGAATAAAAGACCTAAGGCCTTCATTAGAAATGTTACCACTGAGAAGAGGATAGATCTTATTATAATCCCTACACAGAGTGCGAAACGGACAATTGGAGGCATATTAAGAAGAAGCCAAAGGAAAGGAAGCCTCAAAGGTATAAAGTTCCGTGTTTGTCTTGATGGGACATTAAAGTTCACACACCCAAGCAGGTACTCTGCCTCGATGTTACCCTTTATAAGATAGGGCTCACTTAGGATGTATATAACAGCTTAGTCGTGTAGGGATCATCAAACTCTTTAGACCAGCGTTTAATAAAACCCAGCAAACCCATGGCTTTATTCGCAGAAAGTTCAATGTGAATGCCAAAAGATAATTTATGATCAAGGGTAATACCTAGATCATGAAATGATTCGACCTGTTCAAGCTGATAAGAATTCAATAAGTACTTATTCAAAAGTGGGGTCTACGATTAAACGTCATAGACTTACACTTGTCCCTGTTTAAATGCAACAAATTGTAAGGGCACCACAAATATATGGAATTCAATTCAACCTGAAGCAAAGCAGAATCGTTGGGCGAATTGTGGCTCAGAAATATTTTTAAGTCGTCTGCGTACATAAGTGCACTAGAATGCTTAATTACATTTGGCAGGTCGTTAATAAATAGCACAAAAAGAAGTGGTCCAAGATGACTCCAGAGGTCTCAGATACTGGATAAGAGGTACAATTATTAAATACAACTTTCTGAGTTCTAGACTGTAGATAAGATGAGATCCAATTAAGAATAACCAACGGAAATCCCAACAAACGCAACTTCAAAATCAAAATACAATGAGAAACACTGTCGAAAGCCTTACTAAAATCCGGATTATCATAATGACATTTATATCAAGTCACATGCTATTTCCTTACGTGAACACAACCCAGCTCAAATGTAAAGGTATGTACAAATACAAATGTATGTGCACTCATCTCTGTTTGCATCTGTATGGCGCTTTACCCATCTTTTCTCGCCCCGCAAGCCTAAATAGCGTGTCCGCTTGTCCGCTGACATTCTGTTCCCTTGTAATGGGCTGCCAGAGCTGCGCCACAAATTAATATTAATTATTTAAGCGGTTTCGTCTTGTAATTGCATTTTCTTGCTGCAATTTTGCGGTGGCCGCTTGATGCCTGTCCTTGGCTAATTAGCACAAATTGACAAAGTCAATGCCGAGCATCAGTGACGCGGCAATGTTGATCGCTCAGGTAAGCGCCAGCTTCCACTTGGGCAGCCCCCGAAGCTCAGGCGGTGCCAGTGGTTCAGTTGTGTGGTGCAGTGATTGACAAGAACGCGCTTCGCTCGGTACGGCACAACATTCAGTTAAACAGAGAGTTATGCATACACAAAAAACTATGTTTTGGTAATGCAGACCTTGTGAGTTGTAAGTACTTATGCGAAAGCACAAATGTGCGTTGGCATTTCCTTTTGCAAAACAATCAATATATTAATAGAAAAAGGTGGCCATTTGCTTGGAAGAGCTTCTCAACTGGCTTTGTTTTGCACCCTTCAGATTGTGCATTAGAATTTGATCTAATCTACCCAAATTAGTTAGCATAACCTAAAAAAATGGAGGAAAGTAATCTTCGGCCCGACCGAAGTTTGTATACCCTTGCAGCACGTTTTTTAACTAATTTAAAGGACATATCCACTGAAAACAATCAAGATTTTTTTTAAAAAGACTTCTTTTCTGACTCTACTTTTGTATGACAGCTATGCTATATAGATGTCCGATTTTAACCAACCTTAGTGGAATTATGGAAAAGCATAGCAAACTAAGAAATACAAAGTTTGGAGGTGTTTTCTTTGAAAACAAAAATGTTTTTCTCACTAAAAATGTTTTTCTTACTAAGACTATTTTTCTAACCTTACTTTTCTATGGCAGCTATACTATATAGATGTTCGATTTCGACCAAATTTTGCAGAATTATGGAGAAGCATTAAAAACTAGTAAATACATAGTTTGGAGACGATTGCATTAAAAACAAAAAAGTTTTTCTCACTAGAACTAGGTTTTCGACCGATCGTTCCTATGACAGCTATATGTAATAGTCATCCGATCCGGCCGGAAGACTTCGAGCAAAGTTTGGTAGCGATAGCTTCAGAACTGACGGAGGAGATAGCATAGAAACAGACATGGCTATATCGACTCAGCTCGTCATGCTGATCAAGAATATATATATACTTTATATGGTCGGAAATGCTTCCTTCTATGCGTTACAAACATCTGGACAATTTCAACATACCCTCTGCAAGGGTATAAAAAGTAGTAAAAATTTGACTTCGGCACGCCCGAAGTTTGTATACCCGTGATACAAAAAGTTAGTCATCCGATCCGGCCGGTTCCGACAAATGTGCAGCGTACTTGTATCAGAAGACTCCGTGCAAAGTTTCGTGATGCACAGAGAAAAAAAAATGTCAACATCAATTACATCTTGGCTGGTTAATTCGATTTTTTGGCAAATAATATTATTTCGAAAATAAAACATTTCATTTTGACAGTAAAGAGAAAGAACGTACAGAAGAACGTATAGAAAATGTGAAGATGGAAAGAGACAAATGGTGTTTCATTTCGAAATTTCAGGCAACGTAACAAATTATTAAAGTAGGCTCTGCGGCGTGTCGCCGCACACGTGTCCGATGGTGTAGTCCGATAAGACGCCATTCCATTCGTATTAGGGGCGAGAGGTCCAGGACTCGATCCCCAGTCAAGGAGAGTTAAAGTAAATTAAATTATAAAATATATTATATTTGTTTGTGTTTTTCTGATTCTCTAAAATTATAAATAGTACTTATCCACTAAAAGCACAGTGAAGTTTTTTATATTCAGTAAATTTTTTTGTATTGTATAATAATGACATTATTAAATATCAATGTAATCTTATTAATATTGATTTTATATTCTCGAAAATATCAGATTGATATTTTCGAACAGATCATTCGTAACTTTGTGTGACTTTAGCTTAGTGCGGGTTTTCGTTGGCCGTTGTGGTTCATCCCAAATAAAAATGCATTTGTTTTATTCGGATTTTCCTCCTACGCGCTTTGACGTCATTTGCCGCCTTCTTCAGGGAGTCTGAATTTATTAATAGAAAAACAATTAGACAATACAAAAATCAAACTCTTTTCTCTACTGTACATACATAAGTAAAACTTCGTTACACTGTTAATATTAACTTTATCATATCGACTTTTAAATGATTTGAAAAAATACAACATTGAGTACCAGCTCATATCATTTTTTGTTTCTGTGTGATAGCTTTAAAACTGACGGAGGAATAGCATAGAAACAGACGGACGGACAGGTGGACAAGGCTAAATCAACTCAGCTTGTCATGCTGATCACGAATTTACCCACTTTAAGTGGTCGGAAATGCTTCCTTCTATGCGGTACAAGCATCTGAACAATTTTAATATACCTTCTGCAAGGGTATAAAAATGTCCAGAAGGTGCATGCAGGTGAATTTAGCAGCTTGAAAAATTGTTCAACCACTGTAAAAACTAAACTAATTAACCAAATTCAAAAAAGCAAAGGATTTCGGGATATCGGGGGTTTTCTTTATTGAAACGCCAATTCGTAAAACTAACCATTTTAACCCAATCATGACATTTTTCCGTGGTTACTTCTTATAACGAGACTAATAGACCTTCACCCATTTCTCTTTTCAGCTTTTCGTCGCTAGAACATCACAAGCACCAGGTTCAGAGCGAAATTCCGGTTTAGGTTGACTCGTACACGATTACTGCATGTGGTAGACCGCAAAAACTGTTGCCGGTGTAGTTCGTGTTGCGAGTTTAAGTACGTGAAAGTGATTTCAAAATTCACTGTGATTTTTGGTATTTTTTTACATTTTTTTTTAATAATACATATACTACCAATAAGTGAACCAAGTGAAAGCGAGCGAGTCCAAATAAGTGTATCGCAAATTCAGTGTAGGATGTAGGACATAGAGCTACAATTACAACGAGCGGGGGAGAGTGCGCAATGAAGCCACAAGCCCAGCCTGACCTTTACGCCTACAACAGCACAGACTCAGTCACAGCCACAACCACAGCCAGCCACGCAAGCTTGCCACTGCCATTCAAAACAGCCTGCGGACAGGAGTCGAGTTAAGGGACCGGTATGCACACAAATGGCAACGCAGCAGCAAAAAAAAAACAAATACAACTACACTTCCCAAGCAAAGGCAGCAAGAGAAACACCAGGTAATTTGAGACCATCCCTCGATTGCATGTGTGGACAACCGGCATTACCCAGATAAAGTACCACCCAGGAAAGGACAGGACGAGAGTGGAGGGAAACTGACTTGCCACTGTCAACCTATAAGCTCATATCACCGCAGCCGCCGTCATGTGGATAACACTCGCCTATTTCATCGTCATCATTGCCCAGCTATGCGCCTTCGTCCACTCCGCTGGCGGTAAGTAGCTCCAATGCAATTTGGTATTTTTTTTTGGGTACCAGGCACAAAAATGCCATAACAAAATTGACAGAATAAGTGGACGGTCCATTATATGGCGGGAGTAGCTAGCAAACGGTTTAAATGCTTTTTAAAAACATTCTCGACGAAGGTGAAAACAAAACACTCCTAAAGGTACCCCCTTCAAGGTGTCAATTTTACTTCCATTTTGTAAGCCGCTGAGCTCTCATTGTTGTTATGAAGAGATCCGAGTTTGGCGCTTAGGTTTCTAAAAATCACAGCAAAGTCCTGTTTTTTGCGAATGGCTAATGCCAACAAAGAAAGCGCCAAATGGCCTTGGTGGCAAAAGCTTGCTTTAATTTATGCGGAGTTTTGGTTTAGGGTGTGGCTATGTTGCTGTGGGTACTTAGATTTATACCAAACAACTTGTAAGATCCTGTCAATAACAAAGCTAATAGTGCCAGCACGTGGTCATTGTGATTTGAACATAAATTATTTATTATAATGTAAGAATCAAAATATATAAATACAATAGAGATGCTTTCTTCTGCCCCTTTGGGTATTCAAATTACCTCTTTGAGACTTTAAATTCTGCTGTTAAGCTTTACTGAATCCAACCGCTTCAGCTAAATACCATCAACACCTAACGAAACAGATGATTCATATCCCCATTTTTCTAGTTTTGAAACCAAAATGGAAGTTTGAGCAGAAATGTACAGCTTTGTTCTGTCTATCTGTTGGGAGAGGTTTTTAAGTGCCAAAGTTCTTAGATAAATAAGAAAGAATAGTAAAAGTCCGTACCCAGCAATGTTTTGTAAGTTTGTATGTATGCACGAGTGCGAACAAGTTCAACAATGGGCGTAAAAGACCTCTTGCTTGTGTATCAATATTTACATACAATATTTACGCAATTACATTTGGCACAAACATTTCTGGCAGTCCAGCCGGATGTCGTTACAATGTACCCGATTGGCACTTACTTATGGAATCGCCGCCGCGGAGCCCGGAAATACAAATTTGAGTGGTTTGTTATTTTTACAATTTTTGTCCCTTTGGCCTGGGGGTTGCACAAGGGAAATAGGGCTAAGCCAAATCCACTGCCAATTCACCACGTACACAACCCAGCCCACTCAAGCAAGTGCCCAAAGTTTTGGGCTGTAGCAAACGATTAAGATACATAACTTTGACTTATTTATTAACTTTGACAAACATTGGCATTGGCTTGGCGAACATTTTCCGTCGCATTTGATTTAGGAAATTTTCGAAACGCTTGCCCCAACACTGAAATGGGTAGGCAAAGTACCAGTGCCAGTTGACAATAGACATTGCAGAGTGAATATATTGGACGAGAAGTGATGTGGTTTTTATACTCTTTACCGTAGGTACATAGAGTATAAGTTTGTGCAAAAGTATGTAACAGCCAGACGGAAGCATCTCCGAGCCCATAAACTATATATTTTATATTATGGATCAGCATCAACGGCCGAGTCGATATAGCCATGCCCATCTGTCCGTTTGTCAGTCCGTATGAACGCACATATCTCAGAGATGGTAGGAGATAGAGGCTTGACGTGTGTGGGACCACAACTTCTAATGTTTGCAGACAGATCAAGTTTATTTTCAATTTTGGCCACGCCCCCAGTTGTGCCATCGCTTACGCTGGCTGATAGCCGGCTAGAACACTACTTTATTGAATTGCCTATTCATAAACAAGTAAGGGCTCTGCAGTCGAATTTCCCGACTACAAAATACCCTGTTCATGTGTTTTCATTAATTTGTTTTTGAATTTTTAAAGATGCATGTAACCGGTTGTTGTAACAGCTATTAAAGGGGCATCCTGAATGTAGGCAACATTATTTTGACCTTTATGCGGTTCTAGTCCTGACTAACACCTGGGGGGTGCCCTTATCAGCTCAATTGTTTCGCTTATAGCTCGGTGTTTTTTTGTCCGATCTAATTGTAGATAGATATTGGTCCTGGCTTGATGTCTACTTAACCACCAGGCTCTAACTTGAAAATTGCGAATCTGACGGTTTTTTAAAGTTTTTTTTAGTGATAAGAGGGGGACGGGAGCGAACTTTCCAAATCTGAAACAAACTTGATCTGCGTGCGGCACAAATCTACCTTCATGCCAAAATTTGTGGCTCTATCTCTATCTCTCGACTCGGCTGTTCATGCTGATCAAGAATATATTTATAAACTTTATGGGGTCGGGAATGTTTCCTTCTCCCTGTTACATACATTCGCACAACTTCATGATCCCCCTTTTCCCATTTTCAATGGGATCAGCGTACAAAAGTCGGCTAGAGGGAAGGGATTCCCGTTAAAACTCGTCTGAGAACTGAACGGAAGCGATTTTATTTGTGGTTTTCGGTTCGGTTCAGCGATTCTAAGAGGAAGCCGGTTCGGCTTGCGGTTCGGTTCACCAGCAGGAATAAGCGGTTCGGTTCGGTTCAATACCGGTACTGTTCAGAACCGGCTTGCATCCGTGCTGTAAAGTATAAGCTTGATATCTTTAAAATTGTTGGAGTTATTTATAATTTTTCATTGCGGTGGAGTGGGGCTAAAATAAAATAAATGAAATAAACTTGTTGTGCCTACGGTTTTCTGATTGGTTGTTTGCTCTCTGAGATCTAGGTGTTCATAAGGACGGACGGACAGGGCTTTATTGACTCATTTGTTGAAACTGATCAAGAATATGTATAATATATGATTTCGGAGATGAATCCTTCTGCCTGTGACATACATCTGCACGACTTTAATATTCTTTTTAACTCTACGAGTAACGGGTATAATAATCCAAATAGAGTGAAGCCGAAGAGAATGTATTGGCTGAGGAATCGAACTGTTGAATGACTTGAAACCCTCACGTGTAGAGGAAATGCAGGTAGAACAGGAGAGAAGGTTTTTCCTTTTTTCCGATTTTCCAATTGAAATTAACACTAAATTGATCCCTTAGACTTTATAATAAATAGATAGAGGACTCTGCAATTCAAGCATTTCCATTTGGATCACCACCTTCAAACCGAAAGTCTGAATTTCTTGGAACTTATGAAAAACATGACAAAATCCATAGAGTTAAAATTTCTACAATCAAATTACAATAATTAACTGCCTTGACATTTCTTATTAATTCCACCCTTCTTCTGCGGTCTACCATTGTCAGGCTTAAGTTGGGCTATTTCCTCTCACTTCAAAAAATCCTGCATGCGCTTCTCCTACACATGCAGTGATACAATTGTATGGTATTTCCATTTCGAGGAAAACTCTCAAGTACTTTCCCAATACGTCTGATCGTTGTTTGGATGTTTCTAAACACGTTTTCCCCAACATGACTGCACTTAGAGAGCTGGTAGTTGAATTGCTTCTCGATTGCATAGGAAACTAAGAATTACAACGGTTGGATGCTTTTTCATTGAAATCAAAAAGTTTTTCGACCCAAAACTAGTTTTTCGACCGATCATTACCATGACAGCTATTTGCTTTAATACACCGATCTGGCCGGTTCCGATAAATGTGCAGGGTATTTTTACTACAAGACTTCGTGCAAAGTTTCAATGATTTCTTACTTATTCAGGACACTTAACATGATACATTTTTTTACGCATTCTCCACAAAACTTTAGGGGACCACACTTTCTAATGGCGGATGCATAATGAACCATAAAGTGATGCTTTGGTTTAAAAGGACCATACAGTTTAGAATACATTAAATGATGTCTTCAATTGTAAAGCTGGATTTTGAAATAGATTGAATGATTTGCAACAGGGTTGTTAAAACTAACCAATGCTTATTATGTTCGGGACTTAAATCTCCAATCATAAGAGTTAAAAAATGAACAATGAACAAAATGGATACAAATAATTTTATCTCTTATAAAATCTAATAAAAAGTTACACACACCATACTAGCACACCCCTTTGAAAATATCGTGCATAACATCAAACGAAAAGTTTTCAGTCACTTTGAAACTAGGGAGATCTCAAACACACAAGTGCTTGGTTTCTTTGAAATTGTTGAGTTCTAAATCTTTTCGACAATTACCCGAGAGACTTTAAGTCTAAGGTTGAAATAAAATCTGGAGGGAAGATATATGTACTCCAGCTTTGACAACAGATATTGTGGCATAGTGGGAAAACTAAAATAACATCCACAGATGGGAGTTTTGTGACTTCCAAGAGGATTATTAATTTGAGAATCATAAAATTAAAGTGTGTAAGGTATAATCAAATGAGACTTAAGGATGTCAACTTTTTTTGAATAGATCACCACTTGCGAAATTATACAAGACATTGCTATTCATAATTTTTATTTTTTTTGTATTTTTCTAAGTAACTTTCGAAAGATTTGGGATTTCAAAAACTGATTTGAATATAAATTTAAGTGGCATTATATTAATAAAGGATGTCTTTGGAGCTAATATGGGATTGTCCTAGACTAATTTTTCAGAAATTTTCTCGTTAATTGAAAAAGATTTGGTTTCATCATATAAATTTAACTCTCATAAAATTTTTAGAAGTCTATATTCGGTTTGAATTTTTCTTAAAAGGCTCTTTGCAAAAGCTTAAAATACAATTTAAATCTTTCTGAATTTCATTTTGATTCATGCAGCCTTCAATTGCAACTGAAACCGATCGAAGTAGTAATGAAATTCGATTTTGTATCTCTAAAACATGATTTCGTGGCATTGAACTTTTTTGATAAAAATTTAAAGATACACTTATGGCTTGTTTTTTTCAAATTATTTAAAACATTTGAGAAATTCTCTTTATATGTTTGAACATTACATAAAAGAGTCATGTGAAACTTGTTAAAAATTATTCTCGTTGTTGGAAAGTAATATGGGGGATAAACATACTGGGTTTTTATGTAATTTGATGACGTTATTTTCAGCTATATGCACTTTTTCCAAATGCATTCTAAAAATTCTGAAATTAGTAAACGTCTAGCTACACCGTTGCTGCTTATATTCTATTTTTCAAAGTTTTGTTGTGAGCAAGTGTTTTCTCTTTAGATGTGTTATTAGCAGACATGGTTTGGGAAACTTTGTGTGGCATTTAAAACAGACATACATTTTTGTGGTTAGTTGTTATTTAATAGACTAATTAGTGATGTCACATTGGCGGATTTGAATGAAATAATATATTCATATCACAAAAGGATTTTTAAATAAAAGCCACACATTTTTTCATGCTTCAGGGTATTTCAATGACAATACCTGGAAAATTTTAAAACATATATCTAAGCTATCCAAAAACGTTCACTTTTATAAGAGTATGGTTCAAATATAAGTAAAACCCTTAATGTCGATCTCTGAGATGACTTCAATGATCAAAAATGGCTGCACAGTTAGCCCAACAGAATAGTACGTATTAATAATAGCCACAATCTGGAGCTTGTTGTCATTAATTGTCATCAATCGCAAGACAAGGCTCTCCTGTGCATCTACAATTGTCACCTTTTGTGTTTCGCTTTCCAGAATCCGATTGGAAGCTGGATATTGATGGTAAAACCGCAGTCAAAAGAATTGTGTAAATGTAGTCCGTTGCATCTGGTAAAGATATAAAAGATAATAAGTTATAGATAAAATCTTTACAAAATTTACATCTTTAAGAAAGTTTACATTATGGTGGACGCCGATAATGAACCATGAAAAGTCTTAACTCTCACTATCCCAAATGATTGCTAAATAGTAAGGTAAATGAACCGCGGTTTGCTTGTACGTCAAAGAGCAAGGGTGAGAATATGACCTTACATCTTTTTATACCCGTTACTCGTAGAGTAAACAGGGTATTCTAAAGTCGTGCAAATGTATGTAACAGGCAGAAGGAAGCATCTCCGATATCATAAAGTATATACATATATTCTTCATCAGGATCAATAGCCGAGTCGATATAGCCATGTCCGTCCGTCCGTCTGTATGAACACCTAGATCTCAGAGACTAGAAGAGCTAGAGCAACCAAATTTTAGATGTAAGCTAGTATTGTCTGTAGGCAGATCAAGTTTGATTTAAATTTTGGCCACGCCCCCTCCCGCCCCCGCAATAAAAAATGTTGAATATCTCCTACAATTTGTAAGCCATCGAGCTTAGATTTTGCAGTGTAGTGCATGTGATCGGATAATAAATGGCAGAGTTATAAAAACGTTGCATACTTCTCTGAGCCGCATGGGGTTAATATACACTAATTGCCTTGAGTAACGGGTTTTTCGAAGTCGGGCAGGGCCGACTTTAACTTACGTTCTCGTTATACATGATGTCATGATGATGCAGATGTCGGTTGCTTTAAATTTTTATATGCATACCTATTAGAGAGCTGCACGAGTGATTCCGGCATCGTATGATTATAGGTAAAAAGTAATCATTTTTGAGTACACGAGTATTTTATTTGTAATCATGTGATCGTTTGTTTGATTACGATTATTTCCGATTACTACTCATGATTATTTTCCGAGTAATACTCGTGGCATCGTCTAAAAAATTGAATCGTAGTAAGATGCTTTTAGCTCTGCTTCTATGAGTTTCCTTATATTGATATTTAGCTATGCGTTTAACAGAATAGGTGTTGGCTGAGTGGTTAAGATTGCCGCCTTACGTTTTTGATTTGCCAGTTCGAATCCCTGCTAGGAATAATTAATTTTTTTATATTTCGGCTTAGCAAATACTCTTTCTTTACAAAAAACGATAAAAAAAATATTCTCGGTCAGCACCAGGACTCGAACACACAACCCCCAGTCTAGGAGACAAGAACTTCCTCCACAACACCATCACAGAACCTGAATTTTGTCGTAAAAAATCAACAAGAAAAACAAAACACCGATAGCAAAGTCATTATGATTGAATAAAATATCGAAAAATTATTATTATTATTATTATTATTACAACATTAGCACGCAATTACAAATTGTGTGTAACTTAAATAAGCTATAGCGACTAAGGCCTTAAGCTTACTGAGTATTTACATAGATTTTAATTGTGATTAAGATTAGGTTTATGATGTGGGTAGTGTATATATGTTATGTGTTGTGTTTTAGTTGCAATGGTATTAGTTTTAGATATGTTTTAGTTAGACTGCTTAAAATTTATTGTTTTTTATATTTACAGGTTTATATGGTGTGGTATATGTTACAAGATTTAAGGAATTCTATGGTTTGGTGTGCGTTGCTATATGATAATGTTTCATTTATTGTTGGTTTGAGGAGTTTATTTCTATTGTGCTGGTATTGTGGACAATCTATTAGGATGTGGGGGATGGAAAGGGTTGTGTTGCAAGTTGTGCAGATCGGTGGTGGGGTTTTTTCTAGGATAAAGCTGTGTGTTAGATTGGTGTGGCCCAATCGAAGTCTTAGGAATTTTATTGCGTCATTTCGTGAAATATTTGAAACTGGGAATTTTTGAGTGTGGTTTTTGTTTGGGTTAATTTGTTGGTAATGTGGAGAGGTTTTATTCCAAACAGTCTCCTCGAATGTTTGGGTCCTGTTGCTTACATATGTGTTTAAATCTGAGAGGTTGAAATTATTATGATTTGTTAGAGGAAATTTTAGAGCATTTCTTGCTGCTTTGTCTGCTAGTTCATTGCCGACTATATTGCAGTGTCCGGGGACCCATAATAGTGACAGCTTGTTTTTCTTTGAGTTGAGGATTTTTCTTATGGAGCTAATATAAAAGTTTTGGCTATTAGTGTTTTGTATTGATTGTAGCGAGGAGAGGGAGTCGGTGCAAATGGTGAATTTTCCTTTCTGTTTGTTGGCGTAATTACAGGCTGTTAGAATTGCCGCAATTTCCGCGGTGAAGATAGATGAGTGTAGGGGTAGTGTCTGGTAATTAATTATGTCTGTTTCTGTTGTGATGCTGTAGGATACTCCGTTAGAGGATTTGGAGCCATCTGTGTATAAAAACGTTCGGTTCTTTGAGGTGTTTTTAATTTCTCTGAACTTCTGTTGGTAGGTTATTTGCGGTGTGTCTGATTTCAATGTGGTGTGTAGGGAAGTGTTTATGCATGTGTTGTCAAACAACCAGGGGGGAGTTGATTCTTTTATGTCTGGTATAGGTGATATATTGATTTTTAAGTTTTTAAATTGTTCTATTGTGTCATGAATGGAGGAGGGAATTTTTGGTTTTCTTTTTGACTTGGTAATTTTTTTGTATATCTGTTCAATCGGGGAGTGTTTGGAGTTCATGATAATTTTAAAGTTTTTAAGGGTTGTGAGGGTTGTTCTGTGTTCGACCGGTAAGATATTTGCTTCGTAAAGAAGATTGTGGATTGGTGTAGTGCGAAATGCACCAAAAGCGAGTCTAATTGAGGAGTGGTAGATGGTTTTTAATTTGCTCAGAATAGATTTTGGTGCTTTACCATAAAGGTAGATTCCGTAGTCGATTTTGGGCATTATGATGGATTTTATAACGTATATTATGGTGTTTGTGTCGCAGCTAAATTTTCTGTTGGATAAACATTTTATTATGTTAAGTCTTTTTGAGAGTTGTGTAGTGAGGTTTACAATGTGTTCATTCCATCTATATTTTTTAGTTATTGTAAGTCCAAGAATTTTTAGGGATTCGACATTTTGTAGCAAAAAGTTGTTGGACTGTAGTTGAAAATTGCATTTAGTCTTTCTACAGATATGAAGGTGCTTACATTTAGGTACTGAGAGTGATGCACCAGAGTAGTTACACCACTCATCAATATCCTTGAGTAACGGGTCACTGTTTAGTAAATATTGATGTTTTTTTAATCTGTGTATTATCGTGTAGTCGTCAGCGTAGGCAGTAAATTCAATGTTTCTGTGGTTGGCTATTGTATTGTTGAGTTTATTATAGGCTATGGAGAAAAGGATAACTGACAGAGGAGATCCCTGAGGTATACCGTTTTCTAGTGGTTCAGGGTTGGAAAATGCGTTGTTGGTTTGAACTGTGATTTTTCTATTAGTGAGAAAGTTGGTTATGTAATTGAGCATTTTTGGTCCTATTTTCCATTTTAAAAGTTCGTCAATGATGGTATGTATTCCGACTCTATCAAATGCTTTTGCAAAGTCAAGTGATATGACAGAAATGTGGTTTCTAGTTGAAAGGGCTGAGGTGGTCTGATAATCTAGCATGGCTAGAGAATCAGACACCGACTTACCCTTTCTAAAACCCATTTGACGACTATCAAGTAGTTTGCCGTTAGAAGCTAACCACCATAATCGCTTGGAGATAATTTTATCAAGTACCTTGGCGATGCAAGGATTGAGGGATATAGGGCGGTAAGAGTTGATGGAGGTTTTGTCGCAGCTGGGTTTAGGTATGGGGATGATGTTACTCACTTTAAACTGTTGGGGGATATGTGCTATGAGGATATTGTTGAAAAGGTTAAGGAGTCGTAGTAGTAGGTTGTGATGCAGGTTTTTGAGCATAGGGTAACTTATTCGGTCTCGTCCAGGAGTTTTTCCTTTTAATTGGTTGATTGCTGCTAATAATTCTACCATGGTAATATCTTTTTCTAAGTTTTTAGCTAGAGGGGATGGAGTGTGCGATATGTTGCGGTTTGCTCCTATTTTATGTTGTATGAAGGTAGAATGGAAGTTTTCGTCTTGAGACGAGCGTGACCAATGAGTGCAAAGGGTGTTGGCTATCTCGAATGGGTTGATAATGTTTTGGGTGGGGTCATTGGGATTTGTGAGGCAGTGTATGTCGTGGCGAGTTTTTATCCCGCAAAAACGATTTATATTTGACCAAATTTTAGAGATGGAGCTATTGGGACTAATGTCGGCTGTGAAATTTTGAATTGATGAGCGTTTTCTGATTTTTATTTCCCGTTTGTACTTAGCGTTCGCTTTTTTGTATAAAAGGATGTTTGTCGTGTTAATGTTTCTATTTAGTCTTAGCCATGCTGTATTTTTCTCATCTTTTAGTTGCTGGAGAGTTTTATCCCACCACGGAACGTTTTTGTTGTGTCTTGGTTTTTGAGATTGTGGTATGGCTTGGTTTGCACCTTGAATGATTATTTTAACTATGTTGGCTGTCTCTTGGTTGATGTTTGTGCTGATAGGTCTTTCGTTGGAGAGTTTTTCTGTAAGTTGATTAAATAGATTCCAGTTAGCTTTGTTGAGGTTGAATTTAGGTCTTGGGGTTAGGGTGTTTGTATTGGGAGGATTTAGATGTTCGAAGAGGTCGATATGTATGGGAAAGTGATCGCTTCCGGAAAGGAAGTTGTCTGTCTTCCATTTTGAGTGTAGGGCTAGATGTGCTGATGCTAGGGATAGGTCTATGTGTGTAAAGGTATGGTGAGTGGTGAAGTGTGTTGGGGAACCGGTATTGAGAGTAGTCAGGGAGGATTGGTTAATGAATTTAAATAAAGTGTTGCCTCTTGTGTTATTGTTCGGCGAGCCCCAGCTTTGGTGCCAGCTGTTAAAGTCTCCTGTTATGAGTAGGGGGGTTTGGATGGTATTGAATGTGTTTCTTAGATTTTGAAGTTTGAAAGGCTTGTTAGGAGGTATGTATGATGAAATTATTGTGAAATTTATCTTTGAATGAACTCTAACTGCTATTGTATCGAAATCGAAATTGTTTAGGGTTATTTGTTGTTGCTGTATGGAGTTATGGATAAGAAGGGCTACCCCGCCGTATCCATTGGTTGCTGTGTTTTCGTGGTAAAGTGTGAAATTAATCGGGATGGGGATATTTTGCGTAAAGTAGAGGTGGGTTTCTTGCAGGGAAATTATTTTTGGGCTATGGGTTTTTATCAGGATTTGCAACTGGTTATAATTATTAATGTATCCATTAAGATTCCATTGCAGGACTTTTAGCATAATTTGATGCATTTTGGGCACTTTAAGATTAAGTTTATTTATAGTTACATAGTGTCGTCATCACTGGATCCTAGTACATTTTTGGTTTTATTTTTAGGTTTTTTTTCGTTTTTTTCTTTCGATTTTAGAGGCTTGGTAAGGGTGTTTTGCTTGGTAGAGAAGATCCTGAGTTTGGGGTCATCTTCAAGATGACCTTTCAAGGCTGTGGATGAAGTTGATGGTTTTCCAATCGATGGGGTGGTATCCATGGCTGAATCGAGTAGGTCTTCGTATGAAGAAATACATCTTCCTTTAACTTCTTGGCGTGGAGTTTGTTGAGTGTTTTTGGGAAGGGATGATGTGTTGGTTGTGTTTGTTGATGATTTTATGGAGGTAGATGGCTGTACAGCTGGTTGAACAGGTGGTTGGGCTACTATTTTTGAGTACAGTGTGGTTTGGTGGCTATGGCGTGTGTGGTAGATTGCAAGGGCAGTTTTGTGGTCGACTTTTTCTAATGTTTTTATCGTTGTTAGTTCTTTTTGTTTGATGAATTGTGGGCATGTTTTGTCCAAGGGGCTGTGTTTGTTTTGGTTGTTTGGCTCATATTTGCAATTAATGCAGAATTTTTCGTTGTTGCAGGTTTCGTCTTCAATTGTGTGTTGTTCGGCGGAGCAGTTAGGGCATGCTTTGGGGCTTTTGCAGATGGTGGTGGGGTGTCCAAGTCGTAGGCAGTTTCGGCATCTAAGTGGGAGTGGGACATAGGGGCGTACGTTTATACGTTCATATCCGATCATTATTGTTTCTGGTAGGGTGAGTGATGCGAAGGTCAGTGTGATTAGTCCAGTTTCTTTGATAGTGTTGTTCTCCTTTTTTAGTATCTTCCTTACTTCTGTGACATTTTGTAGTTTGAGTTCATTCAGAATAATTTCTTCTTCGATGTTGCGCAGTTCGTTTGAGTAAATTACTCCCTTCGAGAAATTAAGTGTTTTGTGTTCGTTTACGGTGATGGGGAAGTCATGGAAGGTGGTTAGCTTTAGTAGTTTTTGTGCTTGCAGAAGATTTTTTGTTTTGATAAGCAGCGAGCCTGCTCTTGTTTTTTTACAAGATTCTACTTCTCCATTGCACGAGTAGTCGATGATTTTTTTTATTAAGAATGGGGATACATTTTCAAAAGAGTTGTTGTCAGACCTGTTTATTGTAATGAATTTGGGTTCGCTTATGTTGAATTTATTGAGTGATAATATTCTATTTATATCTGGCGGAAGAGTCATTGTTGGTGTTTTTTGGGCTGCAGCCCTTATTCGTTTGGATAGTTTAACTGTTCACAAGTAGTTTTGTTTTTGCTTTTTTGCGGGTTTTGCTTTGTGTGTTTGTTTATAAACTGATAAGCACTTGCACTAGCACTTGCTGTTGATCGGTAGTCGCACGTCTTTACTTATTGAAGTTTGGAGTGGAACTGATATCGAAAAATAAAGAAAATAACATGTCACTACTCGCCGAGTATGATTACAAATGATTACTCACATTTTACAAAAGTAATCATACTCATTTGTAATCGTACTCGGCGAGTAGTAACGTGTTACTTTTTTAATTACTCGTGCAGGTCTCTAATACCTATAGCAGTAGACTTGGATTCGGTTAAGAGAAGCTGCTTGCAAAATTCATTATGAATATTATTTGCATATTAATCCGTTATTTTGCCTTTGAAACTTTCCCACTTTGACATTAATAAATGGCCCTTCCCGGGATACAATCTGTCAAAGACATAAAAGTCATCGCTGCTTTGTTATATAAAAATATGTAAGATAAAAAAAATTATATAAATAAAATAATGCATATATAAACTATTACCAATTCCGGAGCCTTGCGGTGTGACCAGCTTTGACCAAGACAAAAGAAACTGCCAACTTTCCATTTGCTGAAGATCTTTTTAGCGCATGTGGAATGTCTTTTTCCATTTTTCAAGTACGTCATTCCAGCTGCAATTGTATCATCAACCTCTACTAGATGATCACTCAGTTGGGCAGTTGTGAGTTTGCCGCAATTCGGTTTATCTGATGGCACTTGCTTACGTCTTTTACAAGCTTTGCTTTTATATCTAGCAAAAAACTTTCCACCTGCATTGTTCCTTCCTTTACCGGGTATGGTAAAAGTTTTGTGAAACATAAATTGTCAAGCCATTAACGATTTGTTCAAGCAACCATTTGATCCCCTAATTACCTGCAAATCACTTTCACAAGGAAAGACAGATTTCTTTAAATAAATCTGTAAAACTTTGTGGCTTAATAACAATGTTGTGTCTTATTACTTCCTCAATCATGACGTCAGCTAGATCATTTCTATGATTACAAGTAAGCACGTGATGTTGATGGAATTGCTCCAAAACTTTCGTTCCTTTAGATGACTCAGTCAGTAATAATCTTTAGTCCTAGTTAAAAAATTGTAATTAATATTCGAACGAAAAGGCAAAGCGAACTTAGTCAGTACCGAAGTTTAATAAACATGCAAATTGATAGTTCCAACTATCCTGTTGGAGGGAAACAATTCAGGATAAATATAGGATTCCGATATTGTTAAGAATCTGATTGAGTGCTTATATATTTAAGCATATCCGAAAAATTTCCTTAAAGAAAAAATTTCATTTGACCAACTCGAAGATAACCGAAATGAAGATATTATTACGTCGTACCTAACATACTATTTTTTAAAAAAATTTTATTCTGAAAGTATGATTCCATTCGACACCAACATTCCGAAGTTTTTAAATGTATATTTAGATAGACATCCAATTCAGGTGGTTGCAACATACAAATAAGCAGCGGGCAGCAAAAATTCAACTTTAAAGTTGACCTCCTTGTTTGCGAAAAAACAGACAAACGGAAGAGCGGACAAAGCTCAACCGACGCACAAAATTGAACTTATTTATGCATTTTTCCCCCAATGCATCAGAAAGACAGTTGTGAATTAAAATCTGTTTTCAAAATATGCTAATTTATTAATTATTATAAAATAAATTTACCCTGCTCAGAACTTTGCCTTTGGAGGAATCAGTGGCTGTTGTTGGAACCGACAGCAGGAATTCATTGACTGTGGACGATATTAATGGTCGTTCATCCTCGATTCAAAGCTTAAAATAAAAATTAAAGTAAATTATATTAAAATTTTGGAACTTTTTGGAACAGCTTCACACTGAACTCTTTACGCAAGCCTAAAGGGGTGCCCCCTTTCAGTCTCTTTCAGATGAGCTGCTGTCAAGAACGGAAACATAAATGGTTTTTATATTCTTATGAGTACAACAAAATGGCATTGGCCCGGCCAAATGGAGATGAAAAAAACACATACGTTTCTCTCTCTGACACACAGTAATGCTAGACTTCAGATTTTGTAAATTCGCCAATTGACCAGATCTGGCAGCACCAACGCACTTTACTTACGAATAAATATTTATGACTTGCACATGGTTGCAACTCGCGCGTTAAATTAAATATGTATGCACTCTGTCGATTGTTCACAATTTTATATACATCATTAGTGTAAAGTACTTACCCTTCAGATAACCTAAAATTGATTGTCTTGAGAAACTTTTTCAATTGCTCCTCTTCTTGAACAAACGTGCCGCTGGCGGCGTTCTCCACGTGACTTTCGGGTTCGCTTACTGTGGAATCAACTTGACATCCGCATTCCAATTCAAATGAAAGAAGATTAAGCTGCTCGCAGAAATCGTTGTGGTCACTTTTATTCATTTTAACAAATACCGATTTTACAGAAAACACACACAACAAATATTTTTTATGCGCTTTCAGAACGAACACTTTCGTTAGTCTTAATATAGTGTGACCAGATAATGGAGACAATATTTTACCAACAAATAGAAAATCACGGATGATAAAGTCAAATACACAATACGTTCTTTTTTTACGAACGGATGTGATAGTTCTAGTAACAAAGGACATTTCTTTATAAGCAACTGGTGTTTTGCGATGAACGTCGGGCTTATCCCCAAAAAACCGTCAGATCCTAGGCCCAGAAAACTCTCAGATCGACAATTTTCAAGTTATATCTACATATTCTGAAAAGTGCAATCAGATCGGACAAAAAACACCGGATTTATAAGCGAAACAATAGAGCTGTTTTTCATCACTTTCAACAGATTTTTTTTAATGATATTTCACATGTATTTTAGTTTAGCCAAGCGCGCGGGCACCCATGGTTCAATCATATTAATATTAAAACATGTAAATGATGGTCTTGTTTTAAGAACGAAAAAATATAAATTGACTGGGTATTTTGGGTGATAACCAAAATTTCGGAATAAATTGATTTGGTCACTGTTTCCAAACGCTTTGATTTACGAAGTCTGTATATCGTAATTAGGTAGCTTATTCCATCATCTTTTTATGACATAACTCATTTCCATTTATCTGTAACTGTACTTGGAAAAATGACTTCGATTGAACAACAGCTCCGCAAGCGAATTGTACGCTTTATAAAAAGCACAAATAGAATGGAAACAAGTAAGGGCGCTGCAGTCGAGTTTCCCGACCACAAAATACCCTGTTCATTTGTTTTCATTTAATTGTTTTTGAATTTAACAAAATTATCCCAAATGTAGGCAACACTTTTTTCTAGTCCTGACCAACAAGTGGGGGGGATGCTCTTATCAGCTCAACTGTTTCGCTTATAACTCCGGTGTTTTCTGTCCGATCTGATTGTACTTTTCAGAATAGATAGATATTGGGCCTAGCTTGATGTATACTAAACCACGAGGCTCTAACTTGAAAATTGTGGATCTGACGGCTATTTAGGTCTAGGATTTCTAGAGGAGGTCTAGGTTTTTTGGGGGTAAAAGGGGGGCGGGGTGGAATTTTTCAAATCTGAAACAAACTTGATCTGCGTACAGCATAAATCTACCTTCATGCAAAAATTTGTGGCTCTATCCCTTATAGTCTCTGAGATCGACGCGTTCATACAGACAGACAGACGGACAGACGGACGGACGGACGGACGGACGGACGGACAGACGGACAGACGGACAGACGGACATGGCTATATCGACTCGGCTGTTCATGCTGATCAAGAATATATATACTTTATGGGGTCGGAAAATTTTCCTTCTCCCTGTTACATACATTCGCACAACTTCATGATCCCCCTTTTCCCATTTTCAATGGGAACAGGGTATAAAAATACACGTATTAACATTTCATGGATGAAGAAGCACAATTTACTCTGTTTTGAATACATAAAGAATAGAAAGGAAATCTGGTTCCGGCAAAAAAGCCACAATCGTGACCAGAGAGAACTTGAAGGTGCTGACGAGGACGTTTAACGACAAGGATGGAGAAGTCAAAGGCAAGCCGCTAAAAAATTTGATTGCTCACAGCCACACATCTGCAAATCATTAAAAAGAACGTTGGCATTAAAGCTAGAAAGAAGCAGCGAGCTCCTGAGAACTCTGATGAGCAAATTCAGCAAGTCAAATCTCTATGCTTGTTTGATTTGTAGAAACTACAACAAGAAATCGTTAAATTTGGATGACCGTAGTTATTTCACACTAAGTGCTCCACAAATGCCAGGAAATTACATATGACATGATGTCCAAATCATGTATTAAAAACAAGAAAGAAAGTCGGTCAAGCCCGACTATAACATACCCTGTACCAACGAAATTATATTAGTAGCAGCTGAAAGCAGCGCTGCTTCTGCGCTGCAGCAGCGAACAGTTTTTTGATTATAACTCGAAAACCGTTCATCCAATCTTCTCCATTCCTTTGGCTGATCGATAAGTTATCCTTATTACTAAATATATCTAAAGGGAACAACCTATCTTTAAAACTGTAGGTATGACGTTTTCTTTCTAAATTGCGGGGGCGGCAGGGGGCGTGGTCAAAATTGAAAATAAACTTGATCTGTCTGCAGACATAAGTAGCATATGTCCCATACATGTCAAACCTCTATCTCTTACCGTCTCTGAGATCTGTATGTTCATACGGACAGACAAACGGACAGACGGACAGACAGACAGACGTACAGACGGACAGACGGACATGGCTATATCGACTCGGCTGTTGATACTGATCAAGAATATATATACTTTCTCCGATTTACCCGATCCGATCAAATGGATCTCAAGGGACGCCAAATCGATTTATAAACTAAACTAGCTACAAACTTATACCTAAATCAAATTGTTGCGTTCTCAAAAACAAGTTCTTGAAGTGACAGCATTATACTACAATGAAGAAGAAGCAAAACATGGCCTGTTTTTGACAACTCTTGTGCTCATTTTGATTTTGAGCTCTAGCAACATTTGCAACGTTTCTTAATGCCCTCTGCAAGGCTAAACAAATGGGGCTTATGATTGTCACACCCATTTCTCATTTCCCATGATGTGAAAGGGTACATAAAGTTGATTGCTACATACCGTGTTCATCGATGAAATGAAAAATTGTGGCCAAATTTCGCAATCGAACACTTGCTAGATAAACATTTAGTGAATTTTCCTTTTATTTGTGATCTATTTAGAATTTGTTAGAGAAATTTGTTTTGCGTTAAAGTCTTCAATTGATTAAAGATGGTTTTTTGTTTACTTAATTCGTCCCGAATAAGGCAGTGCAAGCAAAACAGAGAAGATTAATTTTCACTATCGATAGATTCGCCCGAAAATGTGGATTCTCTCTTATGAATCTAGTACACTCAGAGAAAAAATCAAGAAGATCGTGCTTGATATCAAGAAGATTTCGAGCTCGAAAATGCTTGGTTTTGAATTTAGTCTGCTTGATATTAGGCATAAAGAGTCTTGGATGGAAGAAAAGAGATTCTTGGATGCAAGCATGAATATTCTCGACTCTAAGAATAGATCTTCTTGATTGCAAAAATAAAAAAGTTTCAATTTCAAAGGCAGTGGCACAGAAGACACACCCGCAAAACCCACCACCCCAACGCCACTGCCTTGCCTACCCCATAATGCTAAATTGTGATTTAAATTGCGATAATTTAAAATGCGATTTAATAATTTTATTTTTTATTATTCCTCAACTGGAACTTGAACTCAGTGCCTCGAAGACTGCAGCACTCACTGACACCGACATCTCAACCGACACCGCCACCACGCGTTGCGACAAATTCTCAGTATAAATTGCAGGCCACAGCCATCGGCAATGCTTAGAGCTAGAGAGAGAGTTGTTCTCATTTGTTGTTTGCTTTCTCCACTCGGGGCTTCTCGCACTTCCCTTGCCATCAATCTCGAAGTCAAGAACGTTTGTGTGCTTGTATTTGAGCAAATTTCGTCTTGAAAAAATGAAGAAGAAAAATTCTAAATTAAAGCTAGGTACGGAGATGCTGAGAATTTTCTCGCTGCGTGAATTGTTTCATAATTCTCAGAGCGGCCTCTGAGACTGTAGTGTGACCAGAAAACAACAAAGTGTCACTAAATCTGAAACGGTCAGCTTGCACTGGTCAGCTGTTGATTGCTTATAAAAAAATGCGCGCTTAAGATAAGCTAATCTTTTTGTGAAAATGTAAACTGGAAGACTCTTTGATGGATGCAGAGGCTTTGGGGAATGCCATGGTTGTTTTTATGGGGTCATTTGGCATGGTGCTGGAGGAGGAGGAGCATTTATGGGTTATGCAAATTGCATCGAAATGCTTTTTGTTAGTTATAAAATGAGTTGTTCGTCCTCCGTTGAGTTCTCCAACTGACTATTGTATTGTTTTGTTGTTGTGTTTTTTGCTTCCATTCATTTTTTCCCGTAGGTACCTCTGACAATTATCAATCATGATTGATAATTTCACTGACCCCCTGCGAGAATGTATCAGCTGTTTGGTCAAAAATCGAGTTGGCAGGTCATGCTCATTCTCAGAGCAAATTTGTGTTGTCTCCGTACCCGCTCTGAGAATGTGCTCTGATAATTTTGTGCAGCGCATTCTCTGAGCTATGTAGTTAGATGGGCTCCGAGAAAATTCTCAGCGTCTCCGTACCTAGCTTAAGCAGAAATCGTGCTTGATTGGTTGGCCGTGCAGGATAATCATTATGATGAATGCTTTGAACAATCATTAGGTCATACATATGTATATGGACATCGTAACGATTTAGAATTCCTACGCTTTACCGTCGCACACGAAACTCGGCAAAGCGTTTGGATTCTGAAACGCTATATGCCCAGCAGCAACGCTGTTAAAAGGGAAATAAAAAGTCTAGTAAACCATTACTGCATTTAAAAGTCAAGACTAAGAGAATCATCCGATGAGCTTATACTGTATGTGTGGCGGCAGCGGTGCTTTTAAGATTTTGTCCCTGCCTGGTAGACAGCAATGTGCCGGCCACCGCTTTAATATTTATACCCTTGCAGAGGATATATTAAAAATTTTCAGATGTTTGTAACGCTTTGAAGAAAGCATCTCCGACCACATAAAGTTTATATATTCTTGATCAGCATGACGATCTGAGTCGATATAGCCCTGTCCGTCCGTATATTTCTATGTCCTCTGTCAGTTTGAAAGCTATCGTCACGAAACAATGCACGAAGACTTGTGGTACAAATACGCAGCACATTTATCGGAACCGGCTAGATCGGATGACTATAACATATAGCTGCCATAGGAATGATCGGTAGTGCGAAAAACTTTTTTTTTTTTTTTTTAAAAAAAAAGCGCCTCCAAATTCTATATTTCCTAGTATGCCATGCTTCCGCATGATTCCACTAAGTTTGGTCGAAATCTAACATTCATATAGTATAGCTGTCATAGAAAAGTAGAAAAAAAGTGTTTGTTTTCACTTGGACATGTCCAGTTAGTTACCTAAACGTGCTGCAAGGGTATACAAACTTCGAGCGATCCGAAGTTAAAGTGTTCCATTCAACTATTAAAAAATGTATGTGTGCTTGTTGTTGTTATTCTCTTTACCGTAGGTACATAGGGTATTATAAGTTTGTGCAAAATTACGTAACATCCAGAAGGAAGCATCTCCGACTCTATAAAGTTTAGATATTTTTAATCAGCATCAACAGCCGAGATCTCAGAGATGGTAAGAGATAGAGGTTTGACATGTATGGGACATATGCTTCTTATGTCTGCAGGCAGATCAAGTTTATTTTCAATTTTGACCATGCCCCCTCCCGCCCCCTAAATTTAGAATAAACGTCATATCCCCCACAATTTAAAAGATAGATGGCTTGTTTCTTCTAGACATATTTAGTTATCAGGATAACTTATGGTCGCCAAAATGGAATGGAGAAGATCGGATAAACGGCTTTCGAGTTATGATCAAAAGACTGTTCGCTGCTGCAGCGCAGTTGCAGCGCTGCTTTTAGCTGCTACTGCAGCTTCAAAATTTATGCTGAGCGTATAATTTCTTTGGTACAGAGTATGTTATGGTCGGGCTTGACCGACTTTCTTTCTTGTTTTTAAATAATAAGTTGTTCCAGAGCTGAACAGCATAATAAAAAAATGGTTTTTTGGAAATCTCCAGTTTGCATCTTAAGGATTTAAAATAAGGTGATGGGCAGCATTTCACACACCTTAACACTTTGTGTGGCATCTCGCTTATAATTGTATTAATGTATTACGAAGGGAGCGTTGGCATTAGTACTTTAGATGATTGCAAAACCGATTGTTCCTGTTCTCTATTTCATGTGAGCTTGCAATTATAATCCTTAAGAAGTTCTACAGATCTTTCGAATATTTCAAAATGCAAACAAGAAATTCTATTCGGTTCATCCGAAGGGTCCTCGACTACTCACCAATAAAATCTCATATCTCCCAGAGCTTTAAAGATAAATGGTTCGTTCCCTTTAGACATATACAGCTATTGGTATTATAAGGCGAACCACCAAAGAAATGATAAGGATCTGACAAACGATAGTCGAGTTACAAGCTGCTGCTGCACTGCTTTGCAAACTTAGGATGTGTTTTTATACCCTGTTCCCATTGAAAATAGGAAAACGGGGATCATGAAGTTTTGCGAATGTATGTAACAGGGAGAAGGAAACATTTCCGACCCCATAAAGTATATATTATATATTCTTGTTCAGCGTGAACAGCCGAGTCGATATATGTTCATGTCCGTCTGTCCGTCCGTCCGTCTGTCTGTATGAACGTGTCGATTTTAGAGACTATAAGAGATAGAGCCACAAATTTTAGCATGCCGTACGCAGATCAAGTTCAGATTTCGAAAACCTCCCGTCCCCCTCTCAACCCCAAAAAAACCGTCACATCCTAGACCTAAAAAGCAGTCAGATCCACAATTTACAAAGTTAGAACCTAGTGGTTTAGTATACATCAGGCTAGGCCCAATATCTATCTATTCTGAAAAGTACAATCAGATCGGACAAAAAACACCGGAGTTATAAGCGAAACAATTGAGCTTGACGTTAGGTATGTATGTAAAATCGCTGAAATTACTAAATAATGTGGCCTACTTCCAGGATGCGCCTTTAATAGCAGCTACAAAAACCGGCTACATTCAAATTCAAAAATACAAAAACAAATAAATGAAAACAAATGAACAGGGTATTTTGTAGTCGGGGCACTCGACTGCAGCGCTTTTACTTGTCCGTATACCCTTGGAAATGGTATAATAATTTTGCCCAGAAGTTTGCAACGCATAGAAATATTCATTTCCGACCCCATAAACTATATATATTATTGATCAGGCTGACGAGCTGAGTCGATTGAGCTTTGTCCGTCCGTCTGTCTGTCTATTTCTACGCGAACTAGTCTCTCAGTTTTGAAGCTTTCGACCTGAAATTTTGCACAGAGTCTTCTTTTTGCTGCACACTACTAATATGTCGGAGCCGACCGGACCGGATGACTATATCCCACAGGAATAATCGAGCGGAAAACTAGTTTTAGTGAGAAAAACTTATTTTTTTTCAACGGAAACGTCTTGAAACTAATCCTAGATTTAATATGTTTTATTATAATTCCACCAAGTTTTATTAAAATCGGATAACTATATGGTATAGCTGCCATTCAAAAGATTGGTCTGAAAAACAGTTTTAGTTGGAAACACTTTTTTGTTTTGAATGGTAGCATCCTGCAATTTTGTATTTGTTTGTTTCACATGCTTTCACATAATTGTACAAATTTTTGGCCAAATCGGATAACCCATACGAACGATCGGTCGGAAAATGGGAAAACGAGTATTTTTGAAAATATTTAAGCGAGCACTTGCAAGGGTATAAAAACTTCGGCACAGACGAAGTAAGCTTAGCTTTCTCGTTTTTATACTCTGTACCGTAGGTACACAGAGTATTATAAGCTTGTGCAAAAGTATGTAACAGCCAGAAGGAAGCATCTCCGACCTTTATAGGGTATATATATAATATATTCTTGATCAGCATCAACAGCCGATATAGCCCTGTCCGTCTGCCTGTACGATCACCTAAATCTCAGATACTACAAGAGCTAGAACAACCAAATTTTAAATGTGGACTAGTATGGTTTGCAAGCGATCAAGTTTGTTTCCGCCACCGCAAAAAAAAAAGTTAAATATCTGCTCCAAATTTTAAGAACATAATGTTGAAATATTCAAATTATTGTTAATGGTATGTTAATAAACACAAGGATTGGTTATTAAGCACTAATTCCCCCGACTATCGGGTAAATCGAAGTCGGGCAGGGCTGACTTTAAGTCGAACAGCACATGCAAATTAGTGGTTATCACAAGAAGAGGGCATATTCCGAAGTTCTATAAGATTATTTGGGTTTCTTGTGCCTGAAAAGCTTACCAGATCGTAGAAATAATATGGTTAGTTGGTTGTTATAATGTTTGTAAATTTATCCAGGATTTTAGGTCTAGGCCGAAGATTTGTGCTGCATATTTCGAAATCTAGCAATATTATTGAATGCAATGTTTAGTTTTTGCCTGCTTATAGCATCACTCTTTGCTAAGATTTCAATCCAGAAAAATATAGCTAAAGTTAAGTAAGCTTTTGCAATGCTGAGCCTAAGTCTTTATTGGCATGAAATCACGGATAAATTAAAGCTGGCGAACCATCTATCTTTAAAATTTTGGGAGATATGAGTTGTTTCCAAATTGCAGCGACGGGAGGCGGCGTGGCCAAAACTGAAAATAAACACGATCTGCCTACAAGCATAAGAAGTTTTGATCAATTAATAAGAAATTTTTGTCCCATTATTGAGATCTGTGCGTTCAGACGGACAGAGGGACATATTAATATTAACTATATTAACTCGGCTGTAGATGCTGATCAAGAGTATATATACTTTATGGGGTCTGAGATGCTTCCTTCTGGCTGGTGAGTAATTTTGCACAACTTTTAATTTATGCGGCGAGTCGGACCTTTCTGTTGAAATGCCCATATTCACATGGACACATTTAGAGTTATTCTTAACGGCGCATAAGAAAACAAAATTCCTAAAACTATTTTCTAGCAATTTCGTTACTGTGAATCCATAAGAGACAAAATAACGCTTCACAAACACAGATAACGCAAACACCTGAATTCTCAAAACGACACATCAACTCTTCTACCTTGTTTGTCAACCTTAAACTTAGTATACAAATCAACAAGGGCGCGGCCAAAACCTTAAACTCTACATCAAAAAACTCACAAACTTTTGGCACCAAAACCCTTTGGCGCTTCCTTTGTTGGCAGTCTACACTTCAACAAAGCACCTCAAGTAAAGATCGCATAATGAACTTGATTGGTATTTTTCAGGATGGTTTCCGATAACTCAAGAATGATTGAATTTTGGTTTATTCTTGACGTGTCGCACGTTGCCGATACACAAATATGCCTTATCGAGGGCATTTTTAAATATTTTGTCATCACAAATAGGGCGCCCAAAGCAACAAATTTAAAAAAAAAAAACATGATCGCAAGAAAATTTTCTCGGGATGAGAAGATTAAGCTAACAGAAGAGGAAGCGTTTGTTGTGGAACCTTATGGAAGGTCACAGCAATTTAGTCTTCCTGAAAAGTGCGTGGGACGATATTGGAGCGCAGATGGGACGGGATGGTTCATATTAATAAATAGCTAATGAATGCAAGGGTGAGTGCAAGGGAATGCATCGGAGTGTTAGACCACCGAAAACAAGCTCAGGTAAGGATCAATTGCAAGAGTGGCAGCGACGATGGCGATGTTATAGCCATGATTTTTGGCAGTGTTAATCCGTTCACGACAGCGCTAAATAGCATTCCTTGTCTTCTTCTGGTTTCTTCAGAATTAATCAATTTATTCAATAATTTAAACTTCAAACTTCAATTTTTCAAACGAGCGTAAAGAGATTTTTGTTTTGTGAAGCGTGACTCTCCTTTGGTTAGGCTTCGGCTTCTTGCATCCGCATCTTGTGTCTCAATAGCTGTAGTTGGGGCATTGATCCCATTGTATTGCAGTCCTCATTTGGCCAAACTTTGATTTAAAGAGCATGGCAGAATAAGCCTGAGAAAAGAGCCCCTTTAGATTTTTGAATATTTTGAATCAGGGACTGTAACTATTATCTTGGAATGTATAGACATCAAGTTTCAAGTCAATAGGTCTATTGGTTGACTAGTAATCTGCAGAAATGCTAAAATCCTAAGCAATGAAATGACTGGTCTTATATCACGTTTCATGCAAAGTCGACTGACAATTAAACGGACTTAACGTACTTATCTGATCCAAAATTCATTAATTTGTACTCCCTTTCCTTTGGTTCCGTAACGGTGGTCAAAGATTTCAAATTTTGAAGTTCCCGTTTTCCAGACTTGACAATACCACGGAATTTTTACAGCTGATGAATCTTTTAACCATCAAATATACAAAATTTGTATATTTTATTTTACAATAAAAAATTAGCCGAATTTTTTCCAAAAAAATCAATTTTTTCACTTCAAAATTTTCCAAAAAAATGAAAAATTAAAATTTTAAAAAAGACTCGACAGCGTTACCAGGGGAAAACTATTATCTAACGAATAAGTTTTGGTTTTTTGATTTCGGATGATCAAGCACCAAGTTATGAGAGGCACCGCAATTCACCTTTTTTCCGAGAGACTTCCGAATATTTGCTGCCGTTACCGTGTTTTTATACCCGTTACTCGTAGAGTAAAAAGGGTATACTAATGTCGTGCAAATGTATGTAACAGGCAGAAGGAAGCATCTCCGATATCATAAAGTATATATATTCTTCATCAGGATCAATAGCCGAGTCGATATAGCCATGTCCGTCTGTCCGTCCGTCCGTCCGACCGTCCGTCCGTCCGTCCGTCCGTCCGTCCGTCCGTCCGTCTGTATGAACACCTAGATCTCAGAGACTAGAAGAGCTAGAGCAACCAAATTTTAGATGTAAGCTAGAATTGTCTGTAGGCAGATGAAGTTTGTTTCAAATTTTGGCCACGCCCCCTCCCGCCCCTGCAATAAAAAAATGTTGAATATCTCCTACAATTTGTAGATTTTGCAGTGTAGTGCATGTGGCCAATATGTACAATCTCACAAATTTTCATAATGATCGGATAATAAATGGCAGAGTTAAAAAAACGTTGCATACTTATCTGAGCCGCCACACTAATTGCCTTGAGTAACGGGTATTTCGAAGTCGGGCAGGGCCGACTTTAACTTACGCTCTCGTTTAATATTTCTTCGTGAAAATTTTATACAACATTCTTTAAATGTCATACTTGAATGTGCTTTTAGTTTTAATGAAGAGATTTTAACTGTGTCGTCACAAAAAATTCACAAAAAAGTGAATTTTTTCGATCGATTTGGGCTTACCCCCCTTAATAAATGGGATTTATATAGAAGTATATAAATATAAAAAATCGTATATTTTAGTATATTTGACATTGTTGCATCACTTTAAAAAATCTGCGTTTATAGTATTGTCAGCTGTTAAAATTCCGTAGTTAATCTGGAAAGTGGTAATAATAAACTTTGAAAACTGTGACCACGAGGAGTTAGTTAGTTAGTTACTTAAGTCTTATTAATTGTTAGTCAACATTGATGATAAAACGTGTTAAAAGACCAGATATTTCATTGCTTAGGTTTTCAGTATTTCTGCAGATTACCAGTCAACCAGTAGACCTATTGACTTCAAATTTTCAATACCCTCCAAGACTATGGCTACAATACTTGATTCAAAATATTCAAAAACCAACTGGGGCGCTTTTCCCAGGCTTATTCAGCTATGCGCTTTGATTTCAAAATCCTCCAACTACTTCTTTAGCATTTGAGTTCATAGGGCTGAACAAGTCACAATTAATCATCTAATGTATAGTTGGCTTCCCAGCCATAGCCCCTGGCGGTGAACACGTTCGGGAATTTCTATCTAGGCCGGCCAATTAGAGATAACAGGCACACTGTAAGAAGCACTTTTAGACGGCTCGAGGTGATGATACGCTTTCGCATAACTTCAAACAGAGACACACAACACCACAAAGGATGATCTTTTGCCTGCCGACTGTCATTTCAGCAACCGTACCTAGATCCCTGTGATGCCCTAACTGATCCGGAACTCCTAAGCAGCGTGCAATGACTTTCGGTATTCACATTCTAGACACCTTGGCCGTTAATTTCCATGATTAATAGAATATTTTCGCATATTGCGAAATGTTGGTGCGTATTTTGTATCTCAGAGATTTTTCATGTATGTACATATTTGAGTTTATAATGTAGCTATTCGAGAGTTGCACGAGTAATTAACAAGTAGCATGTTACTACTCACTGAGCTTAATAACAAATGAGTATGACTACTTTTAGTCAAATAAGGCATCGTGGCATCGTAGCATTATGTGATTTATGTTTCAGTATTTTATTATATTCAATCGTTCAGACTTCGCATCCGTGTTTTTATAATATTTATTTTTCGGTAGCTACTCCCAGAATTTACAACATATTTAAAATCAGAAATGTTAGATGAAGTTATGAAGGCATGATCGATAGAATATTGAATTCACAGCAACCGTGTTTAACATTGGCTTCAAATCGGCTTAGGCCCGATTTCTCAATGCGCGGTTAAAGAAACTGACCCGCAGGTTAGCCGAATTTGAGTGGCACATGCTGTAAATTAACACATGGGTTTAATTTTCTGAGTTATAAGAAAAATAATTCTTTGGAGTTTAGATAAGGTTTGGTACCATTTGAACGAGTGCTCATAAAATACGCATTAGTGAAATAATTGATTCTGGTTTCAATTCTGGAACTATCGAAATTTGATAAAACCATCAATAGCGCTGTTAATGTGGGCTTAATCAAATGACAATACAAAAATCAGGAAACAAATTGCATTTAATGATAAAAATGTTTTTTATAGTTTCATAATGATTTTTAGTGTAAGCAAAGTCTGACTTCAAACTAAACTGAAAGTGTACAAAACTTCGGCACAGGCGAAGTTATCTTTGCCCTCTCGCTTTTTTAACAATCGTGTTTTGTTTTATTGCAGAAGCAGATTACACACTTGATGATTCCTTTTGGAATGAAGAGAGTCCTGTTGGTAAGTGAATGTTGTCAAATATAGTACATGTACTATATTTGTTTTTTATGGTTAGATAACTAAGTACTCTCAGATGTGCGGACATTATACACATTTTCTTTTAAAAATGATTTTAAAATTTAGATTATACTTTGGCTTTCATTTGACTTATAAGTCAAAAGTGGCAAGGATGGTACCTTTAAGTACGCCTTTGAAACACGGTTTCATTGAACATTTTCATTTGAATTTAAGTAAATTTTGCTGCAGGTGTACTCACAAAACAGTGATTCCTAGAATTTTAGGAAACTAGTTGCCTGACCTAAAATTTACTTTTTAGTCAATAATTGCACTAAAAATTGTAAATATGGCACACAACTCGCAAACTGAGTAAACCTGCAGTTTTTAGCCGGCTCGAGGTCATGCTATGCTTTCACACAACTTTAAACAGAGACACATCACCACAAAGGAGGCTGGTAGATCGTACAGCGATCAATGACTACCAACTGAACGTTTCTTAAAAGTCTCTCCATGCCAGCGGTAGCATAACCGTTTGGGAATCCCAAAGAATGCGCGCAGAAACATCGAGAGGCAGCGTAGAAACTGACAGTCGCCTTTGTGTGTGTGTTGTCCCCATGGCCTTGCCGTTTTTAGTGTGAGAGCTGCTCTCCCCGCTGCTATAACCGGTGACCAAAAAGGTTGAGGTGAAAAGTTTGAGGAATTTGTGTGCCTAATACTAGTCCAATGGACAAATAATATGTATGAAAGAAAAAAGCGACAAGTTTCATATTATTTCAGTGTTAAATTGACAAAGCAAATGGCATGTACCCAGAACAAATATGCGTTGAAAATTTTAAGCATAAAAAGCATGACTTGTTCCGAAAAGAATTGTTAAAATCTTAACACATTGACCCAAACAATTGATTTGTAGACTATTTAAAGCAATATTAGAAACTATATATGTATATATATTGTAAAATGTGAATAGTTTTGAATTTGAATGTAACCGCTTATTGTTACCGCCAATCCTTTAATAACCTGTGCAACACTTAAAACTAGTGTTACATAGTGACAGATGTCGATTTATCGATAAGTGAGGACTTATCGATATATCCGAGCGTCGGTCAGTCAGTTTGCTCCTAGTGAAACAAAAAGAACGTTCGCCTGTGCATAATAATTTTAAACATTAACTTAAAACATTTAATAATAAAGACCACGATTATAAATCAGGTGTGGGATTAAGCCCGATAATTTTGAGTAATATTGGAGATGAAGTACATTGAAATCATAAGAAAATCGAAAGATGAACTGACATTACACAGCATGATGAAATTCGCTGGAATGCAACGCAGTTAGGCCTGCAGTCGACGCCAAAGATGAACATCCAGCCACAAGATCGACGTAGTGGTGAACTGCCCGATGCAGCCGAGATGGAGGAAGAGATGCGATTTTTGGGACAACTGGAACAACCATATGCAGTCCATAAACGTGTATGTGACTTGCAAATCTTAGTTGAAAATACAGAAGGCAAACCGAGCGAATCAAGTGTGGCGAAGCAGGATTGTATTGACATAAAATACCTGGATGCCCTGGTTCAGCCCTTCTCTGGAGATGACGGCTACCCTGTGTCCCGTTGGCCAGACGACTTCGAGGATGTGGTGAATGTGTACAACGTACCTAACCCTAGGCGGTGGGTTCTGGCCAAACGATTTCTAACCGGATCGGCAAAAACACATACATATGATTCACATCGCGCCCTTAACCAGGGAAGATCTGCGTGCGGAGTTGCTGGAAGTTTTTGAGCAAAAGGTGACAACTTGGGATGTGGCTAAGCAATTGGAGGCCCCAAAAATTTCTCAAAGTGAGACAGCACTACAATACTATATTGCCATGTGCGGCATTGCACGACAAGCAGACTTGGCTACCGGTGACGTGGAGCGATTTATTGTGGATGGCCTGCAGGACAAGACTGGAGCTGCGACAGCTCTAGCCTACTGCGAGTCCCTTGGTGAACTGCGTAAGAAGAACATCGTATACGACAAGATGAGAATGATGCGTTCTCAGATGCCACACCGTGTAGAAGAGATGAGTAAATGTAGAAGTAGCGGAACGGCGAATCAACAGCAGGCCCCAATGCCCTTCTCTTTTATAATTGCCGTCAACTTGAACATATGATGAATGATTGCGGACGACCTAAGAGACCTGATGGTGCCTGCTTTAGTTGTTGGGGAAGTGACCATAAATACCAGGAATGACCCAAACGTAAAGTGACGACTTCTAGTCACAAGTGTAGTAAGTTTATTTGATACAGTAAGTTTCATTCATGTCACTAATTCCGAAATACGTTAAGTTCTGAACAAAGTAAGTTCCAAGGATTGGGTGGAAATCCTATTTTGTTTGGGCCAAAGTAAAGTGCCTTATTAATTTTGCTTCGAAGTTATATACAATCTGGTTATATGTAGTGGATGACCATATATTGCCGTTGCCAGTACTTTAAGGACGAGATTTACTCCAAATAATGAAGATTCAATTAGTACATAAGAAGAATATGAATGCAAGATTTGAATTTCCGTTGAATGGGAAAAATGTTGAAACTATTGATTCTACTTGTGCATCTTTGTTTACCAGTAACCCCTTAAATATTCATAGTATAAGTAAGATAAGCAAAAACCAAGACAATAGTGATAAGTTACCTAGTAAGTCCCCATATACCTCCCATGAGGTCCTTGTGAAAAAGAAGTTAGGAGAAATTCGTATGTGTGTTGATTATCGTGGAATGAATAAATGCATTATTAAAGATGATTTTCCATTACCCCTTATAGAAGACTGCCTAGAGTATTTGGAAGGGAAATGTTGTTTTTCCATAATTGATTTTAAAAGCGGTTTCCATCAGATAGTTGATAAGAATAGTGTACAATACACTGCATTTGTGACCTCTCAAGGACACTACGAATATCTGAGAATGCCCTATAGACTAAAAAACGTTTCTGCAATTTTCCAGAGATTCATTTCAGAAATACTTGCTGATTTGATCAAGAATAAGAACATAATGGTGTACATGGATGATATAGTAGTTGCGACTAAGAACGTAGAGGAGCATCTGGAAATTTTGAGAAAGCTATTGGACCGCATCAGTGGACATAATCTAGAGATCAACATGAAGAAATGTCTATTTTTGAAGAAAGACTGTGAGTTTTTGGGTTCAAAAGTGGACCAACATGGAATAGTACCTAGTGATTCTCACTTAGAAGCGTTAAAAAGTTTTCCGGTGCCTCAATCCATTCAGACACTTCACTCATGTCTTGGCTTCTTCTCTTATTTCCAACGTTTTGTGCTGTCCTTTGCTCGCAAAGCAAAACCCTTAACCGAATTGTTAAAGCAGGGTGGCCCATTCCCACTTAACGATGAGCAATTACTGGCTTTTAACACCTTGAAGACTGCTTTAGCAAATCCTCCAGTCCTGGCCATCTTTAACCTCGATAGGGAAACAGAATAACATTCTGATGTTAGTTCTCATGGGTTCAGAGCAGTATACGCTGCAAACGCTTAGCAGAAAAGCGATTAACCCTAAAATAGCACGATGGTCACTGGAATTGGAAAATTATGACTTCTCTATACAACATAGACCTGGTGTTAATATGTCACATTTAGATGCGTTGAGTAGGCAGACACAATTATTGGAGACACTTGAAGAAGATAAGAAAATACCACTTTGAGACCTGTAGATCTGACCATGTAGAAAACCATGGAGCTGGACCCGTAGAGAACCGTAGAGCTGAAATGCATAGAGTGGAGACGCTAGAGAACCGTAGAGCTGAAAGGTATAGAGATGAGCCGTTAGAGAACCATAGAAGAGATTGTATAGGGTACAATAGAGCAGAACGTATAGAAAAGCATAGAGTTGAGCCATTAGGGAACAATAGAGCAGAACGTAGTGAGAAGCATAGAGATGAGTGTAGAGAAATCCGTAGCGCTGGGCAAACAAATCATAGAGCGGAGCACAGAGAAAACAGGAGTCTTGAGTTCATGAATAACAGTAGGAGTGGGTATGTAGGTAAGCATAGAACTGACTATACTAATAACTGTAGAGCTGGGTATATTAAGGAGAATAGAGTTGAGCATGCGAATAGTATTGCAACGGACCATTGGAAAACTTATAGAGCCATGTACAGGGAGAATATTTAAATAAACCCTGAAGAGAACCCTATGGATAACAATAGAGATATGACTAGAGAGGGAATAGATAAAAATGTACTTGGAAGTGTAGAATCCCTGCAAGACAAAAGTGAATCCGATGGTAATATAGAAACTTTTAATAGGAATGGAATAACAGACGAAAACCATTATAATGGGAACAATGTCTATTATGATACGGACGGTGTTAAAGAACACCAGGAAGGTTATAATGTTGAATTGGAAGAAGAAGAGACAAGGGAATTTGAGTTCTTAGAGCAGACCTTTTCAGAATCTCTACCATTAGTTGGTGTAGTAGGTGCAACTCCGGAAGATGTAGATTTGAAACTCCAAACTGAGCAGATGGGAGATAAGGAATTAACTAAAATTATAGAATCATTAGAGAACGGAAGTCTGAATGACTGAGTTATTGGACGGGGTTGGTTTATAAAAAAGAGAGAGACAACACATTACGCTTCTATACCTATGGGTATAGAAGAACAACTGATTACTTTATCCAATGAGAAACTAGGTCACTTAGCGGCAGATAAATGTGTAGGTGAATTGAAAAAAGTATTGGTTCCCTTCTTTGTGGAGTAAGGTGGAGAAATTTATAAGAAACTGTTTACTTTGCATACTACACTCGGTTCCGAAAACCATTCACAATCGAACACTCCATAGCGTTTCACACACTCCATATAGACCACTTAGGTTCTTTACCAAGTATAAACTCGAAGAGAAAACACCTCCTTGTAATTATTGATTCGTTTACAAAGTTCGTAAAGCTCTTCCCTGTTAACAGTACAAGTACCCGTGAAGCTAAAGGCGCATTGAGTAAATATGTTTGTTTCTAGGAGAATAAAATCTGACCGTGGCATAGAGTATAAAAAAAGTGGCTACAGGAGCACCGCAGGCAAATGGCCAAGTAGAGCGAGTTAATCGTGTCCTTACCCCTATGCTAGGAAAGATGTCAGAGCCCCTTAGATAAGCAGATTGGTATAAATTGATGAACAAGGTTGAGTACGCTATCAACAACTCCATTCATAGCAGGACCCAAGAGACCCCTAGCATGCTTTTTTTGGAGTAACTCAGAAAGGACCTATCGTAGATGAACTATCAGAATACCTGGAGTTGGAGTTGTTGATAGCGTACTGTCGATCTGTAGTCTGGTCGGCCGAATGTAAAATGTGAATAATTTTGAATTTGAATGTAACCGCTTATTGTTACCGCCAACCCTTTAATAACCTGTGCAACACTTAAAACAAGTGTTGCATAGTGACAGATGTCGATTTATCGATAAGTGAGGACTCATCGATTTATCCGAGCGTCGGTCAGTTAGTTTGCGCCTAGTGAAACAAAAAGAACGTTCGCCTGTACATAATAATTTTAAACATTAACTTAAGACATTTAATTATAAAGACCACGATTATAATATAGATAATGTGTGTTTGCATACCCTTGCAGTTCGTACAGTTTATCTCAAAAAGGTGTTAAAATATCATTCAAAAAGACAATTCTCTTTCTGCGTAATTATAGTTGAATGGTTTCTGTGGAGGTTCTGCTGCGAACAGTTTCCAAAGCTGACCAATAGATGCCGCAGATTGGCAGCTATATGATGCGCTCATTAGACTGACCCTTAAAAATATATTTGAAAGCGCCGGGTAGAAATGGTTTCTCCTTAGTCCCAAAACAAACCATTAAAAATTTGTGACCGTTCGGATAATGTTTCAAAGAGTGCGCATCTACCTAAAGTTTCAAAAAGTCAAATGTGTGGGAAAAATGGGGGGTAAGAAAAGACTTTAGCTCAAACAATTGTTTACACCAGTTTTTCTGCTATATTGTTATTTGTTTTTTGTTAATATATATCTAGTCAGTAATTTTAAAAAAAGTGGCCAATTCAAGGACACGACAACTGATTTCTGGCAATTGAAGTACGGTTCTAGAAAATGTTTTCCACATATTAAGCCAAAATGTTTATATTAAACGAGAGCGTAAGTTAAAGTCGGCCCTACCCGATTTCGAAATATCCGTTGCTCGTGACAATCAGTGTTTAATAACCTCATGCGGCTCAGATAAGTATGCAACGTGTTTTTTTTTTGATAATGAACGGCAGATTATCAGATCTTTCAGGTCTGTTCCGAATTCCGAACGTTTTCGAAAAGTAAAAACGAAACGAAAACGAACGTTTTGCCATTTGCCGTACTCAATTCCGACCAAAATGGAATCGTTTTTACTTTTCGAACTCGGTTTCGAAGTCGTTTCGAGAGCAGCATGATAGTATCAGCTGTTTTAGTCAATGAAGAAGAAGAAACCAAGTGCAAAAAATAAATTGCTAAGTTAATTTTGCAAAATGCCGGCAGTTATTATTATTGGCTGCTTGCAAGCCAATCTTCTCTTGCCCCAAACTGCGATGTTCTCCCCTATAACTTTATAATTATTACTAAAAACTTTGATCAATTTATAAAATTGTCCTTACATTTTTTTTGTCACCAGCTGGTTGCCTGTCATTTGCATGTGTTTGTTTACATGGACAAGAACCAGAGTTGTCACCGATTCAAAAATAAAAACATTCAAGCTTCAATTTTCATCTTAAATCTGATTAGATTTATATAAAATTATTTTTGAATATTCATTTTAAATATTTCATGCTAAATATAGCTGATAGAAGCTAAATTAGACTTAAACTGCGTTGTTCGAATTTTATTATTCAATTGAAGCAACTCTAGCAGCTATCGATTGCGAAAGTTGGTATCGATAGCAAAAGTTAAAGTGGAATTCAGAACAGCTCGGTTAAGTTATTGCCGCTCGGTTTTGTTTTTGCATGCAATTTTTATAGATGTTTATAAAAAAATTCTTTTAAAATATACTTAAACTTTAAACAGTTGAAGTAGTGATGTTAAACGATCTTAAAAATGTTCAACAATATTTTAATTTTCAGTTTGTTATTTTGGAAATTTATTGTAATGCTTTAAATGGCATTTACTTTTAATTCCGCTGACTCAATAGCACAACTTTTGAAAACGACAATTCTTTTCGATTTGCGAAATTCGGAACAGCAATCAACTCGATTTGCGGCAATTCCACTCGTTTTCGGAATTCGGAACTAAAAACTAACAGGCATTTGAACTGGAAATTGGATTAACCAAAAACACTTATGTGAACATCAGGCTGCAGAATATAAGTCGTGATTGCGACAAATATCCGAGCCACGAGCATGTGATTGCGGCAAAGGAATAATGCACACCTGACAATATCTCAGTTTCCGAAACAGTTGCTGTCGTTCCATTACACTATTGAATGATTCTGATAAAGCTGGATCTGATTTGGATGGATCACGATATTTAGTATCACTCGGGAATTTTTCAGTATCGAATCGGCCTTCATCTGAAGAATACCCGGTTGATATGATCGAAAATATCAATCGTACATTTCGAACATATCAATGTGAAATGTTTCAGATCAACAATCTGATATTTGTTAATATCCCTGATCTATTTTTATAGTATTCATATTTTTATAATATCAAAGGGGTATCATTGTATAATGTATTATTATGTATCAAAGCTATATTTGTATAGTACCCATTGGACATGGTTCAAATGTCAAAGATATATTAGAATGAAAATTAGTGACTTTAGCTAGCTCGAGGTCCCGAAAAGTTTGGCTTGTTCACAACTAGAAACAACTTATGCATTTATATACACCAAAAAGAGCTGGTTGCCTTTATAGTACTGTTTCATGAATCTCCCGATTCAACCTTCAGTAGGCATTTCGCTAATGGCTGTCGCTGTTTGAATGTCTCTTCATGCGCTCACCGCTTTAAGCAGTTAGGAACTGCAATCAGCAATGAAAGCAAAAAGAGACAAATCGGAAGAGTATTCGCTGTCTCGCGTGCTGTGGCAGAGCCATGTACATTGTTTTTGCCTTTTTCGAGTTGGACTATAGCTGTCGCTCTTTGTTTTAAGAAACTCTGTTTGTCTCTTTCTGCCCTCAGATTTTCGATGTCTACTTTGATCCAAAATCACGTCACTAGGGTATTTTTCATATCACTGTAATAATTTCGCATATTAATATAAAATTTTTAGTATCAATGTAATACTACAGCATCATATTGATATTAAATAGTAAGTCTTGGATCTTTAAAAATTTATATTTTTGAAATTATATTGGAAGATTAACTCAATATTTGATCTTATTTTTTTTCTGTGCAGTTGACATTGATGTAGAAGTGTTGGATTAAAAATATATAAAATAATGAAAATGAAAAAAAAGGGTTTTGGCTTTAAAAATCTATTTACTTATGCAACTCCGATTTGAGCCCTATGATATAGATACTTGATATTAGTAAGTAAGGGATAATAGTCAAATCACCAAAAATATGATAAAGATAGCACTCAAAACAAAAAGTTTCCATTTGACAGTATAAGGGAAAAGGACGGTGGCGCGCCCACTTTTCCCAGTCCTAGTTTCTATTGATATTATATAATCGAATACAAAAACTAGACTAAAAAATCTTGTCTAGTTCTCGAGTTATTAATTTATGTAAAATAAATCGACTTTGGGACCACAGTGCTGTGTATGGAAATCGGGGATGAAAACATCTTAGTCACGGGAGACTTCAACGCGAGAATTGGGACTCTTCAAGGATTCACGGAAGCTGCTAATACGGCTACGGGATACGCTTGTACACCGCGAATCTCAAAAGACAATATCGTAAATCTATTATTTCTATTAAGATCTATTAATCTAGAATCTATTAAGATGATTGAAATGTGTGAGACACTGTACCTTCTAACGCTAAATGAAAGAACAAAGGGTGAAGGACACCTCACTTTTCTCAGACATCAGTCCAGTTCAGTAATCGACTTTTGCATGGTGCGTGGCAAATGGCATGATTTTGTTACCGACGGCACAGTGAAAGGCGAAACATTTGCTGACCATTGCCCGTAGAAATATGTATCGAGTCGAGAAGTGAGCCGTTCATTCGCGGAAATGAAAATCACCGTCTACCTAAGCTCAAATGGCGCGAAAGATGCGCAGGTTCTTACGCCTCCAAACTAAACAGCTAACTTTCATCAGTGGATCAAGCAGAGCCTGACATTGACCTGATAAAACAAAGCATTTCCAAAGCTGCAGGATGCATGCAAAGGCCACGTTTAATATCGTTTTCACAGCCCTGGTTTGATGCGGACTGCAAGGCAGCCCGCAAACTTTCGTTTGATCTACTTTCGCTTGCTAGGATGGAAAACACACCTGACACTAGTACCAACTATCAGGAAGAAAACAGCGCTTTTAAGAACATGTTAAAAATAAAGCAGCTGCAATACTATGAGCATTTGGAATTTGATATAGCCAGGGTCAACAGCAGCAAAGAGTTTTGGGCACTAGCAAGAAAGCTAAACGGGAGTTCATCGAAAAAATCCATTCTAGCGGAAGCCTCCAGTCTCGCTGAGCATTTCAAAACGACATTATTGGTCAGTAACGCTCAAGTACAATTTGAATATGCGCTCCCGTACTCGTCGGTGGAAGTCCTTGATGCGTGCACTTTGAACTCTGAAGTGTGTCTGGCCATTAAGACCGCGAAACCAAACAAAGCTCCAGGGATTGACCGAGTTCCTGTTGAGTTCTATAAGAATGCCACCCCACTTTGCGTCCACATGTTGACTCAGGCTTTTAACCAGATCCTTCTTTCAGCCAACGCGCCAAACAGCTTTAGGAAAAGCATTATTTTCCTGATCTTCAAGAATGGAGACCCTGTATCAGCTTCAAACTATAGGGGTATATCCTGCATAAATGCAGCCATGAAGTTGCTTGCTTCGATTTTGCTAAGAAGACTTACGGACTGTGTAACGGACCACAATAGCCTTAGCGAGTATCAATTTGGATTTCGCCGAGGCTACTCAACAGTGGATAGCGTGTTTGTGCTTACTGCAATTGTCAAATCTTACCTCACCATAAAACGGAAGCTGTATATCTGTTTTTTAGACTTCAAGGCAGCCTTTGATACCATTAACCATAGAAGTTTACTACTGAAGCTAAGCCTCTTAGGGATATCGACGCGCTTCATTAATATGATTTCAAACCTCATCTTTCATATCAGTTTTCAAACAACACTGGAGTAAAACAAGACAGAAAGTCGGTCAAGCCCGACTATAACATACTCTGTACCAAGGAAATTATACGCTCAGCATAAATTTTGATGCTGCAGCAGCAGCTAAAAGCAGCGCTGCTACTGCGTTGTAGCAGCGAACAGTCTTTTGATCAAAACTCGAAAACCGTTCATCCGATCTTCTCCATTCCTTCTAACTAAATATGTCTAGAAGTAACAAGCCATCTATCTTTAAAACTGTGGGAGAGATGACGTTTTTTGTAAATTGCGGGAGCGGGACTTCAAGAGCGAAATTCTTGAAAATTTAAGAACGAATAAATATTTTTTCAAGAGCGTTTGTTCTTAAGTTATTCGTTCTACTTTTTTCTGGGTGCATGGTCAAAATTGAAAATAAACTTGATCTGCCTGCGGACATAAGAAGCATATGTCCCATACATGTCAAACCTCTATCTCTTACCATCTCTGAGATCTGTGCGTTCATACGAACAGACAGATGGACAGACTGGCAGACGGACATGACTCGGCTGTTGATGCTGATCAAGAATATATATACTTTTTAGGGTCGGAGATGCTTCCTTCTTGATGTTACATACTTTTGCACAAACTTATAATACTCTGTGTACCTACGGTACAGAGTATAACAAGGATGCCTCCTTCGCCCGCTTCTGTTCTCCCTTTATGTCGACGACGTTACAGCCTACCTTCCTGGAGGCGTTAACCTTAATGGTACCTCCATCAAAGCATTAGTGTACGCAGATGATTTGGCGCTACTAGCAGAGTCCCCCGAGACGATTCAAACAATGACAAATAAGCTCTCTGAATATTGCAAACTATGGAGTCTACAAATTAACGTGGATAAGACCAATTCAGTCGGTTCTTCCCTCTTCAGGCTTGCTAACAATGAGAGCAGCGTTCGTCGCTTAATCTGATAAGCTATGATTAATTTTGTTGGCTAATCGAAGAGACATTTACCTAAATTTTTGGTGAATATAAATTTAATGGTTATTAGGCAGCTGGACTCTGTCATCGTCGGCAATCGATTTAAATGATGTGTCAGCAAGTAACAGTCGACAGACAGGAATGATTGCACAGCATTAGGGCAGAGAGTCCTCGTCCTTCCCATACATAATTTACCCTAAGTAATTAATCTATTAATTAATTTTCTCTCACACTACGATGTTCTCGATATCCGGAGCTCGAATGAAAACAATTATGCAAGAGAAAAGAAGGATGTTTTGGTTGTTGTTTCAGCTTTCCCCTTCGCAAGTTACTTAAAAGAGCAATTTGCTTGTAAGCTTAGGATGACACGTTGAATTTCTACCGACAATCTCTAGCCAAAATATTGTTTGTCGAATATGACGGACACTGCCAGAACGGATATAAAAAGTTTCAAAATGTCTTTCAATTTTATAATATGGCCTCACCTTTCACGTGCATACATGTACGAAATTTGCTTTCCCCTTTTCTAAATGGACCTTTGTTTCTATTCCTTCACGAAATCTCCAAATGCCGAATTGGAATTCGATTTCTAAAAACAACATTTTAAATTCAAAATTAAAGCGATTCTATAGTAAATTTTGATAGAAAGTTTAAAAAGTGATAAACAAATTGAAATAAGTTAATGTTTCAGCCAAACATTAATATAAGCAAAAGTTGTGTATGAACTCTTAAGCCACCTACTAACTGAATGCCTTGAGAATTTTATATAAATGAATAATAGCACCTGCACATCTTCTATATCAGAGTTGGGATTTTTTTATTCGAATACGGATACCGATTAATTTTATAAAATCATAAAATCATTTTTATTCGAATTATAATAAAATGTTGCTTTATCAGAAAAATGTATTCCAAATAAAAATAATCGAAATTTATTTGTTTGACAAATTATTCGTGTCAGAATAAATTATCTACGAATAACAAATATTCTATTACAGCTGCATAAGCCCATAAAACTTATCCTAATTATCTTACGCTTAGTTCGGCACGTCCAAAACCAAAGAAAAGACACGAATTACCTTCTTATTATGAGGGTACACCAATTTATCTTCCCCAACAAGCAGCTCCAGAGGCCCTGTCTCTAGAACCTAGGCGTTCAACCAGATTTGCAGGTATGACAAGAGCCACTTCTTTTGTCATAATGTTATTTGGTGGTTTGAACGCCCCCTTATCTGAGCTAGATTTATTCGTTTTGTTTGAAAAAAATTTGTCAATTTGTACACAAATAGTTTATTCGAAGTGTTATTTGTCGATTTTATTTAAATAACGAATAATTTTATCTAGATAATCATTCGAATGATCGTTATTTACATAGCATTATTTACAAATAAAATTTCATAAATAACACTTGTTTTCAAATAATTATCTAGATAATTATTCTCTGTACCGTAGGTACATAGAGTATTATAAGTTTGTGCAAAAGTATGTAACATCCAGAAGGAAGCATCTCCGACCCCATAAAGTATATATATTCTTGATCAGCATCAACAGCCGTGTCGATATAGCCATGTCGGTCTGTCCGTCTGTCTGTCTGTCCGTCTGTCCGTCTGTCTGTTCGTATGAACGCACAGATCTCAGAGATGGTAAGAGATAGAGGTTTGACATGTATGGGCCATATGCTTCTAATGTCTGCAGGCAGATCAAGTTTATTTTCAATTTTGGCCACGCCCCCTCCCGCCCCCGAAATTTAGAAAAAACGTCATATCTCCCACAGTTTTGAAGATAGATGGCTTGTTCTGTATTTCTGTATTCTGTATTTTCTTGGTACAGAGTATGTTATAGTCGGGCTTGACCGACTTTCTTTCTTGTTTTTTATTCGAATAATGCCAACTCTGTTCTATATGTCACCTCTAACAAGAGCGTAGGGCAAAGTCGGCCCTGGTCGACTTTGATAAACCCGTTACTCAGCGGAATTAATTATACCCGTTAGTCGAAGAGTAAAAAGGGTATACTAAAGTCGTGCAAATTTATGTAACAGGCAGAATAACTTATCGATACTTCGAGGGAATGGTGAAGATCGGATCAACGGATGTCGAGCTATGATCAAAAGACCGTTCGCTGCTGCAGCTCTGTGGTAGCGCTGCTCTTAGCTGCTACTGCAGAATCAAAATTTATGCTGAGCGTAAAAATTCCGTTGGTACAGAGTATGTTATGGTTGGACTTGAACGACTTTCTTTCTTGTTATATTTCGAGGCCATTTGCCAGCTAAGCATCTATTTTTATACCATTGCAGAGGGTATATTGAAATTGCCCGGTGTTTGTAACGCATAGAAGGAAGCATTTCCGACCCCATAGGGTACATTAATTTTTGATCAGCATGACGAGCTGAGTCGATATGGCTATGTCCGTCTGTCCGTCTATTTCTATGCTATCTTCTCCGCCATTTTTAAATCTATCGCGACCAAATTTTCAGAGTATTTTTAGTTTATTTAGTTTTTATCCCAGTGCATCAAGAATATTTCTTTTAAATTATTGCACTAGTCACAAAAATATGTTTCAACTTTCAGTTGTTTTACTTATACTAACTTAAGACTATCAAAGTTTTGACTAACAGATAAATATCGTCTCCGTAAACATGAATCACACAACAAAAAGGTTATAATTATAAATTCAAAATCGATAATTAAGAAATGAGTTTTACAGACAAAATAATAAAAATAAAAATATAGATTGAAGAAAGAAAGAAGAAGAAACAAAATCAAATAATAGTACCTTATTAGGTAGGTAGATATTAAATATTTTGTCTCTGAAGATGATTTAATTTTAAATTCCGTAGCGCTTTTTAAGGATTTAACAGTATTTGGTAGAGAGTTAAATTGGGGGAAGTATAATACGCTGCACATTTGTTGGAGCCGGCCGGATCGGATGACTATAACATATAGCTGCCATAGGAACGATCGGTTGACAAACTAGTTCTTGGTCGAAAAACTTTTTTGTTTTTAATGCAAACGTCTCCAAACTCTGTATTTAGTAGTTTTCAATGCTCCTCCATGATTCTGCCAAATTTTGTCAAATTCGGACATCTGGATAGTATAGCTGCCATAGAAAAGTAAGATTAGAAAAATAGTTTTCGTAAGAAAAACGTTTTTGTTTTCAATGTTAACCTCTTTAAAATTGGCAAATATTGTTTATTTAATTTTCACGTAAGTCTTTAAGGTTTTTCCAAAACAATTATCGGTCGAGAAACTAGTTTTAGTGAGAAAAACTTGTTTGTTTTCAAGCAAAACGCCTCCAAACTTTGTATTTCTTAGTTTGCTTACCTTTCTCACGATTCCACTAAGTTTGGGCGAAAGCGGCCACCTATATGGTATGGTTTTCATCCAAAAGTAGAGTCAGAAAAGTGGTCTTAGTGAAAAAAGTGGTTTGTTTTCAGTGCATATGTTCTTCAAATTCGTTAGAAAATGTGTTGCAAGGGTATACAAACTTCGGCCTAGCCGAAGTTAACTTTTCTTCATTTTTATACCCTGTTCCCATTGAAAATGGGAAAATGGGGATCATGAAGTTGTGCGAATATATGTAACATGGAGAAGGAAACATTTCCGACCCCATAAAGAAAATCTATATTCTTGATCAGCGTGAACAGCCGAGTCGATATAGCCATGTCCGTCCGTCTGTCTGTATGAACGCGTCGATCTCCGAGACTATAAGAGATAGAGCCACAACTTTTGTCATGAAGGTAGATGTATGCCGTACGCAGATCAGGTTTGTTTCAGATTTGGAAAATTACCCCCCGTCCCCCTCTTATAACCAAAATACCGTCACAACCTAGACCTAAAAGACAGTCAGATCCACACTTATCAAGTTAGTGTTAGTTTTCAAGTTTCGTGGTTTAGTTTACATCAAGCTAGGCCCAATATCTATCTAATCTGAAAAGTACAATCAGATCGGACAAAAAACACCGGAGTTATAAGCGAAACAATTGAGCTTGACGTTTGTTAAGTCTAAAGCCGCTGGAATTACTCAATTTTGTAGCCTACTTCCAGATGCGCCTTTAATAGCAGTTACCAAAACAAAAATTCAAAAACAAATAAATGAAAACAAATGAACAGGGTATTTTGTAGTCGGAGTACTCGACTGAAGCGCCCTTACTTGTTTTATATTTATTTGAGCCTAATTTGAAAGAAAAAGACAATTTCTGTTAAAAAAAGGTTGTGTTGAGAATGGCGCAAACCAGTTTATCATAACTTTCAACAGATTTTTAAATGATTTGTCACATTTTTTAGCGTTTCCATATATACAAATTTTCCGGTTAGAAACCGCCGGGTCTAAATTGATCTTAGACCCAGGGTTTTTTGGAAAAAGCTTCTTAAAATTTACCGTAGATTGCGTTTTTGCTATACTCCGGCTGGTAAAAAATTTGACCCACCCTAATGGACAGTAATTGAGTAACAATATGATAGCGCCTAATGTTTAGATTAAAATGCAGGCGTTGGTTATTGAAAGGTCAAATATTTTGCGAAATGTGCAACTTTTTATTTGAGCCTACCTAGATTATTATGAAAACTTTATGGCGTAAATTGTAGACGCGGCTAAATGATTTATCATGTTTTTGATGCTGCTGTAACAAACAGCAGCGCTGCCGCTTTCTTTTGCAAACAGCTTTACTATCGCTCATAATACTGATAACTAAATATGTTTACAAGGTCCGGACCACCTATCAATACAACAGTTGGAGATATTAGGTATTTTCCAAATTAAGGGGACGACCAATGTTCAAAATACCTCTGCCTCCTTCCATCTATGAGATCTAAGCGTTCATACGGACGGACGGAAAGAAGGAAACGGACACTGGGACTCAGCACTTGATTGTGATCAAGAATATATACTTGTTGGCGTCTGAGATGATTCTTTCTAGATTATGCCATTGGTACAGTGTATAAAAAGGCACACTAGGAGATGATTCAATAACCGTACAGCCCGCTGCTGACATTTAGAGCAAGCTTTAGATGGAAAACGCATTTGCAGGATCTACAGAAGACAGCAGTCGGCTAAGCCTTTACGTGATATTTATACTCTGTACTCCTACTAAGTATATATATATTCTTGATCAGCATTAATAGCCGAGTCATGTCCGTCTGTCTGTCCGTATGAACGCACAGATCTCAGAGATGGTAAGAGATAGAGGTTTGACATGTATGGGACACATGCTTCTTAAATCTTCAGACAGATCCTGTTTATTTTCAATGTTGGCCACGCCCCCTCCCGCCCCTGCAATTTAGAAAAAAGTCATATCTCCCACAGTTTTAAAGATAGATGGTTCGTTCCTTCCTGGTCATATTTATTTATAAGGATTAATAAGGAATGGTAAAGATCGGATGAACGGTTTATGAGTTATGATCAGAAGACTGTTCGCTGCTGCAGCGCAGTAGCAGCGCTGCTTTCAGCTGGTGCTGCAGCATCAAAACTTAGGCTGAGCGTATAATTTCGTAGAGTATGTTATAGTCGGGCTTGACTGACTTTCTTTCTTGTTTTTAGATAAATCTCAAAACTTTTAGTCTTTGTCTCAATTGCATTTGTCTTCTCTGTGCTCACTGCATAATCCTGAAGCTGTTCAAAAATCCAGCTTGAAATTGCACGGGCATTTCCGTTGCTTGCATTTCATACATTACACAAAATCGCATGGCTTACCTCAACTTGACTGCAAATATCAAAAGATTGTGCGCAAAACCGCAAAAAGCATAAATTCACGATGAAAAATACGCTTTCAGGTCAAACTCCACATATTTATTTTTTGTCAGATATTGTCAGAAAGTTTGGTTATACTCCACAATTCAACGGCACGTTGATTAGGTTTCTTGAATATAATGACATAACAAAACGATAAAAAGAAACAACACATTTTCACATTCTATATACCTTTATTACTTTTAATTTCCATATTTTACATTCAAATTTTACTAGCAGGTGAGAAATTGGCGCAAGCTTATAGTTGAGTGACCGCTTCTCTTTTTATACTCTGTACCGTAGGTATGACATGTATGGGACATATGCTTCTTATGTCTGCAGGCAGATCAAGTTTATTTTCAATTTTGGCCATGCCCCCTGCCGCCCCCGCAATTTAGGAAAAACGTCATCTCTCCCACAGCTTTAAAGATAGATGGTTCGTTCCTTCTGAACATATTTAGTAATAAGGATAACTTATCGATCAGCTAAAGGAATGGTGAAAATCGGATAAGCGGTTGTCGAGCTATGATCAAAAGAGTGTTCGCTGCAGCAGCGCAGAAGCAGCGCTGCTGTCAGCTGCCACTGCAGCACCAAAATTTATGCTGAGCGTATAATTTCGATGGTACAGAGTATGCTATAGTCGGGCTTGACCGACTTTCATTCTTGTTTTTTCCAGTGCTGCACTAAAATCAAAATGCTTGGTGGATTTAATATGCCTAAAGTAAGCTCTTTAAAAATATTTGATTAAAAAAAAAAAATATTCAACTATTATAGACAGGAAAGGGAGTGAGGGGGGGTGTTAGGCTTATAGAGCCTAATACTACATACTGCATTTCGGAATTCCATGATTAATTACAGAAGGAGTATATACAAATAATAAAGTTTCGATTTTTTTAACTCTAGAATTTCTCGAATGTTTTAGTATGGTTGAATGTCCGATTGTATAATAATAATAATACTGAATAACTACAAACCTTAAAAAGTGTGGTGAATTCAAAAATAAAACATTCTAATATGATTCACATTAGAAAAAGCAATGAGTAAGTGTTGTTGATTCGCATAATTTATCATTTTAGTTCATTTTTAGCTAATACAGAAATGAGCATCTAATTGATGATATTTATATGTAAAATGTTTCGGCATGCATAGGAGAAAGGATCTCATCTGTGATTCAAAAAATGACGGCAAGAATCGTATTCTGTCTTACGTTCTATAATTTACTATGAGAAGCGAATTCTTGGACAATGAAAGTCCACAAAATTTAAGCATACCCATAATTGCTTTGTGTCTAAAGATTTTAAGACAAGCGCATTTCCTTAATGAATCGATCAGCTCTGGATTGATTTATTAGGCTTAATTTCGTACTAAGTTGTTTGGATGTAATTGTTTATTTAGATAGTTTAGGCCCTCATATAAAGTTGTGAAATTATGATTTGATCATTTTTATCAATATTGAAGACATCTATACCATTTCCCAAATGTAAAACCTTTAATACATTTTCTTATATTAGAAGCCCTGAGGGTTTAAATAAATAATTGAAAAAAACATTTCTCATTCCTGCAGTAAATTATTTATTATTACCTAGGGGTGTGGATGAATGATGTACGTAATGGGTCATGGTCTGAATATACTGGGTATATCTCTACACCTAAATATCATCGATATGTTATTGTAGAACAGCCACTAAGATTGGTTATAACGGCAAATACCAAAATCGTTTCATTATATTTTTCATTTAATTATACACAAAAAAGTTTTCAGTGCAAGTAACTAATTTTTTAGTTACTTGGTCAATTTTCTGTTGCTGGGAATTTATTTCACGCTTCTTAAGGGCTATAGGAAAGGTTTTCCAAAAAAAAACACAGGAAATTCAGAAAAATGCATGAAATCTTTATTTGAATCGATAGTACGGTCCATATAATTTAATGTTTGAAGATTATTTCATGCAAATGGTCCATCCGCTTAGTCTAATTTTGGCATATTCTTTCCAACATTTCGGCCGGTATCTCACTGAATAAATGCTTCAATGTTGTCTTCCAATGCGTCAATTGAAGCGGGCTTATAGATATGAGCTTTAACATAGCCCCACAAAAAATAGTCTAAAGGCTTTAAATCGCATGATCTAGATCTGATTGACCGGTCCCGAACGTGAAATAAAATGTTCGCCGAACTCGCCTCCCAATAAGTCCATTGTTGTGCGTGTTGTGTCGCATGTGACACCGTCTTGTTGAAACCACATGTCATGCAAGTCAAGCTCTTGCATTTTGGGCAAAAAAGAATTGGTCTCAATTGCCCGAATAGTCGCTTCAGTGAGTCGATTAAACTGACCATAAAATGGAAGAAGCGCGTGATGAACTTTCTTAACAGAGCACGCATTAATAATTAAGATGTTCAGATGTTTGTAACGTATGGAAGGAAGCATCTCCGACGACATAAAGTAGTACACTCAAAAAAAATCAATCCGAAACGGGATTAAAAACGGGGTGATCCCGGATATTCTTAAGCTGATCCCGGAAAAGGATTGATTTTACTTCCACTTTTATACTCTGTACCGTAGGTACACAGTATTATAAGTTTGTGCAAAAGTATGTAACATCAAGAAGGAAGCATCTCCGACCCTATAAAGTATATATAATCTTGATCAGCATCAACAGCCGAGTCATGTCCGTCTGTCCGTCTGTCTGTCCGTATGAACGCACAGATCTCAGAGATGGTAAGAGATAGAGGTTTGACATGTACGGGACATATGCTTCTGATGTCTGCAGGCAGATTAAGTTTATTTTCAATTTGGGCCACGCCCCCGCAATTTAGAAAAAACGTCATATCTCCTACAGTTTTAAAGATAGGTGGGTTGTTCCTTCTAGATATATTTAGTAATAAGGATAAGGATGAATAAGGATAAGGATGAAGATTGGATCAACGGCTTTCGAGTTATGATCAAAAGACTGTTCGCTGCTGCAGCGCAGAAGCAGCGCTGCTTTCAGCTGCTACTGCAGCGTCAAAATGTATGCTGAGCGTATAATTTCGATGGTACAGAGTATGCTATAGTCGGGCTTGACCGACTTTCTTTCTTGTTTTTTTTGATCCCGAAAAACAGGATGACTTCAAGCATGCACCGGGATCACCCCGTTTTCAATCCCGAATTCGGATTTTTTTTTCTGTGTATATTCTTGATACATTCGCTTAGTTGTGGCTGCTCCAGCTGAGTGCCACCCGCACTTTCATTTTTACCGGTCTTGCCTCAATGATACCTCAGGCTGTCTATGAGAGAATGGCAAGCGCTTTTACAGTCATTGGCTGAAAGTTATTTATTAATTAATGAAAGGCAATTAAGTCCAACACAATATTAACTAACTTTCTATTTTTAGTTCCGCGCCAGCACTTTGCCACGAACTTTTTCCTACTGTGTGGTCAAAGTGCCCTTACGAGAGTAGTTTTGTAACTTTTGCGGTTCTAACTTTCATTTCGTTCCCTTTATCGCTTCTGCTTTTTCCCTCCATTTTCCGAGGAAACTAAAATTTGTTTGCCAAACTATAACACACTCTGTACCAACGAAAGCTGAAAGCAGCGCTGCTCGGAGATGCTTCCTTATGGCTGTTACATACTTTTGCTGAAACTTATAATACTCTATGTTCCTACGGTACAGAGTATACAAATTCTATCCCTGGAAGTTTTAGATTAGGTTCTCGTTTGTTGTTCGCCCAGCAAGATGAGCGAAGTCCACATTGCACAGAAAAATATTTTGTGGGTGAATCCACCCAGTTTACTTCTGAAAATTGTTCCATGTATTTTGATCATGTTTCTGTACTCTGTGTACTCTGTACTCTGTACACAGTACGACTCGTAGACTCGACTGTTGATAATGATCAAGACTATATATACTTTATGGGGTCGAAAATGCACGACTTTAGTATACCCTTTTTTCTCTTCGAGTAACGGGCATAAAGAAAGTACAAAAAATAAATTCGATCTTTATATTCTGAGTAATCCCGGCGCGAGATTAAAAATTCAATCTCGATTTACAGGACATTATACTCAATTCAAGTTTGAAAGGCTTGGCGCCTTTAAAAGCGGAAAAGTATAAAAAGCATTTTAGAAATGCGGCAAGAATCATGTGCTACAATGCTGTGGGATGAGCTCTGCTTTTTATTTGAGTTCAGTGAAAGGCTGCAATGTTTGTGAGTTCGAGTCGTAGACAAGACGAAACTAATTTGTATGTTTCGAACTGTATGGGGGATGGCCCTTTGAACTCTGCAGGACGAAAAGGAGAGAGCAATGTGTCTGCGAGAGCAATGTTAATCCTGTAATATGCTTAAAATGATCCTGCTTTGCGGTTATGTTATACCCGAATTTTTTGTTAATTTAATCTTTTTGAGATTAAACTTGGATAAATACAATCTTTTTTTGCACTTGCAGAGGGTATATTAAAATTGTTCAGAGGTTAGAAGAAGGAATAGAAGGAAGCATTTCCATATACGTAAAGTGTGCATATTCTTGATCAGCATGCCGAGCTGAATCGATATAGCCATGTCCGTCTGTCCGTCTCCGTCTGTTTCTATGCGATTTCCTCCGTCAGTTTGAAAACTATCTTGACGAAACTTTGCACGAAGTTCTGTAGTTCAAATGCGCTGCACAAGTATCGGAACCAGGCCCGTAGAGAGGAATTACGGGCCCGGGGGGAAAAAACGTCGCGGGCCACCATTCAATAAGAAATATAATATTTTTCAACATAACTAAAATAATGTTGAGTTTTGTTAATGGTTAGATACATATATAATGTATATATACAGATGAGCAAAAGGTATTCTGTTTCAATATAAAGGCATGGAAAAGGATTCATTTTCAAGTTTTCGTCTATATCGCGGTTAGTTATTCTCCAATGAAATTCGCTTTTCGCGCTTTCGCAAAGGTAAAGGATTCGATTATTACGCTGAAATCCATCTGCCATGCTAACTCGGACTCCAAACTTAACATCGCCAGACCAATTAGACGCTTTTGTTTAGAACAAGATCTGTGGAAGTTTTTGACTCGCGATAAAACACTGAAAGAGCGTTCTCCACTAGCGACACTGACAGGGAGAGTATAAAAAATTCTTAAAGAAACGCAGACATTTGGAAAAAGATTCTGAAGGTTTCTTGAGTACAGTGCGTTGAGCAATCCAAATGGAGAAAGGTTCTTTTCAAAATTATCTACATATATATGTTTGAGGAGGACGATTTCATCTTTCAACTCTTCGGAAACATCAGCTTCGTACTTCTTCGTAAATTTTCCGGCAGACGTCTGGAGAGTATCTTCATCCAACGTGGTGAATTTCCATAAAAAAGAAAACACTTGATTCAAATATTTTACTGCTTTGCATCTTTTCGTCATTCCTGCAATTACCGAATCGATGATGCAGAGGAAAGTGCTGGTCTTAAATTTTTCTTCTTTAGAAATGATGTCGATTTCTGGACTTGCGTCTTCATCATCCAAAAATACTTTTGCACGTTTTCTGTTGCGAATGGTTGGCAAAGTTTCAGGAATGTTGCATCCTCTTGCGACAAGCTTACATTCACTCAGAATGAGACCACATCGATTTCGTATAAACTGCAAATCTGAAAGGAGAGCATTCAGATTGTCAATTTCAACGTCTATTGTAGTTTCTCTTGCTTGAAGGACGACGTTTCTCTCATTGATAGCACTTAAAATTTTGCACCAAATCGACGACATCAAGATACATTCGAACGAATTCATGTATTTTTGAATACCGTTGATGTCCCGGAGAGTCTCCGCCGTCAAATTGAGTTCCTTCAGTTCGTCAAGTGCATCTTGTATTCCAGAAAGATGTTTCGCGAATGGTTAAACGGCGTCAACTATTGCAGACCATTGCGTACCGGACAAATTGTGAAGGGAAGAGGGAATTTTCTTTTGAAGGAGTTCCCATCGTTGGGGGCTTCCACTGAATATTTTCTTTTTTTACAAATGATGCTTTGAGCCCCTTTGTATTGACCACTCATGTTTCTTGCGTTGTCATATCCTTGTCCCCGGCAGTCGGTCAATGGAATATAATATTTGCCCAACGTTTCTCGGATCTCCGTCTGTCTGTCTGTCCGTCTGTCCGTCTGTCCGTCTGTCTGTCCGTAGGAACGCACAGATCTCAGAGATGGTAAGAGATAGAGGTTTGACATGTATGGGACATATGCTTCTAATGTCTGCAGGCAGATCAAGTTTATTTTCAATTTTGGCCACGCCCCCTCCCGCCCCCGCAATTTAGAAAAAACGTCATATCTCCCACAGTTTTGAAGATAGATGGCTTGTTCCTTCTGGACATATTTAGTTATTAGGATAACTTATCGATCCGCCAAAGGAATGAAGAAGATCGGATGAACGGTTTTCGAGTTATGAGTTATCTTCTTGGTACAGAGTATGTTATAGTCGGGCTTGACCGACTTTCTTTCTTGTTTTATTAGAATCAGCAAAGGTCAGGAATCTTTCTTTGATTGTAAGCGTCTTTTCTTTTTTATCAAAACGAAGAAAGCGCAGCACAAAAGTTGTTTGTTCTGAAAAAAAATTGAAAAAAATTGAGAATCAGGCGTTGCCACTAGCGGCTTTTGATAGTCATGATTTTTTCTCATGTTGTACAATACATAGTTTATTTAAGTTTTCGCCAAAAATCCGGGCCCCCCTCAGAAGTCCGGGCCCGGGGGGAAACACGTCGATCTCAGAGACTATAAGAGATAGACGAACATATTTCTGCACGAAGGTAGGTGTATACTGGATGCAGATCATGTTTGTTCAAATATGGAAAATTCCACCCATCCCCCTTTTATCCGCAAAAAAACACTCGGATCGTGGGGTACTACGTCTTCAGTTAGGACTAAAACCGCTTAACGACACAATAGTGTTGCTTGCTTTCAAGATGACCCTTTAATAGCTGTTACAAAAACCGGATACATTCAAATTCAAAAACAAATTTTAATTTATTTAATTTCGAACCAATCTATAATTTAGGATTAAGGAAATGCGTTCTTGGTTATGTCTGGTTATGTGGTTTTACATTCTTAAAAAACAAATGAACTATTAAATGGGTATTTTGTGGTCGAGGCACTCGACTGCAGCACCCCTCATTTTGGATTCAAACAAGAAAGAAAGTTGGTCAAGCTCGCTATAACATACTTTGTACCAACGAAATTATACACAGAGAAAAATATGACGTTCAAAAATCGTCACCAAATGGTCATGGTTCCGGTCTGTTTTTTCCGTTCACAAAAAACGAACGGTGGTCATGAAAACAGAAAAAGTGCTCATAAAATATTCAAACTTTAATATTTTAATGCATTTATTTATTTAATGATTTCTAGAATTTTGGGAAACTGGTTTTTATGATGGCCTTAAAAATGGTGTATATAGCATAAAACTTTCAATGTTAGGTAAAAAAGGCTAATTTAAACTTAAAGGAATTTGTGTGCTTAAAAATAGTCCAATCGACTAAAAATACTTTGTATGACGAAACGGATCTAATTTTAAGATTATCTAAGTACTTTTTGTTTATTTTGACGTTGACGCAAAAAGAAATCGATCTATGGACTAAGTGCATTTTAAAAATATAGACAATCTTAAAAGAGTACAAAATAAATATACACCGTTGCCTCTATGGGTGCTCGAACCTTCGACCCCGACGTTTTAGAGTAATAGGAGGCATCCACTTAGCTACTGGCGTTCTGCCTAATCTCATGTTTAAATAACAATGGCTTTCGCCACAATTTAAATTGCGAATTCATCAATGCAGTGGCTAGAAACGCTGTGGTGGTGTCGACTGAGATGTCGGAGCCTTAGTGAGCGCCACCATCTATTCTTTTTATTTTAACAAGCTTCATGAATCGAAAACAAAATGTTGTTTAAAACAAGCCCAAATCGATCATGACTGAGAACAAAATGTTCATGTCATATAGTGAACATGTCCCAGCGGCGCAAATTCACATTATGGAATCGAGCACCTCATTCACACTTCGAAAGCAGTATGCCAGACAGCATCGATTACAAACCAGTATTCTTTTACATTAGCATGGCCGCTTTGTGGGCTGCCTGCATTCGAAACCTCATTACCTGTAATCGAGAAAGTGGGCGATAGCCGAATGCTTTTTGGAGCTCCATTACAACTGCATATACTAATCTAAGAGTTGAAATGGACGGTGTGGGTGGGCCGGCCACTTAACCACACACAATTTTTGAATGGTACGCGCTGTTGTAATGCAGATGCTTTACGACTCAATGTACTTTTCAGTAGTAGGTATATCGGGTGGTAATAAGTTTGCAGCTCTGTAAGCAAACGTAAGTGAAGTTGTAATGTGTTTGCAGCACTGCTGTATATTCCATATATTTAAGCAGTGTATGAAGTTGTAATGAATGGACAAAAATTTTAGTTCTATTTGTAATTCATTGAAGTTTATTAGATATATATATATTAATTATTAATATAATATATTAATAGAAAAACAAGAGCGTAAGTTAAAGTCGGCCCTGCCCGACTTCGAAATACCCGTTACTCAAGGCAATTAGTGTTTAATAACCTTATGCGGCTCAGATAAGTATGCAACTTTTTTAACTCTGCCATTTATTATTCGATCTTTATGAAAATTTGTGAGATTGTACATATTGGCCACATAGTGCATAATGCAAAATCTTAGCACGATAGCTTACAAATTGTAGGAGATATTTAACATTTTTCATTGCGGGGGCGGGAAGGGGCGTGGCCAAACTTTGAAACAAACTTGTCCTTGATCTTACATCTAAAATTTGGTTGCTCAAGCTTCTAGTCTCTGAGATCTAGGTGTAGACGGACGGACGGACGGACGGACATGGCTATATCAACTCGGCTATTGATGCTGATGAAGAATATATATACTTTATGATATCGGAGATGCTTCCTTCTGCCTGTTACATACATTTGCACGACTTTAGTATACCCTTTTTACTCTACTAGTAACGGGTATAAAAATTTAATTTTCAGTTGACAATTATTATAAAATTCTGCACATTTCGATTTCTTAAATTTAGTGTCATATTTTTGTTCAGACAAGCGCCCCTTTTGGGTTTTAAATGCCTGACGTATCATTTGTACATACAGTCTGTTATTTAGCCTATCACAATTCAAAGCATCTGTAATAGCCGATTTCCACCTCTACGCGTTCTGTCATCGATTGCACTTTTTATCGATAAATTCCCAAAGGTATTTCGACTACGTTCAGCGTTCACTTCAGCGTTCACAACAGCTGATCTGGTCAGCTTGTTTACCTTTTCGCAGCAATCAAAATGAATTTAAGTTACTTTTTTTTTACTAAATGCAATTGAAAAGCAACAATTGCACTTAATGCAGTTAAACATATTTTATTCATGTTATATAAAAAATCATAATTAAACTTCATTTATTATGGATTTCATTCATTGTTTAGTCCAACTTATTATAATTAATAATATAGAGTGCTGATTATTAGACTCTTAGCTCTTGTTTCCCTTCTATCTAAATATTTCAAGCAGCTCTTTATGGAAAGTCTTCACCTCCTCGATGGCAGACTTGATCTTTTCGGTCACCGAAGACATAATCTTGAGCTTCTTTTCCCAAGTTAAGGGCGTTCCGCCAGATGGCCCTATTTTGGTTTGCTCCATTTTACGGCAAAAATGTATGACATTATCAAATAAAAACACATTGTCAAGTTCTTCTTTAAATTTTACTCCACCTGTACTTTTTAAAAGGGTTGTACATTTTATTTTTGACTTCGGAAGTAGTCGGTCCATATGTGGACATTTGTTCTGTCATTTCTTTTTAATTTGGGCGTTCTTCCGTACACCCCGAAGCCGTCTAGTAAAATTTTCGTATGCCTGTGGAATGGGAAAATTGTTATACAAATAAACTAACAATGTTTAAATGACCTTCCATTGGCGGTTTGTGTTGTCCCAGCTGATTTTGTTATCAATCTGTCCTATCGACTAAGATACTTATCGATACTCGTACTCGATACTCGCTTAAGTATAAAAAAACGACTTGGCAAAACCCGCGTTCAAAGTAAACGCGACTTTTTTTCCTGCCCCCTCACCTCCCCCTCGGGCATCAACTGATTTTTTTTTATATGTAGTTCAACGCGCGTTCTTCGATAATTGGACGCAAACGTGAACGTAGCTGTATTAGAAACGCCCTATAAGTTTAATAATGATTTAGAATTTAATTGATATTATATAGTCGCATGTAATCAAAATCAAATACTTATACTTATTATGGACAAAAACCAAGTGGCAAGAGTTTGCACAAATGCGTATTTCTAAATGTGTGTGTAAGCAAAGGGACCCAGTCGGACTTTTCATCATGAAAAAGGTACTTTCTCATGCTTACTTTTCCCGTGATAAGGCATGACAAAACCTGAGCCTTCGGCTTCGTTTTGCAATGGAAACGAAGAAAAACTCAGGGGTTTCAACCGTTTCATTTGGGTGACGTCATCAATAGTCTTCGGGTTCTTTACTTTCTTTGTACTGCGCTGACAAACGTTCGCTGACAAACCCCTGAGTTTTTCATGTATATCACCCCATAATTAAAAAAAAAAGACTTAAATTTGTTTTGAAATTTTATTAACCATAATTTTGTAATATACAAACCAACAATATTTTGTTTGCCTACCACTTAATTATTATTGATGGTCGCCATGGTGCCATCCTTGTTAGATGTTGTTGCAGCTGTGATAGTTACTGCTGTTTATAGCTGTTTTATGAAAATTAATGAAACAATACCATTTTTTTGTTCATTAGTTATAATAATAATTCATGAAACTATTGAATTTGTTTTGATACTTACCAACATTCTAGAAAGATATATTGCGCGTTTAGAATTAATTAACTATTATTATTATTCACCGTTATTACGTCTTTCTCGGGTAACAGAAAAAACCGAACTCGATGGAAAATTTTTGATTTTCGTTTTCTACCCATCGTTTGCCCATCGGTTGGGTCGTTCGGGTCCTACTTCGTGTCTTTTACACACAAGTAAGACCCGATTCATAATGTGCAGACTTTTAGCCTTACGAATACCTGAGAAAATAGCGTTTGAGTTTTTCATGCTATACTAATTTCATGCAAAAAAAAATCATGTACAGACTATTTGGGTGAAATTTCATGCCACCTGATGTACGGAATTTTTTTTATCACATGACGCAAAGTCCGACTGGGGAAACACAAAAACCGAAACAGCGTCAGGCAACGCACGAAGCACGAAGCTTTGAAGTCGTTGCAAACTTCATATAAAAACACTGCATACAATGTATAGCGAGAGTGGTTTATACTTTGTAATGCATGATGGGTCGGAAATGTTTCCTTCTCCCTGTTACATACATTTCCACTAAAAATGGGAAAAGAGTATAAGAAGGGAAGAGAAGCATTGTATAATGTTGATTAGTCACTTCAAAGAAGTGACGCATTCCTTTGTAAAGAGGCGGTTTTCCATGCATTCATCCGCCGCAACAACCAGCAGCATAAGCTACTTGCGTATCCGCACCCCTCTGCCAATTCATTGATTTAAAACAAAGACGTTTCGAATCTCATTCTTTGTTTATTGCTGACAGCTGTGTGCTATCGATAACAAATCACAATTCAAGCCAATCTAATAAACTATTTCTTTGATGAATTCTCCTCTAACACAGCGATTAGCTACAGAGAGCCTCTCTTCTTGAACATCGCTGCTCTAACACAATCACGAAAATTTGCAACCATGATTGCACTTCACGCACGTTCACCAATACAATCTAACAAATTGAATCGATTTTTGGTCATCGATTTATGCTGTTGAACGCGCTCATTATGTAGATCACTTTTACTGTACATCACAGTTAAATCAACCCTTTGATATTGGTTGGATAATCGCAAAGAAGAAGTCAAATGGTTGATGGAAAATAAAGTGAAGTATAGAAAATGTTTATATTAAAAACAGTGGTGTTTAGAATGCGAGATACACACTTGAGAGAGCTCATGGCAAAATAACATTAGGGCAAGAGATCGGGCTAGCACAAAAGTGGTTGACTGATTATATTTTTGGAATTCTGGATACACACCCAACCTTGCTGGAGGAAGTTAGTAAGTTTAGTTATTTGCATAATTCGTGCCAAAATTGTCGTTCAATTTAAATAAATAAAAAAAGAAACTTTTACCGACTGTGTTCTTAGATCAGACTTTGTTCTACACTAGCGTCAACGACAGTACCATTGGGCTATCGCCGTTCTTCTTGACTTTAGGACTAAATGTTAGAATAATGGTACTCGGCTTGGACAAGCTCTTTGAGAATAGATTTATAAGCGCAAAAATAGTTCCTTCTCGCACCAAAGATAATATAATGAAGTGCAGACGAATGCAGATCAAGCGGAATCATCTTCGACCATAAAAATTATCGAAAATTAAAGCTCAATTCATTAAACAAGAAATAATCAAGAATAATTGTTAAAAAATTAACTACAAAAAACAACGAGAGCGTAAGTTAAAGTCGGCATTGCCCTTCTTCGATATACTCGTCACCCAGGGGAATTTGTGTTTAATAATCTTCCTTATGTTACTTAACAGAGCATTAACATTAATTTGAATATTTGAGTAACATTATGCAGGCAAACAGCGCATGCAGCTCAGATAAGTATGCAACTTTTTTATAACCTGCATAACTCTGCCATATATAATAAGATCTTATTGAAAATTTGTGAGATTGTTGATATTGGCCACTTCACCACACTGCTAAATATCAGCCAGTTTATACGTACAGTAGGCGAATTTCCATTACAGCGGTAAAAAATCTACCGCTGTTTATATGTGCACCATAAAAATAACTCTGTGTGATGGAGTTGCCACACGGTCAAAATTCCAAAAAAAAATTAAAATAAACACAAAGTTCGTGGTTTCAATTTCTTAGTTGAAAAATATGACTGAAGAAAAATTAATTACTTATTATTATTAATTAATTAATTAGCGGACATTAAACATTGTCCGACTTTGCGTGGAAAAGAGGCATTTCCGGATGAAAGAACTTCATCGTACGTATCTGGCTATATAAACGGTCAAAATGTCAGAAGATGCTCTTCAAGCTCTTGTTGGCCACCAGTGCGTAACTTTTGTTTTATTTTTTAACAATGTTGCCGGATTTATCCTGGTTGACAAAAAGTTCACGGTAACTTATCATGATAATTTTTATTCACGTGTAAGCGTTTATATGGTAAAATACCGCGTATTTCTCATTCACAGGAGATATCCAACTTTTTTATGGTATGTGGCAGAAATTAAGAACAAACTTGATATTCGTACAGCCAATACTAGTCTACATTTGCAATTTGGTTTTTCTAGCTCCTCTAATCTCTGAGATCTAGGTGTTCATACAAACAGACGGACATGGCTATATCGACTCGGCGATTGATGCTGATCAAGAATGTGTATACTTTATGGGGTCGGAGATGCTTTCTTCTGCCTGTTATATATTATACATTTGCACGACTTTAGAATACCCTTTTACATTACGAGTAACGGGTATAAAAATCTTTGAGACCTCGTCGCGCCACTTAAAACATATTTTAATACTCTGTTCCGAAGATACACATAGTATATTAAGCTAGTGCTAAAGTTCGTAACGGCCAGAAGGAAGCATTTCCGGCCCTATAAACCATATATATTCTTGATCAGCATTAGCAACAGAGTCGATATAGCCATGTCTGTCTGTCTGTCCGTATGATAGAGGTTTGACGTGTAAGGGACAAACACTTCTTATACTTGCAGGCTGATCAAGTTTATTTTATTTTCATCATATCTCCCAAAACTTTAAAGATAGAAGGTTCAGTGAATGGTGAAGATCGGATGAACGTTTGCCGAGTGGTAGGGAAAACCAACAATTATGCTGGGCAGCACCGGATGAAGCAGCGATGGGCACCACTAACAAACTTTGGGAGCTAACAGAGTATGTCATAGTACGTGAACTGATCACATTCTCAAAATCAGTTTTCCTTATGTGGCCAGAGCGTAACGATGCATATCGGGACGTATCATTCGCAAAACGGAATAATTTAATGTGACTGTGCTTTTGAACAGATCGCTACGAACCTTTTACAGTACTTTCTTGGAATTTTATTTGGAATTTTAAATGGTTCTTTTGAAAGGCATATATTGACATATTTTTACCTATTTTAGCCTATTTTTGTCTATTTTGACCTATTTTTAACCTATTTTAGCATCCGCTTTTACCTAAAAATCATATGTTGGATATGATCATCTCAAAAATTAGTTATACTAATATTAATTTAATGCTAAAAATTCGTGATTTTTGGAGAAAACACATAAAAAAAAAACTAAAATCCGATGCATACTTATTACAGACCAAAGCGCATTCGATAGGGGTGTCAGACTATGACCTTAAAAACTTCACATTGTTTGTGGGAATTTTAATCTCTCTCATTATATAAGTAAAAATAGCTTTGTTTTCAATCTTAAATGACATTTTGATTGACAGATAGAAAACTAAATTTATATAAACATTTTTTGTCTCTTTCAGGTGAAGTGGAACGCTTACTCAAAGAGTACAGACAAAATCAAGAGCTTGTGCGTCGAATCGGCGGTCACTACTATCAGATTATATATCCAGTGCAGCTGCGCCATCACGAAAAGATGGGCATCTCAACACGTGAAGTCAGCCCACCAAAGGTACGCAATCGTTTACATAAGCGTAATACTAGAAAAATAGATTTCGATGATATGGTATGTTTACATTCACTTTCACTCTCATTCGTGCATTGAAATGTTTCTTTAGTTCATACATAGACACAAACACACATAAACCCGAAAATACTTCGCCACATCTTGAGTGTCGCGCGTGTCGTGTTCAAGTACATTCGAGTAAGATCAGATTTCGTGCGTGCTTTTGCATGCCAGCTTTAGCGGAAAAATACGACGCAACACTACTTGAAAAAACACCGACAATCTGAATTATGTAAGAAAAATATAGGAAAGTTAACTTCGGCTCTCCCGAAGTTTGTGTATAGTACCCTTTCAGTTCGTACAGTTCTAAGTAAAGGCAGATAGCCAGAATGCGCGCAAATATTGCAGATGAGACGTTGATTCTTTCTAGACTCTCAGTTTTGAAGCTATCGAACTGAAATTTTGCAGAGAGTCTTTTTTTGCTGCACGCTATTAATTTGTCGGAACCGACCGGATCGGATGACTGTAGGAAAGAAAACAGAAAAACTTTCTCCTTTCCAATGGAAACGTCTTCAATCTTTGTATTCTTAGGTTCTCTATCCTTTTATAATTCTGCCAAGTTTGATAAAACTCGGAAAACTATATGGTATAGCTGCCATACAAAAGATAGGTCTTAAAACAGACTTAGTTAGAACAACTTTTTTTATTTCAATGGTAGCACCCTAAAATTTGGTATTTGTTTGTTGTAAAATGTTTTGTTTGTTTTGTAAAATTTGTTTTCACACAAAACCATCTCTAACTTGGGAATGGGTAATTTTCTTCTAAGTGATTATTAGTTCATTATTGCTTAATAGACTTAATATTTCTGGCGAATATTCATTGATTAATTCCTCGAGTGTCCTGGTATGTCTGAGAGATGAGATCCGAGGACCAGAGGAGGCCGATAACATGTTGAAAGGGCCAGCGTTTTCTTGATGTCGAGAAATTTTGCGTGTGTTCGCATATCTATACCGTTTGTAGTCCTTTTTTTATATTTTTGGGCTTTCTCTGACAACTCTCTCATCGATAAAAGGTGTTTTTGTATAAGCTGCTCTCCATGATCCAAGTAAATCCATATAGCAAAGTCGAGTTTTTGAGTACAAATCAATTCTCAGTCCGTATGCTTATGTTACAAGAACAATCTACACAGGGGAGAAAGCTATAGCTACTGAGGTTTTCGGCTGGTTTTTGTGATTATATACTAAGTGTTTGGAGAGCAACTTATAACAAGAAAGAAAGCCAGCAAAACTACACTCTCAGCATAAATTTTGATGCTGCAGAAAGCAGCGCTCCTACGGCGCTGCCGCAGCAAACAGTCCTTAAATCTGAACTCGTCAACCGTTCATCCGATTTTCTCCATTCCTTTGGCGGATCGATGATTTTTTTCGCACAAGGCGCATAGCAAAATCGAAAACTGGGGACATTTCTAAGAAACTTTCACCAAGAAAATGAATTCCTAGTCCGCACAAATCAACTTCAAATGTTTAAGTAAATTTTGAAAAATGTATTAAGAAAGTCCATCAATCTCGACAACGGTAGACTCTGTACTCCCCAAAATTTGCATGTATCTGAACATTTTTATTTAGAAGCCATAAAAAGTGGCAAAAAAGACATAGAGTGTCTAATGTGCTGCCCATCGCTTTGCTAACGGCACTGCCGAGCATATATATTTTTTTTCCTTATAACTCCACTATTGCTCACTCGATCTTTATGATTCCTTCGGCGGTTCGATACATAATGCTGATTACTAAACATGCGAAAAAATACGAACCATTTTTATACAAAACCATGGAAGATATGATGTTTTTTTTGTTAATTGTGGTGGCGGAAGGGGGCCTGGCGAACTTTGACAACAAACCTTATCTTCCTGCAAATATAACAAGTACTTGTCCCTTACACGTCAACCCTCTATCTCTTACCATCTTTGAGATCTGAAATTGTTTGTTCAAAAATTTAACAAAACCCCAAAGAAAGCTTGAAATATAACTTGCATGTTGCACGTGTCATCATCGGGCATATGAATTCCAAAATCCAAATCAAAAGACATATCGCTAACTTACTTCAACACTTTCATTACTCGAAGTAATCCATCTTGTGCAAATCGCGCGCAATGTCTGTCTTAACATTTAGTTATACAATGGCTTAAAGTGCAGTAAGCGACATGCTTTAGTTTTCGTTGTAGTACAAAATGCCCTTTATTTAAGAAAATAATACAAAAATAACAAAAAAAAAGGAATCCTTAATCTTCATGCCAAAATTGTCGAGGCTTAGATTTGGAAGTCTTTTTTGGATTCCATATGGGGTGTTCTATCACGACTTTCTAAAGTTACGGCCATGATATCGCCTATATTCAGTCCGATTGCGCGTCGGGAAACATTTGTAAGAAGCTGGACACAACACTTCAGTACCTTGGATATGACACGGAATCCCTGGGTCAGGAAGCAGCGGGTCATTTGATTTAAAAAACTCCATTTCTTCAAATGGAATGTTTGCTGTGAATGGAGGCTCAGACAGCACACTGTCTTTGTCTAAATCAACCATGTCAAAGTAGTCCGCGGAATCGAAATTTCGTTTAGGATTACTGTGTCACTGTTTCCCGAAGTATTGGTGATAAATATCGCGTTGACTTTATGTACTTAAAACCGAAGAAGCTGCCAAATATAGCAGAACTGTAGTATATGACGTTAAAGTGCATCGGTACATAAACATTCATTATAAAAATTGCCAAAGTTTCTAAATTCGTCGATGGAGAATTTGTTAGCCAACGAGAGTGCATAATTTGTCCCGGTTTCATGCTGGCTAAGTTTTCTGGGCAGAAACCGCTGCTTTTGCCGTTCGATACAAATACTGAACGTCAGTAGAGAGCGTCTTTTCTTCAATGGGAGGACGAATATCTTCCAATGAAATGGCCTCAAAGTCGGGTACAACCTACAGAAGAATTTCGTTTAGCTAGTAAAAAGAAACCTGCAGGTTTTAGCCAGCACGAGGTCATGTTATGCTTTCGCACAACTTTAAACAGGAAGAAAGAACAAAATCCAAGTATACTATTTATTGTTAGCTGTCATTTCAGTCGTCTGACGTTGGGCAGGCTATCATCAGAACATTGTTTCTGAAATAAATGCTTTAGGCTCTTTTGAAATAATCGCTTGCTTACCGTCATCAATTTGCTTTGTTATTATTCCACTAGCTGCGCGCGGTCAGCTTGTAGTGGACTTCTCTAAAGCGCAAAACCACATTACTTCAAATCTTCTTAAAATTCCATTTTCAGAACCTGTGTTTGTTACTTCTCCATCACAGCAAATTCCAATCAGTTTCTCAAAGGATACATTTTTGTTTTTTAAAAACTCGTACAATTCATTTTGATTGGTTTTAGCGTCGTCAGCATCAACTTTTACGTGACCCAACAATCTGCTATTAGGCTATTTAGGGACCACTAAGTGTGATTCTTTTACCATTCTCGGATGATGTCTTCCATTTTCTTCTTCCCTCGTTAGAGACTTGTTTTTTCTGCCATCAAAGGAGAAGGCTAATAATTCACCTACATTCCTTTCTTTCTCGCGCAACTTTAGATTTGTCCATAGTGGTTGGTTCCCCGTTTCCATCTTTAAATCCGATATCTTTTCAAAGTGATGTAGCCAAAACAGAAGCAAGCTTATTTCCGACTCCAAACCTGTCGCACGCCATAGCAAAGTGTGGTGTATCCTTTAGCCTCATGGTGTAAAAGCTTTCTTGCGGCGATTTTGGCTGTCTTGCAGTTGGTTTGGCAAACTTCACTTCAGGATCAACATCCATTTGTGATGAGTCAGGATAAAACGTTGGATCTAGACAAGCAGGTGACAGTGCGGATTGTTGCTCAAAAGCAGTTGCCTCGAACTCGGGAATGGTTGGCTTACTTTTAGTGTGATTATCTTTCAGAAACTCTTGGAGGTAATTGGGTATTGAAACACAGCAACAAGGCGATATTTTTGCACATTGACATTTTCCAATATAAAACAAGAAAGAAAGTCGGTCAAGCCCGACTATAGCATACTCTGTACCAACGAAATATACGCTCAGCATAAATTTTGGTGCTGCAGTAGCAGCTGAAAGCAGCGCTGCTTCTGCGCTGCAGCAGCGAACAATCTTTTGATCATAACTCGAAAACCGTTCGTCCAAACTTCACCATTTGGCTGATCGATAAGTTAAACCTATTACTAAATATATCTACATGTCAAACCTATATCTCTTACCATCTCTGAGATGCTTCCTTCTTGATATTACATACTTTTGCACAAACTTATAATACTGTGTACCTACAGAGTACAGAGTATAACAATCCATCAATGGTGTGCCGAAATACTGAAGACTTTCTGAGTCTTCTTTTAAATTTAATATCATACTTATATTTATTTATCAGTATTTTTAGTTTTCCCAAAACACTTTTTTGATTGACGGAATTTATAGTTCATTCCAAATTTCGCACAATTTCTTTGTCACTTGCAGGGTAAGAATTCAGTACGATTGAAGCTTTTTGTTTTTTTCTTTCCCAGCCTCCACTAAAAGCATATAGTATTTTAATACTTCGCGATTACTGGGTAGATTTATCTCACTTAAATCACTTGCCAATACAATGCTCAGACTGCGTAGATCCCAAGACCCCGAGTTCATTGAAATTTCATTTATTTCTGAATTGGTGGAGTCTAACTTGATTAAACTATATTCCATTACAATTTAATAATTGAAATATATGCAATGCTGAATTTGGAACACAGGCTTAATTATTGTAGTCTATCTAAGAATCAAGTTCAAATTAAGGTGAAAAGCTTTAAAAAATACACTGCTCGTATCTAACCTTTTTTGTTGATAAAGGAAAGGAAGGTTGTACTTTTTTAATCCTTTTTTCTTAAAACTTGTTCAATCGCAAGTAAAATTTATTCTCAATCTTTCTCTAACAGATTTTATAAAAATGAAAATTCGGTATTGAGTTTATCTGCACAGCCTTCAATGTTTTCATGTTAATAGAGTTTGTTCAAAACACATTGAGAATTTTAGCCGCGATTTTCACAAGATGTATAACTTAGAGTAATGAAAGTGTTAAAGTTGGTAGGTAGGTAGTTCCGGCTGACCCCAGATGGGGTCACACATGGACCTTAGGGTCCTTAATGAGGCCAGTTGATTATTTGGGTACGTTTGACTTAGAAGTCCAGGAGGATATTTTGAAGTAAGTTAGCCATTTGTATTTTGCTTTGGACTGTGGAATTAATATACCGATGATGACACATGCAGCTCGCAAGCTATATTTAAAGCTTTTTTTGGGGTTGTGTTAAAATTTTTGTACAAAAAATTGCAGAACTCAAAGAGATAAGGTAAGAGATAGAGGTTTGACATGTATGGGACATATACTTGCTGTACCCTTGCAGAGGGTATACTGAAATTGTCCAGATGTTTGTAACGCATAGAAGGAAGCATTTCCGACCCCATAAAGCGAATATATTTTTGATCAGCATGACGAGCTGAGTCGCTATGTCCGTCTGATTCTATGCTATCTCCTCCGTCAGTTTTAAAGCTTTCGCGACCAAACTTTGCACGAAGTCTTCTGGTACAAATACTCTGCACATTTGTGGGAACCGGGCGGATCGGATGACTATAACATATAGCTGCTATAGGAACGATCGGTCGAAAAACTAGTTCCAGTGAGAAACATTTTTTTTTTTTGTGCAAACGTCTCCAACTCTCTACTTACTAGTTTTCAATATTTCTCCATGATTCTGACAAATTTGGTCGAAGTCGTAGGTCTATTTGGTATAGCTGCAATAGAAAAGTAAGATTAAAAAAAAAATCTTAGTCAAAAAACTTTTTTTTCTCAATGTAAACCTCTTTAAAATTGGCATATAGTTATTATATAACACAATTCTTCAAAATTTTGTCAAAATCGGATGACTATATGTAATGGCTGCCATATGAATGCTCAGACGAGGAACTAGTTTTAGTGAGAAAAATTTTGTTGTTTTCAAAGAAAACGCCAATCTTTGTATTTCTTAGTTTGCTATTCTTTTCCATTGTATAGCAACTTGGTCCAGGGGCCAGTCCAGGACCAGAATCCAATCGCAGGTCCAATTTCAAGTCCAATTCTAGCTCCAATTTCAGGTCCGCAGAGACATCACTTGTACAACACCCCACCTTCCTTAATTAATAAAATTAAAGAACCAAAAATTGTTCGGACTGACTGGGATTACATTATGCGCAAGACGCATCGACGGCGGACTTGTTAGCTCGTTGGGCTATTGCCCACTTCTGCAGTCGCACGTCTGAATGGGTACTTTTTTTTCCGGTGCTGAGATGAATTGTGCTTATTTCAAGGACATTTGGAACATTTCTGCTCAAAAATTTGAAAGCACATTCTGTTCTTATTATGAGATGAAATAATCTTAGTAACTGAACACGATTTTTCCCTCTGTGTTTAAATTTGAGTTCTTTTTGCATTTTTCAATCGTTGTTTTTGTTAAGCCTTCAATCGATTATTTTTTTTGTTGGCGATTAATTCGCCTTCGCCCTAAGTACATAGAGTATTATAACTTTGTGCAAAAGTTGGTAACAGCTAGAAGCAAGCATCTCCGACCCCATAAAGGACATATAGTCTTCACCAGTATCAACAGCCTAGTCGATATAGCCTTGTCCGTCTGTCTGTATGAACACTAGAGCCGACCTCCTGAGTATTCAATTTTTTCTCACCACCCTATTTAATGCGCTTTGGTGTATAATAGACTTGCAAAAAAACGAAAGTTGGAAAAAAAAAATGGGTTTTAAGTGGCGCGCCGAGGATTTAAAGTGTTTTTAAAACACTAATACGCAGTGTCGCCCATTTCCGTATACTTTTTATACCCTCTTCCCATTGAAAATGGCAAAAGAGGATCATGAAGTTGTGCGAATATTGATAATGAGCTATTTTGCAATAAGAAGAATCGATCGTGAAAACTCTGTTTGTTTCCAATGGTATCTTATTTCCGCAAAGCTTTGCCAAAAACGAATAATTCTTTAATAGTTCTGCCATATGGTCTGCAACCGATTGGTCTGGAAAATGTTTGTCATAATTGAAACTATCCATGAACGAGGCACTCACGAGGATTTTTAAATAGCTTAGCAATGGGCCGGCCGTGCTCAACTCTACTTTGAATACAGTTGAACAGCTTATTGACGATAATATGATATATGTTAAAACACCAAGTATGAGCGCAAAGATGAATTGGAGTGAAAATTCGCTTATTTTCCGATTTTATAAAGCAGAGAGAATTCCTTGTGATCATTTTAATTATTTATGTTGTGTGTTTGAATGTTTGTGTTCGTAATGCCATGACATATAAACTCTGGTGCAAAATTATGGCCGCACCTAGTTTTTTCAGTGTACACATAGAAAGAGTGGAGCTAGGAGAAATTTGGGATAACCGTTTGAAAGAGTGTTAAAAATGAGAAAACAAAGATGACAAACATTATCACTCTCCATGAGAAAATTTACCGTTATGTTTCATTTTCGTTTTGAACAAGGTGCATAATTATGGCCGCACTTCACTAAGTAAGAAAACATAAAGAAATTTTTTAGCAAATTAATATATTTTTATTCAGTTTAATAATGAGTGTAGCCTCCCTTAGCACTAATTAACTCGTAGACCCTATTTGGCATACTGCCTATGAGTCTTTTTATATCGGTTGAAGAAACTTCTTCCCATGAGTTGATTACTGCCAGTTTAAGCTCCATAATACTATTGTACTTGGTGTTTTTAGCATAAATCCTTCGGACCAGCAACGCCCACAAGTTTTCCATTGGATTCATGTCCGGGGAGCACGCAGGCCACTCCAAAAACCGAACATTATTGCCTTCCAACCAAGAACGAGTCTCCCGGCTGACGTGCATTGATGCGTTGTCCTGTTGAAAAATGAACTTTTTACGCCTTCGACCGCGAAGAAAAGGCAATAAGTTCATTTTCAATATACCCACGTACTCCATGGAGTTCATATGAGTGCTTGGAAATGCCAGCTCCAAGCATCCAGACTCGCAGAACGCAGCCCAAACCATCAAAGATCCTCCTCCAAAATTTCTTTGAGAAAAGTATAGGGGTTCTTTCCTTAAATCCCTCCAATAGTGCGAAAACCCGTCAGGACCGTCCAAATTAAACTTTTTCTCATCCGAGAAAATGATCTAGATAGAAAAATTAATATTTGCATTACTTTATAAAAACTTGTTACCTTCGTCCAGTCAGTTGCCATATTATTCCTGGCGAATTTTATCCGGGCTTCTTTATGACGGTCCAATAACCTTGAAGCAACTTTCAATTTTTGTCGCACTATAGTTTCGGTCTTTTTTAAAACCCGGGCAACGGTCCAGCGAGACACTTTTAGGCCACATTCAGCCGATAACTCATTGGCGGTCTTCAATGTGTTGCTTGCAGCACTCACTAATCGGCGCTGATCACGCTGACTTAACTTCGGCTTACGTCCTCCGGGTTTTTTTTTGCCATATTCATTTTGATGTTTCCAAAAATTTCTCACAACTTTGTCGGAGCGACCAATTTTTCTGGCAATTTCTCGAAATGAGTGATTCTCATTTTTGAGCGCCAGAATTTGACCTTTCTCGACATCAGAAAGCACTGGTGCACTTGGCATATTTATTAAGTTGTTAAAAATAGTTACTCACCAAATGTGCGCAAAAAAAAACCCCGCCAGCCAAACACAAAATATGAATTTAAGTTGTGCGGCCATAATTATGCACCTTGTTCAAAACGAAAATGAAACATAACGGTAAATTTTCTCATGGAGAGTGATAATGTTTGTCATCTTTGTTTTCTCATTTTTAACACTCTTTCAAACGGTTATCCCAAATTTCTCCTAGCTCCACTCTTTCTATGTGTACACTGAAAAAACTAGGTGCGGCCATAATTTTGCACCAGAGTTTAGTGGTGACCCAGACAAAATGCCTTTGCAACCAGCGACTTATGAGTATATCCGCCAGCTAATAATTACGTAACTTTTTCATTTTCGCATTTTTGCAGCCGGGGCAGCGTCCACGTCCACATGATGATAGCGGCTTCAGCCGGGGCAGGACAAAGGTATGTAAAGTATATGTATATAATTACGAATGTACTCATATAATGTGCAAAGATACCGTTGACGTACGTTAAGCACTCCCGAATAAACTGGCACCATTAAGAAGGTCAAGTCCGGACGATGTAACCCATTGAGTCTACTCAGAAAAAATTGGGGCGATAAAATCTAGCTCAAAAATACCGATTTTGCTCCGACCTTCGGATTGAAAAATAGTATGCGGGGAAGTTATCGTTTTGATTTTTAATGACAGTTTAAGTTTATGTCTATCACAAAAATTAGTAATCATATTGCAAATTACAATAGTTCATTACAATAATCGAACTAGATCCATCGATTTTTATACCCTGTTCCCATTGAAAATGGGAAAAGAGGAATCATGAAGTTGTGCGAATATATGTAACAGGGATAAGGACACATTTCCGACCCCATAAAGAATATATATATATTCTTGATCAGCGTGAACAGCCGAGTCGATATAGCCATGTCCGTATGTCCGTCTGCCTGTCTTTATGAACGCTTCGATCTCCGAGACTATAAGAGATAGAGCCACAAATTTTTGCATGAAGATAAATGTATGCCGTACGCAGATCAAATTTGTTTCAAATTTGAAAAATTCCCACCCCCCCCCCTCTTATCACCACAATACCGTTTCATCCTAGACCTAAAAAACAGACAGATCCACAATTTTCAAGTTAGTGTTAGTTTTAACGTTTCGTATTCTGAAAAGTACAATCAGATCGGACAAAAAACACCGGGGGGGCTGGGTCCTGACAACAAAACACACTCCGGTGTTTTTTTTGTCCGATCTGATTGTACTTTTCAGAATAGATAGATATTATATTGGGCCTAGCTTGATGTATACTAAACCACGAGGCTCTAACTTAAAAATTGTCTATTTTTATACTCTGTACCGTAGGTACACAGAGTATTATAAGTTTGTGCAAAAGTATGTAACAGCCTCCTCAATTTAGAAAATACGTCATATCTCCCACAGTTTTGAAGATAGATGGCTTGTTAGGTCTAGGATGGCTAGAGGAGGTCTTGGTTTTTTGGGGATAAAAGAGGAACGGGGTGGAATTTTCCAAATCTGAAACAAACTTGATCTGCTTACAGCATAAGTCCACCTTCATGCAAAAATTTGTGACTCTATCTCTTATAGTCTCTGAGATCGACGCGTTCATACAGACAGACGGACGGACAGACAGACGGACATGGCTATATCGACTCCGCTGTTTATGCTGATCAAGAATATATATACTTTATGGTATAGTGTTTCCTTTTCCCTGTTACATACATTCGCACAACTTCATGATCCCCCTTTTCCCATTTTCAATGGGAACAGGGTATAATAAAAGAAAACAAATTAACAGGGTATTTTGTAGTCGGGGCACTCAACTGCAGCGCCCTTACTTGTTTGTCATCGATTTGTGCTGGTGAATAAGGCCAATGTGTGGCAACTAAGCCCTTATGAGATCTTTATGTTGGAAATAACTAATAAGAGAACTCAGAGAACCTACTTGGCATGCACCTTTTCATATATTTTTATGCTTTTCAGATTGCCTATTACAGTCTGATTTCTCATATGAGACACTTTTATAAGATATCGGACAATTAAAAATACAGCTTTACAGACGGAAGGACAATCGAACATGGCTAAAAATAAACTCAGCTCGTCATCCTGATCAAGAATATACACCCAAAAAAATAAATTGCCTCAGACCCCCGGAAATAACCTTAAATTCATGGTAGTTTAGCCTAAAAATGGAGCCAAAGAAATCTTATCCTTCATTTAAGGTCACTTTTGACCTTAACTTTTTAGGTAATTTTAACCTTGGTGTAAGGCAAAAATTGCCTAAAAGTTTGGAATTTTGTTCTTTAATTTAAGGTCAAAAATTCCTCAAAAATTTAAAAATTTGTATCCCCCCCCCCTCAAATGATTTTTAGTTGTATAAGCGGCACCATTCCTTGACCTTGTGTGGTGATGGTAGTATTGTGTTGAAATTCTTGTTTTTGAAAAACTCTTAAAATCGTTTATTTAAATATTTACCTTACCTTAACTGGGTCTCGAGCCCGGTTCCACCGGCTATCAAGCTCTAATGGCATGACGTCTTAACGTTGTCCGCCATTCTCGATTCGTGCGACGTAGGGTCAAGTTACTCTAAAGAACCCAGCCATTTTAGCTGGCAAGATTTTCAGTCATTTTATTGTTGAGGAAATATTAACCTTAATACAAGGTATATGTTTTCTAATGTTTGTAGTGTTGTAATGTCAGCTTAAGCATTACTTTATCAATAATCTGCGTGATTCAGGTGTTAGAGTGCTGGTCTTGGACTTTGAAGTGGTTGGTTAAGCTGGTTAACATTATTAATGACTAAATTGAGCAAACCAAACTAAGTGAATTCTATTCATAGATTTGTATGCAATATAAGAGAACTTACAAATAAATATGGAACAGGAATGAAATGAATTTTTGGTGGGCACACTTAGGCCCAACTTTGCCGGGGCGAGCTCGTTTCCAACCAAGACGTGCGATCTATCCACGCTGTTACATGGAACACAATATTAGAGTCTGGCCATTTCGGAAAGCGCGACCAACGTGGCTCGCAGGTTGAAGTCCGCATGGTCCACGAGCGGGGTTCCCACTAAGACGACGCCAGACCAAGAACTGTGTGTACTCCAAGGAAAATGTATCCGAATTGTTTATAAAAAATCGTTCTCTTGCCCATTTCAATAAATAAAAGACTCCTTAAACACATACCATACCATTTTGTTAATTTCTTACACATAAGGGGTTGTCTTTATATACTTTACAACAAAAGTACAAAGAGTTCAATGGGGTTGTGCATTTGTATGCAACTGGGAGAAGGAATATATTCTAGATCAGCAGGTGATTGAGCCATGTCGCACCGACCTTCTAGACATGTTTAATAATTCTCATTATATATCGATCCTCAAAGCTTACAAATGATCAGATAGACGATAGTCTATCAATAAGTTGCACCGTATAAACAACTGCAACAACCGCGATGCGCAGTACTTCAGTTCAAGTTTAGTTCGTGTAACGCCTCACTTAAGAGGTATCCTAGTAGCCTCATCTGGGTTTTCCCAAGAAATAACCAGCGCAGAAGAGAAGAAATTCTGCAATAAATTGCTATTACGCATAAATCTATAAAAAGTGATAAACTTTGAATCCATCGCGCAGACACTAGCACCCATTTTTTTCAATTTATTTTTTTTATGCTATTTTTAAACCAACACGCATCGTATTAGAAGGGATTATTATGACCTTTAATTTTTTCATATATCAAATGTCCGCCCTAGTGTCCATATTGTACATATTAAATGTTACAATAATTGTAGAATAAATAATATTTACAGCAAGTGTATTTCCGATGTAAGTTTCTCACATTGTTCTCCAGTGTGCTTCCATGTATTTTAAAAACTCAAGATGAGTGAGATGGTTAGGTAAGATAATTGAGGCTTATGAAAAACTTATTTATCTTCATTAAAACATGATTCAAGTTTACACAGCAAATAGATATTAATATTTGAACTCGTCGAATCTTGTTAGAACAGCGTTTTCAATAGGGACAATATCAAGATTTATATATACAACCCACACACCAATCTATCAGTTACAAGCTTTAATAAATTCTGAAATGTGAAAACTTCAAAATATGGCTCTGAACTACTATTCATATCCAACTCCCACATACCAAAGCAGTGAACAAATACCTTGTGATATTTGGCTCGAAATCGCGTTTGAACCTGTTTCGAAGTAGTAAAATATCGAACTGCAAACTCCAACCTTCACCCCAAGTTTTAAGTTAATAGCTAAAATTACTTGGGATGTACGGTTCTTAGTCACCGGTTCAAAAACAGTAACATATTAATCTCCACATCACCTGCACACTAAATTTCTAGTTCGTAGCTTAAAATAACTCCTCAGATATGGCTCTAAATCATTTCTGAATCATTTCCACTATTTAGCCGGATTAAAGCCGGCTGTGAACCTCTGGTTCTGAAATTGGGCTCTAAAATATTTTTATCCGTTTATTTTTATATTTTATATATTTTGTTTTATTTTATTCAAAGTGGATGCTGGCTGGCTCAAGGTCGGGTTAATTATAATTCAATAATCATCAAACCATTAACAATGCCTATATAATGTGCCAAGTCACGGAAAACGTACTTAACAATTGCAGGACCGCAAAATTGCATAGTGCTGTTTAAATTCCGTATTCGCTTGGGACAGCCTGAAAGTATGTTATGGTATTTTTGATGGATATACCAATGTACTTAAATCTTTGTTGTTTAAAAATGCCATAACATACTTTCAGGCTGTCCTGTTTATATAGGCATTGTTAATGGTTTGATGGTGTGACAGCGTAGAAAACTCACTGATGAGAATAAATGGGAATTTATTTGAAACAGTCTGTCTGAGTAACCTCTACTGTCCATATGTACAAAAATCTTTGTTGATTTCTGTTAATTATTGAATTATAATTAACCCGACCTTGAGTCAGCCAGCATCCACTTTGACTAAAATCAAACCAGGTCGCTAAACCCACAGTTATTTTATATTTTATATTTTATATTTTATATTTTATATTTTATATTTTATATTTTATATTTTATATTTTATATTTTATATTTTATATTTTATATTTTATATTTTATATTTTATATTTTATATTTTATATTTTATATTTTATATTTTATATTTTATATTTTATATTTTATATTTTATATTTTATATTTTATATTTTATATTTTATATTTTATATTTTATATTTTATATTTTATATTTTATATTTTATATTTTATATTTTATATTTTATATTTTATATTTTATATTTTATATTTTATATTTTATATTTTATATTTTATATTTTATATTTTATATTTTATATTTTATATTTTATATTTTATATTTTATATTTTATATTTTATATTTTATATTTTATATTTTATATTTTATATTTTATATTTTATATTTTATATTTTATATTTTATATTTTATATTTTATATTTTATATTTTATATTTTATATTTTATATTTTATATTTTATATTTTATATTTTATATTTTATATTTTATATTTTATATTTTATATTTTTCAGATCTTATAGTTTTTATGTTTTGTATTTTGTGCTTTAAATATAATATTTTATTAATTTATATTTTATATCTTTATACCCTTGCAAAGGGTATTATAATTTTGCCCAGAAGTTTGCAACGCTTAGAAATATTCATTTCCGACCCAATAAACCATATATATTCTTGATCAGGGTGACGAACTGAGTCGATTGAGCTTTGCCCGTCCGTCTGTCTGTCTGTTTCTACGCAAACTCACAGTTTTGAAGCTTTCGAGCTGACATTTTGCACAGAGTCCTAATTTTTTTACTGCACGCTACTAATATGTCGGTACCGACCAGATCGGATGACTATATCTTATATCTCCCATAGGAACAATCGGTAGGAAAACTAGTTTTAGAATGAAAAACTTTTTTCTTTTCAATGGAAACGTCTCCATACAGTTTTTAAAACGTTAAAAAATGTCCGTTAGACATAATGTGGCTCTCCAGGTTTTGTCACTGAAATGCGGGGCCGAAGTTAACCGATTAATCTTTAAAATTTCATCCCCGACTAAGCAGGCCTTGAAATTTACATTATTACTTAAAATTTAAGCGAACACTTGCAAGGGTATAAAAACCTTGGGCACAGACGAAGTTAGCTTAGCTTTCTCGTTTATATTAAGCTTGGCCTTTCAAAACCTTTCTTTAAATCATGAGACCAGACGATATACTATTAGAAGAGCCTCTGTAACACATTTTTCCTTGGCGAATCCGAGTTTTGTTAGTTCTTGTCTAGGCGCTTGGTAAAACAAGGTTTAAGTGCGATGGGCTGAAATGGTTGGAATAGGATTAACTCGTAGTTCGGACTTAAGATTGGCTCAATACTGAGTTTGTAGTCTTTGGCTTGGAATAATACTATTGATGAAATTATAGATAAAGAATAAGTACAGGTTTATTTAGAAGTTTAGAGAAATGGTAGGTTTATACGGAAGTATTTATAGCGGGGATGCAGGCATTATGCTAGAGCAGTAATTCTTAGCACTCATAGCACTCTTGTCTACTTTGACTCGATTGTTCACCAATTAGAAAAAAAAAACGAAAAAAAACTGTACGTCGATAATTGACGTTTGGTTTTTAATTAATTTTGGCATTATGATTGGAATGCTTTGTCTTGAAATAATCTGCACGTCCGCACGCACCGGCGCATGGATTTCGAAATAAAGATTAATAATTGATCAGTCAAAGGATTGGTAAAGATCAGATGAACGATTGCGAAGTTATGAGCGAAAGAAAGTTCGGTGCTGAGGCGCAGCTGGTGCGATGCTTTCAGCTGCAAATTTAATTGATGTAAAATATTCCAATTAAATATTGACTGGTTGTAAAAAATCCTAATTAAAAATTTAATAGAAGAGAAATTTCCTAATTAAAAATTGGATCTACTATTTTAAAATTTTATTAAGAACAAGTTTTTGTAACAAAATTGTCATCCTAAATGTAGGCAACACTTTTTTCTAGTCCTGACCAACAACTGGGGGGTGCTCTTATCAGCTCAACTGTTTCGCTTACAACTCCGGTGTTTTTTGTCCGATCTGATTGTTCTTTTCAGAATAGTTAGATATTGGGCCTAGCTTGATGTATACTAAACCACGAGGCTCTAACTTAAGAATTGTAGATCTGGGGATAAAAGGGGGACCGAGTGGAATTTTCCAAATCTGAAACAAACTTTATCTGAGTACAGCATAAGTCTACCTTCATGCAAAAATCTCTTATAGTCTCTAAGATCGACGCGTTCATACAGACAGACAGACGAACGGACGGACGGACGGACATGGAAATATCGACTCGGCTGTTCATGCTGATCAAGAATATATATACTTTATGGGGTCGGAAATGTTTCCTTCTCCCTGTTACATACATTCGCCCAACTTCATGATCCCCCTTTTCACTGGGAACAGGGTATAAAAAATCAATTAAAATTTCAATTGCCAATAAAAATAGAGGAACATTAACATCGGCGAATGATTCTAAACGGGCTAAGTAGATAGTTCCGGCTGACCCAGATGGGGTCACATTTAGACCTTCAGGTCCCTAATGTGGTTGATTATTTGGGTACGTTTGACTTAAAAATCCAGGAGGATCCTAGACGTTTTGGCGACTGCCAATAATTGATTGGCGTCCTCTTGCGCGCTTTATTCAAAGAAACTAAACGTGGGGTGTGCATAAGGTTTAATCATATCGTTGCCATCGATGGGCGGCTGAAAGTGAGGTGCTCTAGAGTTTCTGAGACTCCAGGTTTTATGCATTTCCTGCAGGTGTCCTCTGTCGCTATACCTAGCTTTATCGCATGAGCGGCTGCTGGGCGGTGTCCCTTTAGTATGCCAATGAGCAGTCTACAGTCTCTTTTTTGGAGCTGTAGCAGATAGTGGGTGAGTTTTATGTCTGTCGTCTTGCACATAATTTAAAAGATCCTGCATCCGGTTGTGTTGTCCACGTTTCCATTTCTTCCTTTACTGCTTTCTCCTCCATGTTGCTGTTTAGCATCTGTATGGAGATAGGTATGCTTAGTATAGTATGCTTAGTCACTTTGTATGGACTAAAAAAAATGCACCAAGCGGTTGTCAAAATCGTAATCTACGATGAATTCTATGAAGGTTTGCCCAAGAAACCATGTGTCTAAAAATCAAAGCCAAGCTTTCCGTTTTCAAGAAGAAACTTTTCGCATGGTAATGGGCTACAATTATGGTAAATAAGCTAGAAAGTTGATCAAGACCGACTATAATACACTCTGTAACTCCCATAGATCGTGTTAAGGTGTGTGAAGTGCCCATCGCAGCTGCGGTCGGTGCCACCAAGCATAATTTTTTTACGTTACGCATCGTTACGTTCTGACCGCAAAATAAAGAACTGATTTTGAGAATGTGTTCTGGGTCGTTCTGAAAAGTTATCAGTAAGAACGCGAAACGAATAATCATTTCAGTTATGTATTCGTAATAAAACAAATAGGAAAGTTGTTCAAGCCCGATTATAAGCTACTCTTTCTAAGTTGGTAAGTGCTGAGTCAGCACTGCTGATCATCGCTGATGCATTGCATCTGGCAAATTTTTGTACTAAAGTTGTGGAGCTGATGTCTGTTTGCATATAACTTGTTGCTTCTGATTTACTGATTCGTCAGTAACAAAAAATTGTTTTGAAACATTTAGTATGCTTCGGTCGATTTTCTTTACCATCGGTCACCCATGGTATTGTATCGCAGTTCAGTAAAATAACAATCATAGTTATGCATGCAATTAAATAACAAGTTTCTTGCTAAGAATAACGCCCATACAATAGATCTGGAATGACTTACCACTCGATCGCCATAAAAGCTTTTTATATTTACTATATATTCACAATGTTTTTTGTTTGGTATTTCAAAATTCGTCAAATACTGTAAAACGGTTTGAAGATCGATTCTCCACTCTAATTTTCGCAATGCTGCAAAAATTTGAATCTTCTTTTTTAGGCGGTTCGGTAAGATGCATTTTCAGTACTTGCCAGTGTTTCAGTTTGTGATTGGTACTTTCGTTTTTTACCTTGCATAAATAGCATTCTTAGATGAAAGGACGCCTACTTGGGCGCATACTATATATTACTCTCCGAATATGTAAACGCATATGACATATAATTAATATAATTTATTTATTTTTAGCCCAGCGCTGCAAGTACAATGAATTGACTTATAAATAAAGCGCCAGTCACATCGACATATTCCAAAATAGGTCAAGATAGGTCGAAATTTTCTCATATATCTGCTTAGGTCGAAAATATGCAAATATACTGTGGGCAAAAAGTAAGGTGAATTTGTTTGAAGAATGAAAAATCTTTATTTATTCTTCTAAATCAATTTCATCCCCTTCAAAGTAATCCCCTCCCGATAAAATACACTTATGCCAACGTTTTTTCCAATCCTCGAAACATGCCAAATAGTCCCATTCCGGTATAGCCATCAGCGCTTTCTTCGATTCAGCTTTTATCTCCTCAATCGACTCGAAACGCGTTCCCCGAAGTGGTCTCTTGAGTTTTGGGAATAGCCAGAAGTCACACGGAGCCAAATCAGGCGAATACGGTGGTTGCGGAACAATTTGCGTCGAATTTTTGGAGAAATGGTCACGAAGAACGAGTGCAGTGTGAGACGGTGCATTATCGTGATGCAAAAACCAAGAGATGTTGGTCCATAATTCTGGTCTTTTTAGACGAATTGATTCACGCAAACGACGCATAACGCTCAAATAATATTCCTTATTAACAGTTTGGCCGGATGGAAGGAATTCATAGTGCACCACACCACGAAAATCGAAAAAAACTGTCATCATGACCTTGATTTTTGAACGACTTTGACGTGCTCTTTGAAGTCTTTGTACCACTTATAAACATTTTTTTGTGACATGGTAGAATCACCAAAGGCCTTCCGCAACATTCTCAAACAAAACAAAATTTGATGGCACTTCTCTGCTCAATTAAATCAGACATTGTAAAAATCGAAAAATGCATTCTTGGTCGTTTGGAAAACACAAGCGTAAATATATTACTGATAATGACATTCACATGAAATTTAGCCCCGAATGTCATCAACAGTCCTGCCAACTCAAGAGAAAAAGAACTAGCCCGAATTGTTAGGCCCGCGAAGTTTAAATTGAAAATTCACCTTACTTTTTGCCCACAGTAGAATGTCAAATATGCAAAATGAATGAGGATTCAAAATAATCCACTTTTTATTAAACAAATTTGTGTCCAGGCAGATATTTTGCCGGACCACCCATTAAAAAAATGTTTATACCTAAAATCCGATGTCTACTCAAAACTCGACTACCGTTCATCCGATCTTTCCCAATCTTTTGGCGGATCGGTAAATAGTCCTGTTTACTAAACATGTCCAGAAGGAACATGTCCAGAGTTTGTGTGGTGTAAACGGCCTCAAAAGACTTTCCGCTGAATGCCAAAAAGAGACGATATACAGCCACACCAAAACAGTCACACTAGTACAGTCGGCGTCTCTAGCAGCAGCAGCACTTCGGAACCCAATCAAGTTTAAGTTTACCTTCTAAGATATTGTCAGCAATAAAAAATGTAAACCTACATAAAATAGTCTAACATCACATCCCAACGGGGTAGAAGTTTATGTTCCATACATGCCAATCCTCTATTTCTTACCATCTCTGAGAAAAATTTATGCTTGGTGACACCGACCGCAGCTGCGATGGGCGGCACTTCACAAAACTTAACACATTCTTTGGGAGGTACAGAGTGTATTATAGTCGGTCTTGATCGACTTTCTAGCTTATTTATCTTAATTGTAGCCCATTACGATGCAAAAAGTTTCTTCTTAAGAACGGGAAGCTCGATTTTGATTTTAGACCCATGGTTTCTTTAGCAAACCTTATTAGAATTCATCGTAGATTACGATTTTGACACCCGTCGCGAAAAAAATTTACACACTTTAATGTTTCGTTGTTCTTCTAAGCCTAGTATGACTCAGGCTTTTGCAAGTCTGTCGGCCATCTCGTTTCCATCGATGCCCCATTGGCTGGGAACCCAGTAGATTTGCACCTTTTGGAGATGCTAAGAAATTCAAGTGCTTTATTTCTAGCTCTTAACGGTATTCGGCGGTTCCGAAGTCCATCTTTGAGCCGTCTTGTACGCTAGTCTTCTGGTCCCAATAGTGCTGATGTGCATATTGAGTTTTTCGGATAGTGTTGTCCGTGCTTCTATTGATCTCTCTACCAACTATACTGTGTCCATAGCTTTGTAGCGCCATGGCGCCTTCCGTGCTTGGATGTCCAGGGGGTTGACACCTAAGATGTGCTCTAATGCTTTGATTGGAGTGAACCTTAGCGCTCCTGTAATACAGACTAGTGCCTGTCGTTGGGTCCTTTCCATCCGCTTTTGGTATGTACCGTACCGTGTAGCAGTATCGGTGGTGTTACTGAAATAAAAAGCCGATGCATCAGACTGGGTGCCAAGCGCCAAGTGCTACTCAGCATCTTCTGGAATGCATATACATAGTCCATTGGTCGCCTTCTTCACTCTTTCTTCCACATTCGGCTTTCATGACAGTTTACTGTCAATTGCTACTCCAAGGTATTTAACGTTATTCTTTGGCGTTAGTGATTTTTTATTTATCTTTGGTGGAGTCCATTGCGGTACCTTGTATTTCTTGGTAAAGAGAATGAGGTTCGTCTTATCCGCATTGATACTAAGTCCGGCTTTTGTGGCCCATTTTGATATCGCTTTAACTGTAAAGTCCATGATTGAGCTGGAGTCGATGGACAAGTTCCCATGATAGCCATGCTTATGTCGTCGGCATATGCGGCTATTTTGGGTGCTTTCCTGAGGAATTTTATAAGTAGTTCGTTAACCACTAGGTTCCCTAGAAGGGGTGACAGTACTCCGCCTTGAAGCGTGCCGCCGTGTGCCTCCTTCGTCAGGATTGTGATACGCCACATGGCTTGTACTCTTCTGCAGCTCAACAGGTTGTACACAGAGAGAAAAAGTCGGACTAATATTACTCGACTACTAAAATACTAAACTTAAAAAACGTACTTGAACTAAGTACGTTTTGCTCAAACTGAGTACGGACAATCTCAAAACAAGTGAAAAACAAACTTAAAATTAATAATACCAATCCTAACCAAATTTTAATTTTTTTTTTAAAGAAATGCCAAAGAAAAATCTTCTGGGAAGTGTAAATCTAGAGACTTACAAACATTTGGAAATGGCTTCCTCTTCTTCACTTAGTGCCAAAATGTCATTATAATGTCAATGTACATTACATCACAGAAAAAAATATGACATTCATAAATCGTCACCAAATGATCATAATTTCGGCCTGTTTTTCGATAATCGATAAAAGGACTAAGTGCATTGTACAAAATATGGACCATCTTAAAAACACTTAACAAGAAAAAGAAGACAAATTTGCCTCTACGGGGACTCGAAACAACGACCCATTAGAGTAATCGGAGACATCCACTGAGCTTCTGGCGTTCTTCCTCATTTCATGCTTAAATGCCAATGGCTTTCGCTACAATTTAAATTGCTCGTGCTCGCGTCGTGTCGGCGTCGGCTGAGATGTCGATGGCCCGTGCACCACCACCAATTTTTATACTCTGTACCGAAGGTACATGGAGTATTATAAGTTTGTGCAAAAGTATGTAACATCCAGAAGGAAGCATCTCCGACCCCATAAAGTATATATATTCTTGATCAGCATCAACAGCCGAGTCGATATAGCCATGTCCGTCTGTCCGTCCGTCTGTCTGTCCGTATAAACGCACAGATCTCAGAGTTGGTAAGAGATAGAGGTTTGACATGTATGGGACATATGCTTCTTATGTCTGCAGGCAGATCACGTTTATTTTCAATTTTGGCCACGCCCCCTGCCGCCCCCGCAATTTAGAAAAAACGTCATATCTCCCACAGTTTTGAAGATGGATGGCTTGTTTCTTCTGGACATATTTAGTTATTAGGATAACTTATCATCGATCAGCCAAAGGAATGGTGAAGATTGGATTAACGGTTTTCGAGTTATGATAAAAAGACTGTTCGCTGCTACAGCGCAGTAGCAGCGCTGCTGTCAGCTGCTACTGCAGCATCAAAATTTATGCTGAGCGAATAATTTCGTTGGTACAGAGTATGTTATAGTCGGGCTTGACCGACTTTCATTCTTGTTTCTCTCTGTGTATATCCACGAGTCCAAAGCCTTGTGTATTGATACAGCTCTTAGGCTGCGCATTATCGCCTCCGTGGAGACGTTGTTGAATGCACCAGATATATCGCGCAATGCTCCCAAGGCATACTCTTGACAGTGCATACTCAGTACATTGCTTTCTCCATGGTGGCTACTATACTCCCTGTATAGCGCTGTTTCTACCGATTTTCCTTTCGTGTATGCGTGTTGGTTGTGCTCCAAGGTCAGGTTCATGCCTTCTCTTATGTAGGTTTTCCATTGTATTGAGCAGGAATGAAGTGAGGCTAATGGGCCTGCAGTCTTTTGGCTGCTTGTGACTACATTTCCCCGCTTTGGGTAGAAACACAACACGTGCTGTCCTCCAGGCCACAGGTATATAGCCCCGCCCCACTTCAAAAATGGACTGTAGCCATTGTACGACTAAACCTTTGGTCGTTTTTAACATGGCGGAAATTATGCCATCCAGTCCGGGGGACTTGTAGCTCGCGAACGAGTTGGTTGGAATGCTAGTTTGTTGAGTGTTTAGGTCCTGAAGCGTATCTGGCTCGGTGACTATAGTGCAGCTCGGAAAGTGCGTATCGAGGAGAGCGTATGTAGCTTCCTTGCTGCTTTCTGTTCAGTGACCTTCGTCCGTTTTTAGTTGACTCTGCATAGGTGGGTGCTAGGTAAGTAGGCGCTGCCGAGACCTTCTCTACACTCAGAGAAAAAATAGAGAATTTCATACTTGGATCAAAAATTTTCGAGATCAATAGTTCGATAAGAGTGAAAATTTTCGATCCAAAAGCTAAATTCTTGATCCAAGTATGAATTTTTGATCCCGGTTTTCTTGATCTAAGAGCTTCAATACTTGATCCAAGTACGAATCAGTCTCAAATCAAGCACAAGTGTGCTAAACATAAGCGTTTTCAAGATTGCTCATTCTTGAATCAAGAGCATACTGCTTTGATCAAAAACCGAGAATGTTCTTCCTATTATCAAGAGCTCATCACATTCAAGAGTAAGATCGTTTACTCTTAAATCAAGAGCTTCACAGATTCCAAGCATACAACAATTCAATATCAGTTGATTTTCTCCATTTTGTTTAAATTTATTTCATGGAAAATTTATTATTATTATATGTTGCAAGTTTTAGCCGGCTTGAGGAATACACACTACCAAGCAGCATCAGTCTTTGTCTGTCAACTATCAGTCGAACAGAGGTCTCTCCATGCCAGCAATGCCATAACTGGTTGGGAATTCCAAAGCATCATGAGTGCAAAAATCCATCACGCTCCCCGTGCTCAAATGTGCTTGCTCTCCTCTCTCAGTTTCAGTACCTCACTCCCCTCGCCTAAAAGCACCAAGCTAAGAACGACTTTAGCTTGAATTCAAGAGCAAAATTCTTGAAAATTCAAGAACGAATAAATTTTATTTTAAGATCGTTTGTTCTTAAGTTATTCGTTTTACTTTTTTCTGGGTGTATGCTAGAGTTTTTAATAAGTATGAATAAAAAAAAACATGTTTTCGCTTTGAAGAATTCTTGTTGAGTGGTTTCCCAAGCTGACCAATAGATGGCACCTCTAGTATATGATCATGTGACGGTTCCAGTTTCCAGTTCAAAGTTCACTCTAGCTCACACACCACTAACAAGTTCGATACTCGATAAGAAATTCACTGGAGACTGGAGACTTGGGGACTGGAGAGAGAAGAGGAAGAGACTACATCACTAAGAAGCGTATAACCCCCTTATATATTATTTTTATACGATATTTTCTTTCTGTTGGTTCATTAAAGATTCTTTCTGAAATTAGCCTTGTATTTAGTAATCATTTATTTATTTTTTAACTTAACCTTGCGCCTGGAACTTGAACTCCGATCTCGGGGAAACTTCAACACGAAAGGCATCTTATCGCATTCGACCACCAAGCACTCGCGTGAGTCACAGTAATGAACGGAGTCAAATGCTTAGCACTCAGCTGCCTTTTTTATATTCCGAAAGCAGGGAATTCGCACTTGAGAATTACATGCGGTATCTTTTTATATTTTTCTAAATTTTAGAGCGGTTTTCCACACTATTTTTCAATATTTTATGGCGAATTTTTTAGCAAACCAAATATCAGTTGCCCCTTTTACGTTCCGAATGCAGGGAATTCGTACTTGAGAATTACAAGGGGGGTCCTTTAATATTTTTAAATTTTTAGGGCGATTTTCTAGACTTTTTTGTCTATATTTTAGAGCGATTTTCTTTATGTCGGGAGTGTCTTTGAGAGATTTCGTTTCGTTAGTGAGAAGGCTTGTGCTTAAGATAAATTTCCACTTTTTGTTAAACAGGGCTGCATGTCGCTTAAGTACAATTTCCAACGCTTTAGTTATGAGTTAATTTGATGTTCAATTGAAATTTGTTGTCTGATTCATGTTTAATTTATAATGCAATTTTAAACAATTTCTCCAAAGAGAAATTGAAAAATTAACTAAACACTTCCGCGTCAATCATGAGGTAAATCTTGGCCACTTTAAGGCCCCATTTCTCAATGTCCGGTAAGTGAACACGACCGACAAACAGCTGAATGCTTTGTTTTTTAATTAGTTGCTGCTATTAAATGCTTATGAATAGCGAGATTTTTACCTCCTTTAAATGGAATTGAAAGAGCCAGGGCAACAATTAAATAATATACAGGGATGGGCCTAATTATGTTAATGATCTGGATGATGACAATTTAGTTCAACGATCCACGGCCATTTTAAATTATTTTTGCTATGATAAGGGATCATCCTAAAAAAAATCATCAGAGTACGTGCCTTACGTATTGACTGATGTTAATCGTTGTTCTTCAGTCAATTACATTTTGTTCGGACTGCTGCCCAAGTCGACAAGCCTCCCTACTTCCCGTGTTTCTTTAAGTCCGCAACCTCAGCAGAGAATTCCATTAAGAATCCCTGTTTGAACCCCATTGATGCTTAAGCCGGGTATCCAGCACAGCGGAAACTAAAAATTCCTGCCAAACTTCATATAAAAAAAACTGTGCCAGGAATTTTTAGTTTGCTTTTTCGTTTGTTGTGTATCCAGCAACACGAACGAAATCCACACTTTATAGATAGCGGCGGATCAATAGCGGCGTTTCGGAAGTGTGTGTGGAACGAGAAACAGCTGATACTCAAGCCAGGAATATATTGCTGACAATTATTTCGGAAGTGATTTGTCACAAGATGGAGGCAAAAACTGTAAGAAGAAGATTGATTTTATATAACCAGTTGAGGCAAGACCATGTCTTTGACGAGCCACAGAGAAAAAGCATTTTGACAACATTTCTGTGAAAATTGCTTGAGAAAGTGTTGCAGCACAAATTAATGAAGAAGGTGGAACACATGTAATTGTGTTTAAAGTTCTTAAATTCATTAATGTTATATATGCTTGCCAGCGAATGACAGTAAGAACGCTTGGAGAGCGGGAGACAGAGACTAGAGAGAGAGACAGAGAACGCTCTGAACGACAGTTTGTTTTAGTTGGGTTCCACACACTCAAAATAATTCGAAAATTCCTGGCAGGAATTTTCCGCAGTGCTGGATACAGGCCTTTAAACTTCGTTTTTTCAGAACTTCGATTTCGGATTGTCGATTTTAGCATGGCGCCAAACGCTTGCAAGTTCTCTGACCAAAGCTAACTGCTCTGACAGTGTGATCAGCGTTGGTGACTACGTAATCACTTACGTTTACGTCAGGAGCTTACTCAGGTGCGAACAGCTGACAAGTGTCACCTCTAGTTCTTATTTGCAGCTTCGAGTTGTTTTCGCAAATTTTCATGACTTTCGCCGAATTAAAAAGAAAATCCTACACACTGGCCTTAAAAAATACTTTAAAATATTGGCTCCTGCCGAGCAGACCTCCCCGTCTGAAGCTGTGACACAGGGACACCACACAGGTATTGACACAGAAACCTGAGCCCACAACAAACGCGTCGGCCATATTGCAAAGTAGATCGGTCAAGTAGCTTCGGTAAGAACCTGGCCCCAAAAGCTTCGCTCTCACTTCTTGACTTAATTAACCATAATCCAAACTTCTCCCACCAGGGGTCCGACGAATTTGATTGCGCTTCATGTCTGTGTTTTGCAAGCAGAGAAGCTGATGACCTCCGGACAGTTATGACCATTGCCGCTGAGTGGCCGGGCAATGCCTAGTAACACAGCCTCTGACTGAGTAGTTGGTTTTCTTTTTTCCGCGCAAGGATTTGGCAATTTTGTGCGCTATCCTAATCCCCGCGCTCTGATGAGTCAGCGCTCACTGTTTGCAGAGAAATATAATTAAGGTAATTGAGTTTGTTGTGGCCCCCTTCCAGTGCTCGATTAACGAACTGCTCGCTCTGCGCGCTAAAAACTTTTAATGTGATTGACCCTTGCGTATTGCGTAATCAACTGATTTTCCAATTCCACGAAGTATTTAGATCTCGAAGTGTACAAGGATTTTGTTATCAAAATGATGTCGTGTGAAACCCTATTAGAACCACTTACCTAATTATCAATTAACATAAAGGTGCTTGCATAAAAGAAGGTTCAAATTGTCATTTAACCAAAGGGACCCGAGACATCCGGGTGCAACTTCAGCTTTGGAAACCTAACACATATTTGATGATAGATGTGACTGCTCCCATTGTCCTAATCCGACTGTCGAGGGCGTGTGTTTGCTGCAGTGCTACTGGCTGACTGGTTTAGTACAACTTTGAAACAATGAAGGGATTATGGCAACTGTGTAGATAAAACAAGGTGCCGAGGAGGAGTGGAGGAGTACGCCAAGGTTGGTGAGAGGAGCAAGCAAATATCGAAAATGCACGCCCGCCCACATATTGTCGTTAGTAGGGGGGACACACAGAGGGGTTTATTCCTGTTGGTTAAGCTTCTGGCGTTTATTAAGGTGTAGTTTATGTTTTAGTTATTTCAAAGCATTGCTGTCTCTATGCATATTCTTACGTATTCCGCTTGCGTGCTTTAAATGTGGTCTGTTCCAATTGGTCACTTTCACCAAATCAAATTTACATTTGTAGCACAATTTATTTATTAGATATAACAAGGCCATTGGCGGCATCGAGCTCAGGGCCTCTTGCACAGTAGGCTCGCGTACAATCTGGTGCACCACAACCGGTAACAATCTTCCTTTTTACATTTAAATCTAATTGCCGCTTCCTCATGTTCCTGGTCCTGCAAATCTAGTTGGATTGAGCATAAACTACGCAAATGCGAAAAATCTATCTGGATTTGCACAAGCGGGAACATGAGAAAACGGCTGTAAAAGTTAGGTTTCACTTAGACCTAAGTGAGTAGGTTCGGTTCAAAATTTTCGTATGAACTGGTTTAGTTCCCGGTTGGAGTTACAATAGAGTAACGTGGTGCAAAAATTTAACTAAAGCGGCATTGCTTCAAAGAAAATTATAATTAATAACAGGATCTCGCCCGAAAAAGTTGTTAGCCTTAAAAAAAATGTAAAAGGTATTTCTTTCAATACAAAGTTGTTGAACTACTCCTAAAAGCTGGCAGGTATGAAGGTCTAGCTTAATCAAATTTCCATCTTTGATGACTCTTTCCGCATAGTGATGGAATTTCATTATTTGTGTTCAAGAAAGTTCAAGTACTACGGTGAGGCACTCTAAAGAAAAGTTGCCACATGGATGTTTGCTTCACATGTTTTTCCAAACCATTTTACATGGTCTGCTATAATCATTGAGGATACTTTGTTTACAAAAGATTTGGGTCTAAAAATATTCTTGAGAAACTTAATTAAGATTTTACATATTCTTATTACAATTTATTCAATATTCAATATTATTCTACAATATACAATATTATTCTTCTGACAAGGGAAAGGAAGCAAAGTTCATGCTGTTGAATGCCACATCAACGCTATCAGTACATAGCTCGAATCCTAATGCCGGGTCAAAACAAAATTCAAACAAGCACCAAATTCAAACGTTTGCTGAAATTTGTTTGAAATAGACACAAAAGTGTTCCAACGATCTTAGAAGCTTAAGTTAAGCAAAGTTTGACCCAAATTTTAGGGGTTGGCATCCTTGGCCGTAACGCCCATGATACAACAATACAGGTAATGCGGGGTCAGTGTGAGTTCTCTACAAAATAACTTCGCATTCAGTGCTGCGCGTAAGCTTTTGGCAAAAGTACTCATCAAACTGGTCCCGCCTTATGTGTATTGTTGTATCATGCTAACGCTTATACATCGATGCTCCCAAAGCTTTCTAACCTTTCTATGCTCAATTGGATTGAATATAATTTGTATGGTTAGTAAAAAGTTCTTGTCAATGACAAACGCTCTATTCCCTGAAAGCAACCTATGGCATCCCGCAACAGTATGTAATGAATCCGTTGCTATTTCCTGGAGTGTGTGCATGAAACGGATCTTCTTTACTTTCGCCTTCATCACTGCATAGCTTTGATGCGAATTCTATTATCTCCCTCGACATCGTGTTTTTGAATAAAAATTGGGAATGTCAAAGCCTCACTAGGTCTCATAAGGTTTGGACATTTGTATCTTTACATGGCAGGGGGTAGTAAATTACTATTTTTAATATGTCGATAAATGAATCTAATTTAGACGATGACATACACACTGATGAAATATTCAATATCCCGTTTGCCGCTTTACTTTCAGAAACACTTTCATCGCACATCGCTGCTGATCAAGGCATTTAATCATAAATTTCGCTTGGATTTGGAGCTAAACTCGTAAGTTTGTTACAGTAGATGCCACCATCATTTTTAGTTGTCGCTTCATTTTGGCATAATAATTTGCGCTTATTGATGCATTCCACCCCCATGCTCCATCACTGTACGTGATGCAATTGCATAAACTGTTGCCCCACATTCCAGTCTCAAAGCTGTGTGCCGTGACCTGGGTTGCATTGTTGCTTGCATTAAAAACTATGTTTATGTTCCTGTCCGCATGCTGGTTGAGTCGTGTCACTAAAAGTAATCTTTTTTTCAAACAACTCTACTTTTTCCCCCGTTTCCTCATTCTCAGGCAACTTCTTTCACCAAACATTCAGCAGAAGCACTACCATGTTGGAGGATATCTGGTGGACGGCAATAGACATGTAAGCCATGTGAATTTTACAAATAACTATCAATCAAGCGTGTTGCAGCTTTCACTTAAGTTAAATCGAATGTGGTACATGCTTAGTAAACGATATCTTATAGTCAATCAATTTTTATACTCTGTACCTGTGGTACGCAGAGTATATTAAGATTGTGCAATAGTATGTAAGAGCCAGAAAGATGCGCCTACGACCCCATAAAAAATATATATATATTCTCTATCAACATCAATAGCCGTGTCGATATAGCCACGTCTACCTGTCTGTCTGTCAATTTATCTCCCACAGTTTTATAAGTAGAAGGTTCGTATCTTCTGTCGGGAAATAATATCTATTGCCGGATATTTCAAAAATATCTTTATCATATATCTTCATATTTTTGACGATATTGAAAACGGATCACTTCGATATAAATATTTTAGGCTAAAAATATCGTTGGCTTGAAAAAATCGAACTGAAAAAATTAGACCTACTGTTAGTGACTTCTTCCGTTATCCTGACGGTTTTGTACGACTGAGTCTTACAATCGGCAAGAAAGTTAAATGATCAAATCTCAAAAAATGTTATTAGTAGTTATTAGCCTCTGTTTTTTAAATTTTGATATGTAATCGACATTTTCCTGAAATGATAACTTGGCTAAAACCTTTGTTAAGGTTCGACATGGCGGAGATAAACATCATCATGATCAGTTTTATATTTGAAATAGTACAACAAAATTGCAGTGAATCATCCGAGCTTCCACTTTCACTTTTGTAAAACTTTTACGATCTTAAACAGGGTTTCGTTCCAAAGTGATATTGGGAGCACGGCTATGTACCTTATGTTGCGTTGAAGCACGAACTTTGGTTCAAACAGCTTCGGGATCAGCCAATTTTACCCACGTGGTTCCGTTTAATTCTCATTAAAAAAGTCTTATTCCAATTGGCAGCCTTGAGAAAAATAGTCGTGCTCTAGCCTTTTAAAAACAATTTAATTGTATTCTATCGTATTCACGTTACGATGTATCCTTTTTTTTTGCACAGTCAAAGTCAGATTGGCTGTAGACCACTAAGCGGCATTTGGAAGAGCAGAAGTTTGTTTTTGTTGGATTAGGCAATCAGCTCATTGGCTCCTATTTATTGCAGGATATCGAACACTGCTACTACCATGGGACAGTAAAAGACTATCCGGGTGCCAGTGCTGCGTTTCACACATGCAATGGAGTCAGCGGAGTTATACACATCGGTAACGAGACATTTGTCATTCATCCCTTCTACGGCGGAGATCTCTCGGTAAGTAAAATAATCGAGTACTTAAGTACAAACAAACGCAAACATAAGTTTATGGCCTTCGTTCTGTGAGCAAACATAGCGACGAGCAGGAAGCACCCTTGCTGTTTACTTTGCAAATTGATTTATGTGTAATATCCGGTCGACTCGGCTGTGCATTGTCCCTGTCTGTAAACTTCTACAAATGTGTTGTCCTGGCCTACAACAGCAAACAAAATTGCTTTCAAAAACCCATCGGATGTTGCTCATCACGAATTAATAATCGATTGGAAACAACTTTTGCATTAATTTAAATCAGTGGCGGGCGCGAGCCAGACACCGACACTGTAAACCAGTGGCAAGTCGCTGCAAACATGCAAGTCTTACATGTCATTGTATTTGTGTGCCCGCCACTCATTTAAATACATATTGCTAAAAACTTTTCAAAGCTGAGTCTCAATTGAGCGAATCACTTTGGGAAGCTCCACCGATTTCACAATATAGATAGTAGCTAAATCTTAATTGTTAATCGCAGAAACATCCACACGTTATCTTCGAGGCTCGCACTAAGGCTAACAAGGGATGTGCCAACTCGGGCAATCTGGATTCGTGGCGGCTGTCACGCCGCACCAAGCACCTGACAGCTGCGGCAGGTGTGCCCGCGGGCGTGATAGAAGAAGTTCACCAGAACGGTGCTGGGCGCTACAAGAGAGATGTGCGCGAGGCGACAAAGTACATCGAGACGGCAATAATTGTGGATAAGGCCATGTTCGACAAGCGCAATGGCAGTACACGGGCGGAGGTGATTCACGACGCCATACAAGTGGCCAATATCGCAGATCTAGTAAGTAATATCCCTTGATCGCAGCATGCATTTTTCCTGACCATTGTCCCTCTCCATCCAGTACTTTCGCACGCTGAACACGCGCGTCTCTGTCGTGTATATTGAGACCTGGGGCAAAAATCAAGCCGTCATCGACGGTAGTAAAGATATCGGCAAGGCTATCTCCAACTTCAATGACTACACTTCCAGAAACCTGTTCCAAATCGAACGTGATACGACTCAGTTACTCACGTAAGCTAATTAATATCCATCATTGTCGGCTGCCTGTGGACTAATTTGTTACTCATTTTTTGTGGCTCTTAGCGGGGAAACGTTTGCCGGTGGTGAGGCGGGCATGGCTGTGCCAGAGACAGTCTGCACACCGCGTGCGGTTGGCATAAGCGTCGACGTCAATGTTTATGAGCCACACCTATTGGCGGGAACGATGGCCCATATGATTGGACATAACATCGGAATGGGCCACGACGATGGACGTAAGTGAATTAATGAATTTGTTACATGAGAATGTGGGTCCAATTAGCATCAGTTGACGAGTCCGATCTCAAGACTTATGGACATGATTTTGGATTGTTTTTGATGCACCGATGTTGGTATAGAAGAGCGATGGTTCACATACCGACTACGACAAATAGATTAATCAATCCATAAGAGGTAAAGTGTTTTTGGAACGAGATTTTGGAATCCGCCACACTGTAGAGAGAAACAAAAACAGATTCACCCCGGATTTGATCTGGAAAATGCGAACAATTATAACTTCTCTGTATTTGCGCAATGATTTAATTTTTTTGACATGTTTTTTGCTCAAAGGTTAATTACTATTTTTTGAGTAAAGCAAATAAATATAAAAAAGAATAATTTAATTTAAAACACGTAAGGGCGCTGCAGTCGAGTTTCCTGTCCACAAAATACCCTGTTCATTTGTTTTCATTTATTTGTTTTTGAATTTTTGAAGATGAATGTAACAAAATTATCATCCCAAATGTAGGCAAAATTTTTTTCTAGTCCTGACCAACAACTGGGGGGTGCTCTTATCAGCTCAACTGTTTCGCTAAAACCTTCGGTGTTTTTTGTCCGATCTGATTGTACTTTTCATACTATACAAAACCACGAGGCTCTAACTTGACGGTCTGACGGATCTGACGATATTTTAGGTCTAGGATGGCTAGAGGAGGTCTTGGTTTTTTGGTGATAAAAGGGGGACGGGGCGGAATTTTTCAAATCAGATCAAACTTAATCTGCGTACAGCATAAGTCTACCTTCATGCAAATATTTGTGGCTCTATCTCTTATAGTCTCTGAGATCGACGCTTTCATACAGACAGACAGACGGACATGGCTATATCGACTCGGCTGTTTATGCTGATCAAGAATTTATTTATATACTTTATGGGGTCGGAAATGTTTCCTTCTCCCTGTTACATACATTCGCACAACTTCATGATCCCCCTTTTCACATTTTCAATGGGAAAGGGGATAAAAATCGTAATTTACGTTATGTTTGCAACATTGTAAATGGGCTCCACTGGTTAGATTTGAGTCACTTTCTCAGAAATTGCACCAACTTTGCTACAACTCCCTAAGCACTAGTCGGAATCAACTTTTGAGTAATATTTATAATGAATAGTTTTGTGATTTATTTCGAAAATCAATATTAATCATAGGTTGTGGGTAATGAAATAGAAATCAAAAATAATCATAAAAGTGCAATTTTTATAATAGAATTTGTAATTAAAACGGTCTCTGATTAATTTTGAAAAGTCCATCCCACTTGAAAGGGTATTAAAACGTTGGCACAATCGACGTGGGGACTAACCCTCTAGTAACCGTTCATATTGCATGTTGCAAGCATTTGAGATCCAAATGACAAATTGGTTTTTTTTTTGTCCGCAGGTGAGGAATGCTTTTGCCGTGACTGGCACGGTTGCATCATGGCGCAGTCGATTGTCGGTCAAGAAAATGTGCAGCCCTACAAATTCTCCGAATGCAGTAAAAAGGACTACATTGACGCCTTGCGCACAGGCCATGGTCTGTGCTTACTTAACAAACCGAACGAGGTGAGTCGATCTAGAGGCAGTGCTAGGATCTTAAAAACCACTCATTCCCCAAATATGTAGATCGAACTGCGGCGAAACTGTGGTAACAAAGTAATCGAAGAAGATGAAGAGTGCGACTGCGGCACTTTTGAAGAATGCGCGCTTGATCCCTGTTGCGATGGCATCACATGCAAGCTGAAATCGGAGGCGCAGTGCGCGAGTGGAGCCTGCTGTGATCAATGCCGCGTAAGTATGCGCCAGTTCCATTTGCTCGCTTATGGTTTACACACAGTTTTTTCCCCCAGCTTCGTCCCAAGGATTACATTTGTCGGGACTCGCACAACGAGTGCGATCTACCCGAGTACTGCGACGGTGAAGTGGGCCAATGTCCCTCTGATGTGTACAAGAAAAACGGCTCACCCTGCGGTCACACCAAGGCCGGCATATCTGGTGGGTGACAAACATATCCATACTAAAGCCAAAGCAAGATGACCAATTTGCTTACAACTATTTCAGGCTACTGCTTCCAGGGATACTGCCCCACACTATCCTTGCAATGCGAGGCCATTTGGGGCTATGGCGGATCCGCCGCCGATCGGCAATGCTATGAGCAGTTTAATTCTAAGGGCTCCATTAACGGTCACTGCGGCCGCGACTCTAACGAACACTACATTAAGTGCGAGCCAGAGTAAGTCCAAAACGGATGCATATGTACTATGTGACACGCTGGATTCTATCAATTTGCCATAATAATAGCTTAATACTAATAGTAGTATGGCTTCGTTAATGGTTATAACCTCATTGTCGATATTTTCCAAAATATCAAAATTCCCCGAATCACGATATATGATTTATCGAGTCCTCCAAATATTAATAGATCGGTATTTCCTAAAGCCTTTCAAAACCATGATCCAATAACCAGAACTATCTACTCGCTCGATATTTATTTCCGTTGAATCATCGAGACGTCTAAAACTACCTGACACATTTATGTTTGTGGTAACTAGATCAGATCAATTTGCGTTGACGAATTGGGTGTGCAGAGTATATTGAGTTTCTGCAAATGTATGCACCAGCCTATGATGCTCAAAATTAACAAACGAATTGATATGGCCATGTGCGTCAGTTTGTGCGTGTGAATGCAAAGATCTCAGAAATGGTACGAGCTGCTTTTTGCTTCAATTGCAACAGAGTAAAGGTATGTCTTTCTTGCTACTATTCCTATTGTACCTATAGTTTACAATGGGGCTGTCCTCACGTACATGGTTTCCACGCTCTCCTTCGGACCAGTTTAGTTGCAGAGGCACTTGAAGTTCACATGTCATTTCGATTTATCAATATAACCACCCAAGGTTATGAAGGCTATAGAAAACGTTGCATACTTATCTGAGCCGCATAATGTTACATAATGTTGAATTATTCAAATTAATGTTAATGCTCTGTTAATTAACCTGGTGATAGGTTATTAAGCACTAATTCCACTGAGTAACGCGTGTATCGAAGTGAGGCAGAGCCGACTTTAACTTACGCTCTCGTTTTTCCGCTGGTTATGTGTATATCGGACATAAGCATGGTCTACTTTTAGTTACGCTTAAATAGTGATTCTGTATGATGTTTGAAACTGCAACATTTGAGCAAAAAGGAGCAAAAATGCCTTTTTTGACCATTTCGAAGCAATTTCTGTGTCAACCGTTAATGTATTAGATGAAATTTTCATGAATTCCGTGCAAAATTAAATCTTAAGTTTGTGCTGTGTTTCCTTGTCACCTCCGGAACTGCTGGAAATGCCACTTATTCACAACGTAAATTTTTTCTTCTTATTTTATTCTCACCCCAAAGAAACGTTCAGTGTGGTACCCTGCAATGCAAAGAGGGCGAGCGGCAGCCAGTAAATGACGGCATAGACCAGCTCTACTCACGCACTATCATATCCATCAAGAACCAGGAGTACGAATGCAAGTGCGTAGCGCTGATTGTGGGGCAGGGCGGAGGGCAGGTGAACTAGGACGATGGCAGTCTTTGCTAACGTTTTTGTATTCGCAGGGCAACCAGCGGCCAAGTGGGCTCCAACAGCTACCCCGAGCATGGGCTGGTCAAGGATGGCACGCCATGCGGTGATAACTTGATTTGCTTGAACCAAACGTGCGTCAGCCTGTTTCCCCACGTGGACCAAACCAAGTGCCCGACAAATAAACAGGGTCAAGAGTGCTCCGAACGCGGCGTAAGTTCAAAAGTGTCATCTGCGCACTCACCCTACGACATGTAGATGCACCTACATGCCATTACCTCGACCCCACTTTGGGTATTGCTCTTGCAGGTCTGCACCAACACGAACCGCTGCTTCTGCGACATGGGCTGGGGCGGCTCGGACTGCAGCACTGTTGTGCTGCTGACAACACCGGTACCCACTGAGGCTCTACCCACCCCCGAGAATACAATAAAAATGGAGAAGAAAGAGACCCCATATGGTAAGAGACAGCTGTGGGGTCAGGGTCATCTGGGCTTCCTCCGGCCGGGAGACACATACTGTGTATGCTAGCCCAATCTAACTTGACTAAATCAATTTAATCCACTGCAAACGAAACCAGACTTAGCCAACTAATATCACTCAGCCCAACCAAGTGTAGTGAGCCCAACTGCCTAGCCAACTCACAATTGATTGATTGATTGATTCGATTGCGATTCGAAATGATACAATTTGGTTTAATGACTCGTATGACAATGGTAATCACGTCGGTTACTACTTAGCCGCCACTTCAATTGACCACATCTGACGCCACTCAACGAACGCCGAACCAGACAGATTGAGAACCCAATCCCCCACCACATAGACATGGCATAACATAACAATCACAATTCACATATGCAAGATTCAAAATCGAAATCAGATCATCAATGTTTTTGTATGTTACAAGAGAGTGTGAATTTGACACCGCATGCTGCTGCTCACTGTTTATGAAATTACTCAATTGCAACCATGTTCTGAACTCCGAAACCTGATCAAAGTCCTCTGTCGGCATTATCTATTTTGATAGTAGCAGTTACCCCTCTAGGCTGAGGAACTAATTCGAAGTTCTAGTCAAGGATTGTCGGACTAGATTTTCAGAAACAGTCTTCTGTGCCCTTCGAAATTGGATACCTCGACAAAAACACGGGCACACGCGCATCCAAGCTGCTGATGGTATCTATCAGCCAATTTAATTAAGATGATCCTTAAAGTTAAATAGCATTTTCATAGGAGTTAAGGTCTATAGTGCAGAGTTCGCTTTTTATTTTTGAAAGGTTTTCAAGTTTGTGATGTTCAAATAAAACTCTATTTGAATATCTCAAGAAACAATTTTAAGGATATAAGTTCAGACAACAGCTAACTGTTGTTAATCAAAATTAATCATATTCATTATAGATACCGTAACTTAATATTCCTTTAAGTCTTTTTAAAAGTGTTCCTCTTGAAGAAACTTTTCTGCCAGCTATCGGAGTTCAGAACGTGAATTTAATTTGGAGTTGGAATCGCGAGTCAAACAATGGCTGCATATAAATTTCTTTTCATTTGATTAAAAATAAAACGCAACCACCATTTGCAGGAACCAAAGACCAAAATAGGATCAGCACATTAACCATGGTCATCATTTTAACAGTTATCGTCAAATGTGTCTTCATTAGTTTTGCAACACTGGCCGTTTGCTACAGGTAGAGTACCAAGTGCAAGTCACACACTCTCCCCCACACTCACCCAAACAGCCACCCACACCACGCATAGTACATACATGCATACACATACAAGTATGTAGAGCAGAATGCGCGCAGCAGCCAAGAGCGCCGTTGGGGCAAGGAGATCGAGTAGCTGCAGTTCGCTGCCGTTCTCGTTCTGCCTTTCTCTAGCACAGCGCCCCGAGCAGCGAGTGACATAGACCACATCCGCCGGGCCTTCCGTTCCGGCTGTGGTTTTTGTGTTTCTTGCTGTACGGTTTTGATTTAGTTTCATGACACACATACGACAATATTCTTCAGCCTCTTTTTTTTGCCCTATTTTACACATTCTCATATTTTACATGCGCTGAACAGTTTCAATCAAATCTGCCAAATTGTTTCTCTATATCTCTGTCTCTCTCTCTCTCTCTCCTTATCGCTATGTGTAAAATACTCGTAGTCCCTAAATATGAACATGCTTTGTAATCATTTGCCGTTATCTAATGAAATTAAGTTTCTTACCTGTTTTTCAGTTCCTTTCAATTTTAATTTTTGCAAAAGTGTTCAAATCGGAGTTGGATTGTTCCTTTTGAAACCCGAATGGACATACATATTTATGCGTTTGGGCACATTTGAGTGCATCTGTGTGTGTATATTTAATATTTAAAGAACTAGCAGTGCTATGCGTATTCTGGGTATTCACTTTCTGCAGTGTTTACTAACAGTGGAAATCATATTTAAACAGTTCATTTCATCACCACAGTCTAGGTCGCTGCGACAATTTCTCAACAGATTAATTGATTACTTTGTAATTTCAAATGATCTTTAATACAAACAATCTGTAAGCGATATTTGTTAATGTAAAGCAACAGCAGAAGTTAACAGAACAGAAATAAATATTATAGACCGTTACGATATATTTAAAAAACATTTCATGCTTTACAGACATCTTTAGACGTTATTTGTTTAAAAAACGATTAAAGCTTGACCCGACTTAGTCAAGAAACTTTATAAAAATATAGGAAAACTAACTTCGGCTCGACCGAGCTTTCATACCAAACAAACATATAAGCAAAGTTCCTAAATTATTTTCACACAACGTTAAATCTTCGCTTTAAACGTTGCTAGCGGAGTGATTCTCCAAACTGATCAATAGACGGCGCATTTTGTGACCATTTTACAGACTGTTCCTTTCGATATATTGATCCGATTTTTAACGCAGATAATATAAAAAACTTGAAAGTTTAAGTATGTAACCATTGAAAACATAAAAGTGCTTTTCACTAGAACTAGTTTTTTGTCCAACGCCAGCTAGATGCTATATTCATCCGGTTTTAAATTAAACTTTGACAGAATGGTTTTTCTTTGCTAAGACTTTTTGTATGCCAGCTATACAACATTGTTGTCCAGTATAGAAACAAACTGACGGACATAGTGACCTATCTGCAAGGGAATAAAAATAAATCCAATATGGCATATCCAATTCAGGTTGCTATTGTTTCAATCACTCTAAAAGCGGGTAGACTGTGTGCATAGTTACTTTAATAGATCCCTCATTAATTAAGATAAAGAGTCTGACCATATTATTGGCACTTTACATATATTGTCAGATAATTTATCTAGAGATATCCGGAAAATCTGTGTAAAACACTTATGTGACATACGTGCAGCTCTACGTTTCAGTTCTGAATTGTTCAGGGCTGTTTCAGACCTGACCAGTGGGAATAACTGAATTTTATGACTGCATTCCGGCATGTTTAAGTACTTCCCATGAAACTCACCCATGAGTTCGGCACTGAATTCATGTTCAATTCATGGCTGAAACTCATGTAAAGTATGCTATGACTGCGCCGAACCGAAGGGATATAACAGTTCCAAGGAATATTAGCATAAGGAAATCGGTTTAGTCATTCCTGAAAGAAGTATGCATCTCTTTGTAGAGGGTGATCCAATTGATAGAATCATGGAGAGTCCGATCGGTTGTATGTCAGCTGTGGAATATAGACATTCCGCTTAGACCGCATTTTCCAGTCCTTAAAACAACATTAAAACGAGAGCGTAAGTTAAGGGCTAAGCCGTTCAGACTCGGCTTGAAACTGTAGGTCCCTTTCTCTTGTGCGAGTCTTAAAGGCACACAAGCCAAGAGAAAGAGATAAGTCGAGTATATGACAAATAAACACCAACAACAAGATTATATAATTATATAAATATAATTGTGCTCTTGGTCTACGTTTTGACCGAGAGACACAGCCATTAGCATAACAAATCGCTGGGTCCAATTTTGCCCAAGTCTAAATATGTATAGCATTGTGTCTCCTTTTTTTCTAATTTGGTTGTCTCTTAATTTTTTGTGTAGCTGCGCGTGTATGTATGTATGTGAACTAATAATTGTACATAAGTATGTACTTACATGCAACATGCTGCATGCTCAAGAATCAGTATAAATACTTGATGTATGTTATGTATGTATCTCTATGTAGGCGCTGTTCCATGTTATGTTTATTTCCATTGTTGTGTTCTGTGTAAACCCATCTTAAACAAATTCTAAATTCATTCATGCACACAACACAAAAATCACCTCTACACGCACCTACAAACCAAATAGAACAATAACTTGCCAGTAGGCGCCCAAATCCCGCAAATAACCCTCATCTGGCACAGCGAATATAAAGTGCAATACGAATGACCTCCCACGGCACGATTTTACCGCCAAATATTTCGTCTCTTAAGTCTACTTTTATTTTATTTATTCATATCGATGTACTTGCCCTACAATCGATTGGCTGTCGTAAATAGAGTATCAACGTCACATACGTGGATGGTTTATTAGGCAACCGATCTTGCATAGAAAACCTAACACTTGTAGTTTTTCGATTTAATCAGGATTTATTTCTACTACTAACTACTTTTAAGAGTAATAGAATTCAAATTTAAATGTCTTATCGTTGACAGATCACGGCAACTGTTTCCATAGGAATTAGTATTTTGCAACAACACATTTCAGGGCTCCACAGTGCTTCTGTGTCTTTCCAAGCTTAGATATCGGTGTTAATTAGAAATTCGATATTTAGTTTGATACGGAATTTTCTCTTCATGATCAGAATCCCTTCACCAGCTTACAATTCTGCAGTAGCCTTGCTGAGGTAATTTGGGGCCTCCGACAGCTGTAACAATGCATTAACCCACAATAACAAGAAAAGCCCAACAAATTATAAACACAACGGTAGCAGGAAGTATATTTGATCGAGCGACAATGAGCAATTCAGACGATCGCCGCAGTGAATACGCATAGACCACTCTTATTTTTTTTAACGATATTATGAGCTGCAAAGGGGAAAGGCTGAGATATCAATCATGGCATCATAGTTTCACTCATATGCAATCTCTGTTTTTCATTGCCATGTTCTTTAGAACAACTCCGTCAATGCCGACATTGAGTTCACCTCACATCGATCCACTACATCCTGAGGTGGACAGCAAAGTCTGCTGATAGTTGAAATGCAAACAGCTTAACTCTCTAGTACAGTAATTCTAAATGGCATGCCCATAGCGGCCGCTCAATTTTTTTTTGTAAATTCTAATGACGTTTCCATTTATACTGACTTCAAAATCGGCTTTTACTATTACATTATTGGGCTTATGGTTATTTTAAGGTTAAGACGATATAAATAGGAAATTCTTTATTTGTATATTTAGTACTTTCCTTTCTTGTTGAGGCTGCGATTATACTAAATAAACGACCCACGTATGTAAGTTTACTCAAAAAAAGCAATTTCCCGAAATCTTCCCACTTTTCTAGTCTTAAGTAAGCAAGATCTTAAAATATAATGCATCACATTATTGCTTTGGGAGCAAGTTTAAAGTTCCAAAGGCAACAAGATCCTGTAAACTGAAGGATTGGTGGTAGTTCTAGATGACTCTAGTGTGCTGAGCACGAATCTGTTTTCAAAAATGGTTCATAACGTCTAGGCTCTTGGTAAATTGAGTTTAAATTTGAGTTTATTATACGTTTGGAACCTTTTTATTTGTTTGGGCTCACTGCAACATCACCTTAATGCACTATTTGGTAGCTATTTTTAACATTTTTAAAAGGGAAAAATAACATTTTTACACCAATAATAATGTTCTTAAAATGAACATATTTTGTATCGTATTTAATGGATGATGTTGAAAATTTAACAAAGTATTTTTTTGGGCAGAGGGGCATTTTAGACTAAATTCGATTAGGATAGTGTATTTGAAAGTTATATAAAATATGGGGTTCCACCAAAACTCTTCAAATAATGGTCAAAGTAGGCCCATTAAGAAAATTTAACCAGTATAAGTCTAGATGTGAATGCTCATTTCAGAAAACAGATTCGTATTCAGCCCACAAAAATCGTTTAAAATCACCACCAAACTTCAATATACTGAACAAGGTCAATATTGGAATTTAAAATATTTGTAAAACTGATTTAAGAAAATTATTTTTAAACATTTAATGATGGATTATGCTTTCACAAAAAAATTCAAGAACAAATAACTACTAAAGAAATTTAGAGATTTTTGAGTGTTCTTCACTCGCCTTCGGTTTTAATTTTTTTATCTGCATTTAAACTAGATCAGAGTCCGATGTCAATTTGAAACTAGCGCATTCTTTGAAATGCATCAAAATTAGAATATATATAATTCCATTCGACACCATCCGCAACGCATGTATATTCATTGTATGTGAGAATTAAACGACTAAATCGTCATATACTTCAACATTCGATGACTGTAACGGTAATATTCTTTTTTATTGTAGTCCAACCCGGGAATTAAGGTTTTTCTAGCACACAACTTGGGATTACCATTGTCATAGCCTGGGTGCCGCAGTATGAACGAAAAACTAAAGTGAAATACAAAATTTAGATGACCAAAACTTGTCACTTTTGGTACAATTGTGAGAATCGGGGTCATTCGAAGTTGGCTGCACTGCACTCGATGCGTATTAAAGCCTGGACCAAATGTGTTGGCAACCAAACAACTGCACAAGAGTCCAGCCTTCTTGCAGAAGACATTGAGACATGTGTACGAGTATGTGCGATACATTGTGCGGGGATGCCTTTTGCTTGTGTGTTGCAGAGCTGTACATTGTTTTTCTGTATTTCTATCTCTCTCCCCCAATGCGTACAAAACTTTGTTTGTTTGCTTGTTTTTTTTTCGGCCGATCCACCCAACCCAACTGTAACACTAATGACATCGACGAAATCTGCCACTGCAACTGTGAAACTAAACCAATTATGCGGCGTAAATCAATACAAATCCAAAAATAACCCTAACTGTTCTGGAACGAAACATGAATGTATGCATATTGTTGCACCAACGCATCGACCAACGGAATTCCCCAACCAACCCACCCATACACGCCCACAAACCCATACTAATCACTACCACCACAACAACAACAACCACATCTGAACGTATCGGAACATACGGCTATCTATTTCTCGTATAGAGAACTACCACGGCTCAAATACAGTGTTCCTAGTCGGTGTTCTAATGTCAGTTGTAGGGTTCGTTTTTATAACATTCACCTTGATGGCATTGTGCTACAGGTCAGTTGTAGTACATAGAAACTTCTCCCTGTGTCTGAGGTTAGTTGAAAAGAAGTAATGAAAAAGCCAGCTCTAATACAAATACAAATTACAACCACAAAAGATTTAAAAAACAACCCGAAAGTAATATTTTCGAAAAGTACAAGTGAACACAAGCAAAATTCGAAAAATACTACCGTAAATTTGTCTTTTTGTTTCGCATTTTTGATCAATTTCCAATAATGTTTTCTTATCTATGTCGTAGCATTAAGTACATACATAGCCGTCTCCATTAGCCATTGTCCGTTATGTTTTTTGGTTCAATATCATTTGATTTCGAGAATCCCCATGAACGTCTCCCAAGACCGCATAAGACTTACATCCACACGCCACACACTTGCACATCTCGCTATACTTAGTACGTATCCTTTACTTAAAGTATATCTATAATCTCTGCATTGTATGTCTGTATGTGTACTTTCACCTAAGCCTTACACCTAACAACTCATATACCCTCATATACATAACTATGTGTACATATGTACAGAGAAGGGTGGCCTAGCCCACCCCCCATCTAATTGCCAAAAGCAAGTCGATTTTGTTTTTATACCTGCTACCCTAAGTGAACAAGTTCATGGTGATCTGTTCATGTAGTAGCAGAGATGTTGGCTGGACATTCCAATTTCTGCTCTCCAAAAATAAAGCTTTAATCCGCCGTCTTACATAAAATGTATGAAATACTTCTCTCCCTAAGTACCAGGTAAACAGGGCACCACCGACCTTAACATATGGTTTTTTCTGTAATTGTACATACCTTCTGTTTATCTGAATAAGATCGCTGGGACCAGTTAACCCTGCGCCTGATTCATCATAAAACCAACACTTAGTTATGACGCACAAAATTGTGAAAAACAGAATGTCAATGATGAAGTGTATTTTAAACTTTGGCCACACTCCCTCCCGCCCCCGCAATTTGGAAAAATGTCATGTCTTCCACAATTTTAATGTAGGAAAATTTTTCTGGACATACTTAGTAACTACGACTATTTATCGCGTGTGGCCAACACACACAAGGGCTTTTTGTGACATCTGTTTTACAAGATTTGTGTTTTAATAGATACTAAGAACTCAGTTCTCGTTACTTAAACCTCGAAACTTTAGATCTAATTACTAAGGACTCAATACTCAGTGCTTGATTCTAAAAAATCAACTCTCAGTACATTGTTTTAAGTGCTCAATACTAAGTAATCGAGACTCAGTAGTCGAAACTCATTATTCGGGACTCAGTACTCGATTACAATCATTTGATTCTTGGTACTAAATTCTTAGAATTCGACACCAAGTATGTACTGTATACTTTCTATTCGATACTCAGAGCTAGCTTCTTATTAATCGATAATAATCGGTCGCGTTTATCATAAAGGTTATTTTTAATATATTTATTAGATAAAACAAACAGAACTCAAAAAGCATATGTGATAGAGCAAATAATTGAATTGGCAAAACAAAAACAAAATTCAAATTCAAAAAATTCAATTAAAAATAACCGTCGCAACTTACAAAAATTTCGAATACAGTTACGCTGGTCGGAACACTTTAATGGTTTGGCCACCGCAATAATTTGCACTTACAAATACTACGTTTCTCGCAGCTAAGTTGGTTTCTAGATAGATCTATCTTTGAAAGCACTGTTTCTGGTCTTGAAAATCGTATAATTCCCGATATCCCGGATAGTCACGGATCCGCCCAAAGGTCGGAAATAGGTTGAAGTTAATTTCTAGCTAAATATTCACTTAAGTTTTCCCTTTGATTGTCCAATCGGCCAGGGAACTAGATTCATTTCGAAACCTTCTAAAACTTCTTTGACTGGTAGGTAATTCACAGAATCGTAGTTCCATCTGCCCTACAAGTATATGTGACTGAAAGAAAGGATTAAAAAAGCATTAAACAGTATACATATTGATCTTATATGAAATTTTGATAGGTAACCTGCTGTTTTTAATGATGAATTGCCGTTCTTTCATTATTAATACAAAAATAAATGACATTAGTACAAAGTCATCTTTCTAAGCGAAGTAATGTCCCGCCATAGCCAACCCCAAACCATTTTGGTAATTTACATCTGGTTGCATGGAAAGTTAATAGATTTTAAAAAACCATGTTGTTTATAATGGTTAAATGCATATTGTAATCCTGACAATAAAACACTTCTACTGAAAAAAATATAGCTTAGATCGATTAGGGCTCCCAGTTAGGTTTTTCTTTTTAGTTAATAATAATTCACTTAACTTAAACATCCTAAATACAGTTCGATAAGCTAACAAAAAATACTACTTTGAAATATGTCTGTCAAATAAATATTAAATGATTAAATTGTTCATGCCCATAAAGAAAGGGTCAAAAGTTTAAGTCTGCGAACCAATTTGCTAAATGGCTTCTGAACGGTTTTTAGGTCACTTCCATATCCCTTTTTTAATTTATACAATCTTAATACTAACAAGGGCGCTGAAATCGAGTGCCCCGACTACAAAATACCCTGTTTATTTGTTTGTTTTTGAATAAACATAAAGAAAGGGTCATAAGTTTAAGTCTGCGAACCCTTTTGGAAAATGGCTTTTGAACGGATTTTAGGTTACTTCCATATCCCTTTTTTTTATTGATATATAGTAATCTTAATACTAACAAGGGCGCTGAAGTCGGGGCCGACTACAAAATACCCTGTTTATGTGTTTGTTTTTGAATTTTTGAATTGAATATATCCGGTTTTTGTAACAGCTATTAAAGGCTCGTCCTGGAAGTAGGCCACAATATTTAGTAATTTCAGCGGTTTTAGACCTAACTTACGTCAAGTTCAATTGTTTTGCTCAAAGCTCCGGTGTTTTTTGTCCGATCTGATTGTCCTTTTTAGAATAGATAGATATTGTGCCTAGCTTGATGTGTACTAATCCACGAAGGTCTAACTTGAAAATTGTGGATCAGACTGTTTTTTAGGACTAGGATATGACGGTTTTTTGTGGATAAGAGGGGGACGGGAGGGAATTCCAATCTGAAACAAAATTGATCTGCGTACGGAATGTATCTACCTTCATGCAAAAATATGTGGCTCGTCTCTTATAGTCTCTGAGATCTACGAGTTCATACAGACAGATCGACGGACAGATGGACATGGCTATATCGACTCGGCTGTTCATGCTGATCAAGAATATATATACTTTACGGGGTCGGAAATGTTTCCTTTTAACTGTTGCATACATTGGCACAACTTCATGATGACTTCATTTCCAATGGGAACATAATATAAAAAGCAATCATCAGTACTTGTCGTTCAAGATGAGCAGTATCCAAAAATATCGTGAGTTGAATCATTCATCAGCGAATTGTTAATGCATTGACTTAACTATTCTTCACGAATAACTGATGATCGACATCACGTGAATGGAGATTAATTTCTTTTAAGAAAAAAGAAAGAAAGTCGATCAAGCCTGACCATAACATACTCTGTACCAACGAAAAGTATACGCTCAGCATACATTTTGATGCTGCAGTAGCAGCTGAAAGCTGAAGGTACGAACCATCCATCTTTAAAACCGTGGGAGATATGACGTTTTTTCCAAATTTTGGGGGCGGGAGAGAGCGTGATCAAAATTGAAAATAAACTATATCTGCCTGCAAGCATAATCCGTTTTTGTCCCATACACGTCAAACCTCTATCTTTTACCATCTCTGATATCTGTGCGTTCATACGGACAGACAGACGGAGTTGGCTATATCGACTCGGCTGTTGATGCTGCTCAAGAATATATATACTTGATGGGGTCGGAGAGGCTTCCTCATGGCCGTTACATACTTTAGTACAACTAATAATACTCAATGTTCCTATGGTACAGAGTATAAAAACTGAAAAAACGTAAACATTCAGAACATTTTGTCGACGGTGTGTCAGTGGGAAGAAGATTTAATACGGTTGTAATAAAATCATTGCTTTAGTTAGGTTCTGTTAAAATCATGAGACCTTAAATAATAACCTTAAAAATCATGATATTGTATTCAAAAATTGTTGTTAAATGAGTAAATTTCAGAAATACGAAGAAAATCAAAACTAAAATAATTGGCGAAATTTATAACCGGACGGGGGTCGAACCTACTTTTGACAGTGAACACAACCCGCATCACTTACAAACCTGTCCAAGCCTGCACTTCGAAGCTGAAACCAAATGCTGCTGCGATAAAACTTTATTTTTCTCTATTTGGAATTTACCTAACAGCAGTTGCTATAATTTACGGGTGCATCCAGAATGATCACAAGAAATTGCTTCCACACAAGTGATTTCAGTTCTTTATTTCGCAGCACTTATGAAAGTGCTGCGCAGCAAACGTCATAATTGATCGATTACTGGTAACATGCTTGCTAAATTACTGTGGAATTTCTATTCATAGTTCTTTCTATGAACGACTAATAATTATAAGACCTAAAAGTTTCACATTCTCATTAGGGTACACATTAAGACAGACCAATTACCGATTACCCGCCATAATGCCAATCGTAGATAGTCGTACCCAAGTGATATTCGACATTTCGAAGTTCACACACACCTACATGCACTCTCATATCCACTTATACACTCGCACTACCCCAGTTTTTATTGTACAACTGTCAGGGCTCACAATCACACCAAATTTCAATCGTAGTCAACCCACCTTAGCTGATCAGCTATCAGAGAATCATTGTCATATGGTAAGTTTGCTCGGCCATTTATACACCCTGTACCCGTGGAAGTAAGGCAGCAAGCCCCTTGTTCGGCTAGGCTCGCATTTTGTGGGTGTCGCAGAGCGAACCTTGAGCCGAATGGGCTGTTATTCCCGTTACTCGTTGAATAAAATGGGTTTACTAGTGGAAGTTAAGGTTCGACAAAATCAAACTTTTTGGAAGAGCCCGAGATGAGACCCATGCGCTTTTAAGGATATTAACGAATTTTGGTTTGACTCCTTCTGGATGTTCCTTACCCAATAATCAACTTGTCTGTTGATGCTGATCAAGAATATAGATACTTTTCTGGCTGTTATAAACTTTTGCAAAAACTTACACTGAAGTTTGGGTAAGAAATTTTACAACCAATACTTTATTGGTTTTGATTAGCTGTTCCAGCGCTTAGAAATTTTAATTCTTACTCAATTCACAACTATCCAGAAAAAATCGTAAGCAAGAAAACTATACGCCCATATATTTAAGTAGCCGCTATTCTGGACTTCGGCAAAGGCATTTTGTTTTAACAACACACCTTTTGAGCGCTGCCGATTTTGGCATCATTTCGGATGGATTTGTTTGTAAGTAAGTTAAACATGTCGAAACTCGAAAGTAACCCTCTCGACTCGCTTTTAAAAGAACTAGAAAAGGATCAGTTGGATCTTTTTTAAATGGATAATTTTTAAGTCCGAAATGAAAATTGGCTAAAGCGGGCTTAATCCAAGTGTAATTTTTAATGCGCTAAGTTTCCGAAAGGTCTCTGAATAAAACGTATTATACATAGGCCAAAGAGGTCCGTCGTGTTTCAAAGCATCGACGGGCTGTAGTAAGAACTTCTTCCAGCAACTTTCGGTAACCGTTATTGGGCCCATCTCTCAGCGTTGCCAGCACAGATGCCCCGAGTTGACTCATCATTTTTCGCAAGAGAGATTATAGTTCTGATATAAGGTATATACGAGGTGTTCCAGGCTTTCAGAAACTCCAAGTGTCTCGCATATTCTCTAGCTGTTGTCGTTAGTATGACCGCGAGGGCGACCAAAGAGCAGTGCCTGTGAGTCCACTCTTCAATGTTTGAAAATGCTGTATTATTTCGTAGTTATTAATAAATTCTTTTGCATCTGCTCTAAGTGTGGAAAAGCAGAGCAGCGGCAGGTGAACAAAATTCAATCTGGAGCACTATAGCTTTACTCCGTGCCTTAATTTTGTCAGCACTATATTTTAATAATCTATATTATTCGATTTCCCGAAGTAGGATCTAGCCCACAACCTCTTATCGAGAAGGCACCCACTACCCGCTGCATTTACATTAAAAAATCACCATAGAAATGGCATACAAAATACTGCTATCCAAATCCCACCTGGAGTTATAGCCATAAGATAAAAATTCGTAGCAGAGTAGACAAAGAGCTGCAGTCTGCTTTAAATAGCGCTTCAAAAATCTGCTCTCGTAGTTTTCTCAAATTTATACAAAAACATAAATCAAGAGTAAGCATTTTCCAGGGTTGCAATCCGGGTTGGAGTCAAACTGCTCTGGAGGCTCCAAAAAAATTTTGGAAAGGTTCGGTTCAACAAAATATTCCTTTCACGTTCAACTTGGTCCACTTGTCGCACACAAGTTCTGTCTTCTGCAAAATACTGTAATATCTTATAAAATTCGAACATCTGTTATGTTGGATCCAAGAAAGCTATTATTTTTGATCTTACAACAACAACAGCTAGCAAAGAAACACATTGCAAAATTGTATAATCGTCAGAAGCAATTAATAGATGAAAGCATACATGATTCTTTACCATATTCATCTGGTCAAGATGAAATGGAATCTTCAGTTAAGGAGCTAGAAAATAATACAAAAAAGTGACAAATATAAAATCGGTAAACGATTTCTTTGCTACTTTTGAAAGATTGCCTTAAAGTTCTAGCATTTGAAAGCATTGGGAACTATCATTGTACAGAACTTAAAAATGTCGCATTTGTTGTATGCAACACAAGTTTAGTCGAGCGCGCTTTTTCTACTCTTAAGTTTGTTTGATCGAGACAAAGAGCCAAGACTGATAAAAAAAAATTCTGGAACACGATATAATGATTAACTAAAACTTAGCGGAAATATAATTTTATTTATAAACATCAAAACTCTAAACATCTTTGAACAAAATGTTCAGTTTTAAATAATTTCTGAACCCCAGTTCCAGACCGACCTTCCAAACCCGCTCTGCGAACTTGAACCCAAAATTGTTCGCGGGCTAGAACCCCGGAGTGAACCCGTCCTCATTTTTCTCGAGATTTGCAGAACTTGTTTTACTTATATAAGGAATACATAAGAATAGGTCGCTAAACCCAACATCTGCTATATGTATATTTTAACAAGCCTACTTATAATTCAACCGTGATAGCAGTGGTGCCGCGCACTTAAGCATGACAATGAGCCAAGGCAATGCAAAAAATCAAAGGTAATTTAGTCTTAGTGCAATAACAGCATCCAAAATGTTATGCACCAAGCTAAGTGTGCTCTAATACTCCTCCCACCCAAGAAAGAAGAATTTTTACCTTAAATCGCAACCATTTTTAATTTTTCTTCCTTTTAAGGAGACAATTAAGCGAGCCTGTTCTTCGCTTTTCAAAAAGTCGAAGATGAGTGATAAAAACTCTTTCAACCTTACTCTGGGCACGCATCACTAATGACGAGCTTCGCTCAATATAAAATTATTGGCCAATTACAGTGTTGTTGCGGTGTGAGGGGCTTATAGTGGGCACCTTGTCGCCTAATCATCAAATCAAGCCTAATTAAGACCACCATTTTTACAGTACCATAGCAGGTCAATTTAAATCCTGCGATCTGCCGTGATGTACTAATAAAACTTGAATAATTAAATTAATAATTATATAGAATTTTTAGGAAACGGTTTGAAAAGATTACGAGGAGCAGCAATTTCTACAGCTCCGATTCTTTTTGCTATGGCTGTAACTTCAGATAGTATCTTAAAATGGTACATTTTTGTATGCTATTTCTACAATGCTAGAAAAGTGGACGGAGCAAAGATATTGTGGTCCAGATTGAATTTCGTGCTCTGCTCCTTTTAAATTCATTTTTTTGGTTGCTACTGCTGCAGTTTGGTTAAGCTCCATCTACATGTCCTTATCGCTTAGCCGAGTTTTCGTCAGCTGAGCAGCTCAGTTCAGCGTTTACACATTTGCCAGCTTAGTAAGTCAAGAGGCCACTCAGACGTCTGCTTACGCGCGCTGACAGCCAATCAGACGAAATCTCAGCTGAGCGATCAGGTCGTGTAAATAGAGCCTTAGTAATTCAAACACTATTCTCGCCCATAATCGCTCCCTGCGATTGAGGTGTAGAGCTCAGCACCTTAGCTCGCTTGTGATATTGTTGGCGTTCGGCCATCTATTCTTAGAGAATTGCTCGCTTTCCCTACTTGATCATTCGTCAGCCCATCTATGCTTTGGTGGCTTGGTGACCCAGTGTATACGCATCAAATCCGCCGTGCTCGGTGCTTCCGCGCTGTTCGCCGCTTAGCTGTCAACTTGTGTGTTGATACATAGTGCGATCTCATGTGCTCTCCTGGCACGACGGCCTGTCGGATACATGTTGTATCCGGCCGTGTAAAATTTAACGCTGCAAATATGGTCTGACGCCTGGTTTCAGTCATCCGGACTAAAGCATGATGTTATTTAACCGTTTGGGTCAGTGATTTGTGTTTTGTAGTCAGGGGATCTGGACATCCATGCCTGCCACTGCTTAGCGTTGCTTGACACCACTCTAATACTCCAGAGAGCGGAAGTGGACGCACCACTGATGTACATCTACTGCATTTGTGAGAGTAGTTACCCTGTGACTTTCGCGTTAGCCAAGCGTTTCAGGGGATCCATCCATAGCTACCTGAAAATCGATCGCATCGCATCGGTGTTCTCTTTCATCACCATCATACAGTAGAATTAGTTTGCATGTAGCACTTTGATTCTTTTGTACTTACACCATCGGATCGAAGGTACTGGGTACAGGGTGCGCTATGAGCAAGTAGAGCAATCGTTATATGCATCGGGGCATTCAATGCTCATTGTTATTTAATACATATGTCTGTAGTTTGATTTGATTTTGGTTTTTGCTTTCTCTTTTAATTTCGATTTCATTTCGATGCCATAGCCTCATTTATATGTCTTAGTTAGTCACTAATTTCTTTTGATTATTGTTAACGAGTGGAACGCATACAATTTGAACAAGGCCACGCAAGGATTGCCATTTGTGTATGTTGTCGTTGTCGTCAACGCGGCGGTGAACTTGTTGACGTTTTTCATTACTACTTTTGTTCAGTTTAGTCTTCCCAAATAATAATAATAAAAAAACCAAGTGCCCACCAAAACACAACCAACAATCCTGCCTTAATATAAACACAGCAATGCCACATCATCACGAATAAAACACTATATATACTAATGTATATATAAAGTCACAAGCACAGCCCCGGGCTGTGTCCCACCAGCCCCATGACCCACTAACTTGCAGCCCAAAGCCAATAGAAAGACATACGTATACATGTATCGAAAGGGTTTTCATGTTCACTCATTTGTTTCACCCACACCATTTCTAATGCGTTTGCTATGCGTATGAGTCGAGGCGGGGCAAGACCTGGTGTCGCTCTCGAACTTGATATCTTATTGCGCTTAGGGCCCAACATAGACGAAACTGCCTTTGAGTTATGGTGGTGCTTTCTGCTGAGTGAGCCCGCTGTGTTCCGATAAGCTAATAATCCATCACGACGTTTTAACACTCACACACACACACACACACACACACACACACAACCATCATACATAACGCATTGAATATCTGCATTTGTGTTGTGTTTTCCATCAATTTGACTCCACAGCTACAGAACCACATAACCACACACACCCACCAACACCAACACCACTGCCAAACACCGTATATCGTATATTGACGCGAACACAAAGGCCAAAAAAAAAAACACTAATACTGGCCACACTCGCAGTTTGAGCTATAGCAAACGCTTCAGCGTCTGATCATACATTCGGACCATTAACGTGTATTCTATAATACTCCTTCTCTCATGTCATTCCCTGCTTAAGCTCTACAGGTGCTTCTACAGCTAGAGATCTGCATGAATCAACAGCTTCCCACTACAGGAGCACCACGAGATGAACACACGGTATTGCATTAGTTTTAAGAGGTGCTATAAGATATTCGGTTAGCATAACTGTGCCCCCAAACCGAATATGCAACCGACATCGCCTTAGTACAAAAATATCTCAAAACAGAATGGACCTGGGAGCATGGGGCTCTCAGCTAAGATCCCTAAGATACAGCACGCGGAACTGCTTCTGTACCGATTCTATGCGTACATCGAAGAAATCGTAGAAACATTTGTCGTCGTTTGTTTCGTAGATATCGTCAATCTTAATAAAACTAAAAACACTTGGTGTTTTGAAAGCCCAGCTTCGTTTAAGTGAATTTCAATTGTAACAAACATTTTTATCAATGCAAAGACAATACGATTTGCACTACTCAGGACAAGACGATTAGGGTGTCGACTTATCGCTGTGTTAAAGCCCAACAACAAATCGTTCTCAACAAGTTATGCACAACCACTCTTGACCACGAAAAGTCGGGCACACCTTAGATAAACCGAAAGGTGACCAAGAGGTAATATTTTAGTTTAACCGGTCTGTCCCAAACTCCGAGTGCGTTTCGTGTAAGCTTTGAGTTTATTTATTAAAAGCTTAAAAATGGACCTGGATGGTGGGATGATTGAGCAATCAGTTTCAACTGCTTTAGCAATTCCAATTTTCTCAGTAACAGCAGACATGCTTGCCACCTTCGATATAATTTTACTAAGCTAGCATTTTACATGACAGCGATTAAACAAACATCGAAGCGCAATTCGAAACAGGGCCCCGTGCTTTTATTGTAAGCACAGAACAAAACAGTATTTTGAGAAGAAGCTTACACTTTATTAGATATTTTTTTTAATGAATCTTTTGAGACACTCGCATCATCTTCAAAATGAACAGACTATTTTATTCGACCAACTAATGATATGGGGAATCGTTGGTGGTGTCTCCCCGACGACATGGATATATCCAACTGTCATTTTCCATTAAGTTATTTAATAATTCTTAAATTGCTGCATCAACTTGGTCTGGTCAGCTAACTAATTGCAGTATGCCACCCTTCAATCATTTCAACTTTACGATTTAGAAGAAGCTTTTAAATGGCATTAGGGACTTTTTGAGCTGAGACGTCACAGATATCGTGCACAGAGCGTCGCCTACAGCTCCAATCCTGCAAAACCTGCTCTCTGAGTTCTTTTCTGAAAATGACTGCCTCGCTCTAGCCACCGAGTTCTTGAAGGACTTACAAACCAATTCGTATTTAACTTCACTGTCTCTACGTTAATTCCTCTCGAATACAGTTGTATTTGTATTGTATTGTGTTGTATAAGTGAAATCTACGGAAATCTGAGCAATTTTAGTGGTTGGAATTATATCAATGCGAAAGTAACAATTTTAAGATTTTCTGCTAAAATGCTGGTGTATTGAATTTTACGAGATCTCCTTTCTGTATTGGTGTTCATGAATATGGAATCCGATTAGGAAATGTATAAGATATCGGCTGTTAGTTATGCGAATGAATGACTAATTTTCACCGAAACCGACAACGGTCAGTTCTAATCACGTTTATCTTACTCTGAATAGATTCATAAGGACGGTCTTATGAAAAATTGCTCTCAGAGAAACAACATTGCCTTCTTGAGCAAACATTTATTCTTAGATATATCCCAATTAAATATGATATAATTTAGCTGTCATAGAGACTACAGTTATCTGTTCAATGCACTTCTATGTGTCTTGACTTGGTTTTATAAAACTGGATGAAAGAGACCTACAGTCCGAATTGTGAATCCGAACTTTTTCATGGCTATTTACTTCGAAGATGAAAAACTATTTGTTTTAGATGATCCTTTGTGGGATTGAACCCACCTCTCGCACAATGGGCCAATTGGCTTTGATTGTTAGCAATAATAATCTAAGTTTAAGATTATGCAGCTGAAGTTGTTTCATCATTGTAAAGCTGCTCGCAATGGAATTGTGAGGGATCTGAAATATTCATATTATATGACAAAAATTTGTTCTTTGAGCTCCTGTAGTTTTCATATTGTACAGGTAAATTTTGAGTAGCAAAAAATTTGCAAGCCCGAAACCAAAGAATGTGTGATTCACTGCTCCAGTTCTCCTGTTCAGCAATAAATTCAGAAACATTTTCATAGCTGCAAGTTTTTTCGGTTTGATACCCTGGATCTAATTAATTTGACGACTACGTAAATAGGCTTAAACAAACCTAAATTCAAAATCAAAATAAGAGCTCACTTTAAACGTAATGTAACGGGTTTCTGTTACATTACTCAAGTGTTCCAAGTTCTTGGGGTAAGCCGCTTACATTTTCTTTCCAGTAATGTTGATTCATGCAGAACTCTAACCTTTCCCATCCATTGCCATTTCTATCTGCTTGTTTAATGCCACATTAACTTTCACTTTCTCCCGCTCACTCATACAAATTTCTCCTCCATCCTTACACATTTTGATGTTGTATCATTAATGTCTGTAAAAAATGTCGAAATTTGGCTAGAATGTCATATTCAAAATTTTGTGTTTTCTGTTATGCCTTTGAGTGTTTGCAAATACCCCGTGATTGATACGAGAAAAAAACTACAAATTCCGCAAATTTATTTTCCTGTTATAATGCAAATTTTTTTGTTCCATTCTTCAGTTTCTTCATTCGCGAATGACTCCTGTGTTAAAAATGCATTTTCATTCCTATGTTGAACGGCACACTTTTTCCACATACATATACATATACCAAAATTTCTATTATCCGACACACAACATTTGATTTTCACATGAACAAAGCAAACAGAACGATGATTTTACTGCAAACATCTTATTAATCGAAAATCTCATCATAACCTTTCGTTTCCTAACAAAAACAACAAACATCAACAAAAACGATCCAACAACAAAACATTCGCAACTACAAAAACCAAATGAACTCCAACCTCCAACAACAATCAAAATCGTAATCCAAAATTGATAAATCGAACCAACGCGCCCCTCCACGTATCCCACACACACGCACATAAACCCGACCATTGTGTGCATGTGTGTGTATGTGGGCATGCTTACGCCTCATGCGCTCCGTATATATGTATATTTTGTCTATATGCATATATCTCTATATATACATATACATCAATGTCAATCTATATATAAATATGTCATCGTATATCAACCAACCAAACCACCGAACCACCGAACAACAACCACCAAAACTGAAACCAAACCCACCATCAACCATGCCTGCCCCCAAATACCAAACTACATCGAAATGATTTTTCTATATAATGCAATAACTGAATATGATAACTCAATATACATCATACGCACCATTGTACGCTTTAATCAATTCCGCATACTAAATGCCCCTGTGTGTATACAAAAATCTATAATATAACGCCTATAAAATCAAACCAACCAATAACTCCACCATCGCCGGCGGAACGTAGACGCAAGACCACGACCCTTAAGTACGATCCGCCCTACTCAAAGAAGCCCATCGCCAAAAGCTACGGCGGGGCGGCCACGGCACCAAACCACCACTCCGTGGAGGAGGTCTCGCTGGATGGTTCCAGCAAGCTAGTGTATGCCAACCAGGCTGGATTCAGGTAAGCGACACATCCGAGTTCCTCTAATTAATGGTTAATGATCTAATTTGTAATATTCCGCATGCGCAGGGACAAGAGCATTCATGGACGTCGCTATACCACAGGTGGTGAGGATGATCAATCGCATGCAGGTTAATACAATCCCTTTACATGTTAATGATGCGTTCGGTGTGCATATATAAGAGCACACTCATACGCACAACGTACTTATATACTAACAAACAAACACATAATGCGAGAAACATAAATAAGCAATTAAGATCAATTGGGGCGGGACATACATAGCAATTAAAAGACTGTCATACTGCTGATACTTGAGGTAGAGCCATTACAAGGAGAAAAACATATATTTTTCAGGCAATTGTCAGTGTTTGCAAAAGACAGTAGTTGCACAGTGGTTCAGAACCCAATGTTACATGTTATTCAATCCGGAACACTTTAAAAATAGGGATCCAATCTCGTTTCTTTATATATTGTTGAAGCCCAAATTTAATGTATTGCTCTATCAAATCGGTTACGGGGCTTAGAAGTTGATCAATAGATTTTCAATATTCATTCCAATAGTATTTGTACAAAAACTATTTAACTAACATAAAATTGATTATGAATTTTAAATAAAGAAATACTTACAGCTAGTTCAAAAGATACAGGCTTGGGGCCAACCCAACGTCATTTGAACCACAATGTATCCTGAAATTTTAAATAAGCTTTCTGAGTTTCAAAAGCAACTCGAGTCAGCAGGTAACATTTTTTGTGGTATTGATGATGAACGCCCTTTTTTGATCCCGCAGGTTTCCGTAGCTTAAAATGTACTTTGCTGAGCGTTTTTTTCATGTGGAAACAGCTGATCTAATTTCTAAGGGTTGTTCTTGGTTCGCAATAACTAAAATAAAAATCAAGTAAAGCTATTTGGTTCAAACTTATCGAAATTGTATAATTTCATTAAAAATTTGCCGGAATGAATTGGCTTCAAGCCGAACCGAACCTACACATTTACGGCTAGCTGAGTTCTCTGGTCCGAACCCTCTGCATAGTTTCCGAGCTTTAAAATAACTTGAATAAATAAAAAAATAATACAAAAAATAAAAACCAGTTCGAAAAGTTAATAAGTTATTTAATTTGATACGGTAGGGTCAGAAATTGTAGATTTCTTCTTAAGCTTTTGGTATTTTTTGTATTTTTTAAATTGCGATTTATTTAATGGCGGTATAACTCTCTTTGTCTTCCTCTTGCGATCGCATATCAATATTATATCACAACTTTTTTCGTATACCCTGTATCATCAGCCTAGGGTAGAGTATATTTCATACTAGGGTTGTCGATATTTTCCAAAGATGTCAATATCGATGATACCAAAAAAACTAAATTTTTCAAAGTGATATTTGAAATTTGTTATTTAAAAAACATCGATATATTGGTAATATCGTTGTTTTCTAAAGCTTACCCAAAAACTGAAATGTTATTAAAGAACGTCTACAGCATAAGACTACTAATGACCAGTGCAAGTGATCGTTCCTTCTGAGCTTGCCAATATCATATCAAATCCATATCATTAAATATTGACAACGGCATTTCAAACTGAGAAGAAACTACCATCCGAAATTTTGGTTTGTTGTTTGTGAGTTAATCTAAAAATGGTACTCCAATAAACGCTTTTTAAACCCTGTACCTATTGAAAATGCGAAAAAGGGAATCATGAAAATATATTCTTGACAGCCGAGTCGATATAGCCATGTCCGTCTGCCTATCTGTATGAGAGATAAAGCTAATATTTTTAGAGAGTTATACCAGGCCTGGATCTTTTTTTTTTAGATTTGGAAATTTTTGTGGCAAAAGCCACAACTTAAGCTGAAACGCCAATTCAGAGGCATGTATTTTGAACTGGCACTGTTTCGTTTCAATGCGTAATTATGAATTAAAATTAATTTAGGAGCCAACCCTGCTTTTGAACATAACATTTTCAAAATGTGCTCTTCGACCAACACACACTTTGGGGCCGCTTTACTGAAATGCTCTGTTATTGGGTTGCGGCTAGACCGAACCGCGCACAACCACAGCCGGTTGAGGGAAGACAGAGACTGTCTTTTTTATTTTTTTGGTCAAAGTCGTGAGCAGAGTACTGAAATATGGGACATTTGTAATAATCAGAACTATTTATTAAAAGTATTGTTTTGAGGGAAGCAAACATTTATGCTGGGCATCACCAGCTGAAACAGCGATGGGCAGCACTTCAACCGACTTACGTCAGGCACAACCGCCTTATCATTTGTTATGCCCTTGAGCTTTGTCCGTCCGTCTGTCTGTCTGTTTCTACGCAAACCAGTCTCTCAGTTTTAAAGCTATCGAGCTGAAATTTTGCACAGAGTCTTCTTTTTGCTGCACACTACTAAAATGTCGGAATCGACTGGATCGGATGACATATCTCATAGCTTCCATAGGAACAATCGGTCGGAAAACTAGTTTAAGTGAGAAAAACTTTAGTAGGTTTTCTGTTTTTTTTTAAACTTAGCAAGTCTTATTAAAATCGGACAACTATTTGGTATAGCTGCCATACAAAAGATTGGTCTGAAAAACAGTTTTAGTTAAAAAAAACTTGTTTGATTTTAATGGTAGCATCCTGCAATTTTGTATTTGTTTGTTTCACATAATTTTACAAATTTTTGGCCAAATCGGATGACTATATCACATAGCTCCCATACGAACGATCGGTCGGAAAATGGAAAAAGAGTATTTTTTGAAAATATTTAAGCGAGCACTTGCAAGGGTATAAAAACTTCGGCACAGACGAAGTTAGCTTAGCGTTCTCGTTTTTTGTTAAGTAATTCTGGAGCTCTACGAGCGAACACAAAGTCTAGGAGGTGTCTAATCAAACCGATGTCACATAACACTGAATGGTTGAAGAGAAAAGAGAGTTTCAAAATTATTCTTAAATACATCATTTTAACTGGATGAATTAGTCGACAGCAGTATGACAAACCATCGTTAAGGGTTTTGCATTTACATTTCACAAAGGTAAATTTATCTAATTATCTAAGGGTCCATTTTGAAATCAAAGCCAACTGTCCCAATTTTTTGGGTATTGTTTATTTCTGTTCCTTAGCATACCTAGATTACATACCAGCAAACACAGTACACCTTCTGTTCGTAACCCTTTAGCTTGCTAGGTATGTAAAGTACTTGACGTTCGTTCCTAGTATTCCACTGTGCGGTTGCTATTATAATTACAATTTCAGCTCAACTCACACTAGCATTCATATATCCATACGTAGTAAGCCCTAGATCTTGTCAATTTGCATTGCATCAACAAGAAACACAATCAAAAAGTTGTATACTTATAGTGAAAAATACAGTTTGATTCTCTCTAAGAATATGAGACACTTTTTGGGTTTGTTCTTAATAGGAGTTAAATACTGACTCAAATCGGCTTTTATGACACTTTTGTATTAACTTTTCGAGGACTGTCTATTTTTGATGTTACGAGTTTTACACGATGCTTGGGGGTAGACCAGGACTCAAAAGAGTCGACAGGTGGTAATTGCAACTGGTAAAACTATATCAAAGACCTTTTCTTATGGCTGTAGTAGAAACTATCGGGTGGAACTAGTTAGGGTGAGAAACCGATTTCTGACCTTAAAACCAGCAGCGCTCACGAACTCCAGAGTTAGCCTTGCTCTCTCATTATTCAAAAACTACTAAAAAAAAGTGTCAGGGCAAGTCAGTTCTCAATTTCAAATTATTATTTCGCGTCATTGAGGAATGGATATCTGCAGGGCGAGAAAAATGAACTAGGCTAACAATCAAATATATCGTTCATTGCTCTTCATATCAGTCATATCCGCCAGGAAGCTCACTTTCACCAGTTCAAAGCCAATTCATAGCTCATAAATTCATTGATCGTGCGCTCAGTCAGCTAATGAAAAAGATTAGATCCGCCTAGTATCCAGTAGCGTTAAGTAGATGTTTGATAATAAGCCATGAACTGCATGATGTAGCTGGCGAATGCTAACTGCACCACAATTTAACTGCGTGGCATGCTACACCCACGCCTCAACCGCTGCGACCCGTCGATGGCAAAGGCAAATCGAGAGGAACGATTTGAATAACGTTAAGACATTACAGCTCCGCACTAACGCACCTCAGCACCACAGCAGATCTGTACCACTGCCAGAACACCTCACAAACTTAAGTGCGCAAAAGTAATCACCAGATTTCCGTCGGGTTCGCTGTCCATTACTGTTCGTCGCATGAGAGTAGCCTCGTAGACTCGAAGAGCAAAACGGCAACTCATCTGAATAGTTTGAAATCGACTGATTACTCTTGCGCTGTCTGCAGTCTGACACTACACAATTTGTATGTTCTTTTACATGTACATTGGAACCATCCCTCTTTGCCAACTCACAGAGAAGGGCATACTGAAGAAGCACGGGTATGGTCTGGTGCACGGAGAGCAGCTTAAAGACAAGTGGGGCGACGACAGCCAGTCAGACAACCTTGAATTAATTACCCAGGACGGCACTCTAGCCTCTACTAGCGGTGGGGCGGCTGCCTCTGAGGTAGAGAGGACACTGAAGTCACTCAATGGCTATCACGAAGACATTTTGGAGGCGCTAAGAAACGCGGCCACGCACCGCGGCACCGGCACCGGCAATACGCCTGTGGGCAGCGGCAGCCTTAGCGAGGAGATGTTGCGCAAGACGCTGCAGGACTGCGGTAGTACGCAGCTAGGCTATTCGGCCGAACCCTACAAACGCACCAGCGGTTCCAAGTCTAGTTCCCGCGAAAACATCTGCGATAGTGCCGCAGCACACGCCATTCTCCTGGATGGCAGCGGCTCCGGTCTGGGCAGCCTTGGTCTGGGCACTGCGCTGGGCGCCGGCGGCGGAGCCGGCGGCATCACTGGCAGTATGAGTCATGGTAGCGCGCTCTTGCACCATCACCGGTCGCAGCATCAGTTGCATCAGCCAACCGCGCTGACGTTGCAGCAGCAGCAGCCGGAAGAGGATGACGCTCCTTCGACTGGGCCACTACGCATACGGAACCTGGAAGACCTCATTCGGCAGCTGGAGCACCATTCATCGCGTCACATGAGTCCAAGTGGATCGGAGGACATACGCATGTCGGAGACGGATGCCGATCGCCACTATAGATTAGATAGTTCCGCCGCTTGTAGTGAGTCCTCGCAAGGGTTAGTGTCTCGAATCTAATTCTGATACCAATTCCGCATCCCATCGCCAGCATTCTTCCTCGAGTGTGGCATCCGATTAACGCTTTCCATATACGTCATGTATTTATTTTGCATTTGTATCGTCACACACTCAATCAAATCGACAAGGGTCGATGCACTACACTGACATACGCTACACAGACATACTATACTCTATGCGTCTATGCTTCACTTAATATCACAGGTTTTGGCTAAGTTCTGAAATTTTTCCAATATAAAGACGATTTTCTGTTAAATTTAAATCATAATATTAAAAAACTTTTTGCATAAGCCGTTTCAGCTCGATTGCGGTGATCTTAAGGTCGGGTGAGTACGTTGCTATGAATTCACACCTTGGGTAGTGTTATAGGGGCTTAATCCTATTATTATGTGACACTATTATGACTCGGCGCTACATTCGCCGTGGCTTGGCTGCTCTCCCAATTTTGCTTACAGCCTTATCACTTGATGAGACAATAGATTTTGAATGCCCGAAAGTGGGATCGGAAGGATTCTCAGTCGCAGGGCAGCCAATAAAGCACAGAGCTTCAATAATCAATAGAACGTCTCTTCGGATTCTTCCTGGCTTCATTCCCACTTGTGTTCGTGGACAGTCGTGCATACTCGACTATTTTCCCTTAACAGCATCATTTTGGCTGGGGTCCTTTCGTTTTAAGTGAAATGCAGGAGATACAAATAAAACATGTTCTGCGTTCTGCTTGATCGACTACCCGTTACAGTTGGTTCCAATCGGCCAACCTTCTCAAACGAAAGTTTTTTAAGCCTTAAACGGCTAAAACTATAGCGAAAACGTGTCAAAGGTACACTGCGATAAACTGCTTTATATCTTTGTGCCTCAAAGAGCTACGTTAGAGATAGATAGACACAGAAGAAGTTGGTGCAAAAAAGGTAGATTCAGTCGACTACAGCTTGCGGTTGACCATGATGTAGAAAAGCTCCTATGGGACAATTAGGCTGGATAAGACAAGCACTATCGAACATTTGAAAAAAGTGTTGTCCTGCCATATATCACAAGAGATACATAAATCTTCAAACGAAGGAACGTCGAAGTTGAGTTGTCCATCAAGAAACCACGTTCTGCCCACAATTTGGAGCCAGCATTAATTCTTTTTTAAATGTGGTAATTTTAAGTCAGAAACAGAGTTTAAAAAACTCATTAAAGTAAAACCGCATATATTTTTCTTTTTATCCAACTTAATGTTAAAAAGAGGAGCCGCCAGAAAAGTTGCAGAATTATAACGCCAGACAATTGGCTGATGTTGAGCCAAAACCTAAGAGACAATACTGACGCACAGTGTAAACACAATGCATACAACATACATACACACACCGTAGGATTTGCCGTACACGTTCTTATGATTTATTAGATGTTTCTACATCTACAGGCATTGCGCTTAACCGCATGATATAGCCGTATAACGTGCCAACATGCTTCTCTTCTAACCGCAAACTATACTTGGTACTTACTCTAGAGTGCGTTAAATTTGTATAATCACCCCAAAACTATAATCAAGTCGAAACCGTAGCGCAAGTGCTTCACAGTTGTTGATTACCGATTGCCTAGTGTAATTTTCGGCTTTAGAGCTCCCCCACACTCTCCATCGCTCATCCACTCTCACACATACACAGACACGCTCACACTCGCCTACACAGTAAGCGTTAACAGCAAGCTGACCTAATACCGTTAACAGCATGTAAGCTGCTGCCCGTTTGGACTTCAGTAACCTTAAAACGCAACTCAAGCCAACGCAAATTTCTATTCGCATCTCTTGCAGGCTTCAGACTGGAGTACCTTGTGTGATAAAGGTTGGTTGCCCATGCGTAGCACGCCTACACTAACACTTACTTCCCCCATCTTGTGGTTTTGTGTGAAACACGATAACCTACACTTCGCTACATAAGCAAAATCAATGCGTTGTCGTTGTCTCTCTGTCGATTTCGGTCTCGATCTCCCCACTCATCGCCCATCGCCCATTGTACTTACTAATGCCGACGATTATCTGCTTGCCTCTCTGCTTATCCTTATCGCCGCCAGCTCCAATCAGCAGCTAGCACAATCTCAGAAAACCGCTACAATTCATCCGTCTTACAGCAGCCGCTGTCGTCCCCGCTCTGATGAGGAGTCCCGCTTCGCCTACGGCGCCCGCTATCGCCAGCCTGCTCCTGCTGGCCGACACTCCACGCATCAGTCACACTCACCGCATGCATTTGGCCATCACACGCACCACTCGCACGCCCACGGACATGCCACGCATGGTCCTCACTCGTCGCACCACTCGTCTCACACCCACTTGCACCAGGAAGATGAGGGCATCTACGAAAGCGCCGACCACCATGAGCGCAACGTAGTGGACGCGCGGCTCGATCCGCAGGAGACACCCGACAGTGAGAGGTAAGTCTCTATCTCTGCTTGTCCGTTCCCAGGCTGTTAGCCGCTCTTATGACCCGTCACCACAGAGCGAAAGCTTGGTAGTTCCGTAAACAGATTTTTAGCCCTTCGTTTTGGCCTTTTTGTGTTTTGCTTTGTTTGCATTGGAATCAGTTAAAGTAGTCGTGGTATTTTTGAAATTTTTATTTATCCATATTTGTATGTATTTACTGTATGTAGTTCACAACGAAGACCATCCGCACATCGAAACTTCCAATACCCAACTCTACAATCCCAGTTCCACAAAATGGTTATGCCCTTTCAGACTATTTCAGAAGTGTCAGAGTCTTACAACTTCCATGAAGTCTTGCGTCTTTTGGAAAACCGATCGACTGACGAAATCCCTCCGACATCAAATCCACACCTACCACTTCGTAGAACAAATAAAGAGTAGGAGAGCAAGTACTTTCCGCCTATCTTATTTTGGAAATCTCATTTCGACTCCCTGATCACTGCAGTGTAAACGAAGTAGAGTTGATAGACAACCAGGATCGAAAAGGCAATAAGATCACTCGGTATCTGCGTATACGTTTTTCTTGATACTTAGAAACGACAAGACAAACTGTCTACACAGTACTCGATGAGTTAAATCTGATGACGTTTCGCGCTAAAGCTGGGGTAACGGGCACCACGTTCAACGTGAGACCTTCCAGAGAAGCATCTTGCTTCTGGTTTATTTATCTGGTATACTTCTGGTTTCTCCCTTCAAGTTTATTTATATACTTTATCATACTTTATTGTACTTTAGCAGAAGTAACGCAGCATGATAAACGTTTGTGCAGTTTTCACAAACGAATAATGCATTCATTAGGAATTCAATTTGGAAAGTGTTCGAGAAATCAAAAATTTTCTTTAGAAATCATAACATTCGAAAACAGAAACAGATTACTCATCCATTTACAATAAATTAGGAGTTAATTAGTATAAAGTTTGTGCAAAAGTATGTAACAGCCAATAGGAAGCATCTCCGACTCTATAAAGTGGATACGTTCTTGATCAGCAGTCGAGTTAGTATAGCTAGCCATGTCCGTCTCTCCATTCGTATGAACAAAAAGATGCGACATGTAAGGTTTGCGGAATGAGATACGAACAATTTTCCAAAGGCACTCACAAGGCCTAAGAAAGGCAAGCATAAAACATTTTATTGAAAAAGTTACTGTACTATTCTAGCATTTGTAAAACCAAAGAAAAGCTTTCTAGATAGTAGTTTTATTTCCAAAATAGTTTCTGATTAAACGAGAGCGTAAGTTAAAGTCGGCCCTGCCCGACTTCGAAATACCCGTTACTCAAGGCAATTAGTGTTTAATAACTTCATGAGGCTCGGATAAGTATGCAACTTTTTATACTCTGTACCGTAGGTACATAGAGTATTATAAGTTTGTGCAAAAGTATGTAACATCCAGAAGGAAGCATCTCCGACCCCATAAAGTATATATATTCTTGATCAGCATCAACAGCCGAGTCGATATAGCCATGTCCGTCTGTCCGTCTGTCTGTCCGTATGAACGCACAGATCTCAGAGATGGTAAGAGATAGAGGTTTGACATGTATGGGACATATGCTTCTAATGTCTGCAGGCAGATCAAGTTTATTTTCAATTTTGGCCACGCCCCCTCCCGCCCCCCCAATTTAGAAAAAACGTCATATCTCCCACAGTTTTGAAGATAGATGGCTTGTTCCTTCTGGACATATTTAGTTATTAGGATAACTTATCGATCCGCCAAAGGAATGAAGAAGATCGGATGAACGGTTTTCGAGTTATGATCAAAAGAAATATTTTCTTGGTACAGAGGATGTTATAGTCGGGCTTGACCGACTTTCTTTCTTGTTTTTAACTCTGCCATTTATTATCCGATGTTTATAATTTATTTTATGGCTTGTGAGATTGTACATATTGGCCACATAGTGCATACTGCAAAATCTGAGCTCGATAGCTTACAAATTGTAGGAGATATTCATTATTTTTTATTGGGGGGGCGGGAAGGGGCGTGGCCAAAATTTGAAACAAACTTGATCTGCCTACAGACAATACTAGCTTACATATAACATTTGGTTGCTCTAGCTCTTCTAGATCTGGGTGTTCATACAGACGGCCGGAGGGACAGACGGACATGGCTATATCGACTCGGCTGTTGATGCTGATAAAGAATATGTATACTTTATGATATCGGAGATGCTTCCTTCTGCCTGTTACATACATTTGCACGACTTTAGTATACCCTTTTTACTCTACGAGTAACGGGTATAATGAATAATCAAAAAAATCGTTGACTAATATTTCTGATGTTTGATCTGCTCAGACCAGAGGACCAAACCAACAAACAGATCTCAGAAATGGAGATAGAGAGTCGATTTGAATGGGACACATGATTTTTATATTTGCAGGCAGATAAAATTTATTTTCAATTTTCTTCAAGCAACCTCCCGCCCTCGCCCCGATTCGTACTTTCCGGGCGTATTAGGAATCTGTATTATTTATTTATTCGCCAAGTATCGGATGATTGATTGTTGAGTAATAGAGAAAACAAACATATGCATTGGCCAACACCTGATACAATGATGGTCTGATCAACTTTGTGTGGTAAATACCAACTTTATGAGGTACAGAGTATGTTAGAGTCGGCCTTGACCAACTTAATAAACTACTCTCTGCAAGGGTATCGTAAAAAAGTGTTTTCACTAAAACTAGTTTCCGACCGATCGTTCTTATGTCAGCTATATGCTTCAGTTATACAGTTCGCATCAAACCTAAGAGACAAGCTTCATTGAAACAGGCAGACGGACGGACAAAGCTCAATCGACTCAGCTCATTTCATGAATCAAACGTAATATAAAAGTCAAATTGTCCTGTATATGCAATTTCCACAGAAAGGTAGACCGAGCCCTAAAAATTCCAAGTACTTAAAAACATTATTTTTGATCATATTTCAACGGGAAAGCAAATAAATTGGTCTAGTATTAGCCAATCTTACATTTAATCATAACCCATTTCGAGATTTTCAAATGCAAAGTAACGCAATCACAATTTTTCTCATTTGTGTCGATCTTTTGCACTTTTTTTCCTTTCAAAATTACTTAGAGATTTCATTGAATACTGCTCTCTAAAAGCATTCTTGGGTACAAAAAGTGAATAAAGATTGCATAAGAAACCAAAACAAACTATGTTCCAAATCTGAAACAAACTTGATCTGCGTACGGCACACACCCTAATGCAAAAATTTGTGACTATCGCTTATAGTCTCTGGGATCGACGCGTTTATAAAGACAGACGGACGGACGGTCAGCGAGCGTTATCCCTAAACTGTTAGGAAAATTTTATCGACAAAATAAAAGTAGGCGTGGCATGAGAGAGGGCGTAACTTAGCTTTGAATTAAAACTTGAGGAAGATATCATTATAAGTCTATCAATTTCCAAATTGGAAGAGTCAATTGACATAGCTGATGATGCCATAAATTGATATAATTTATTTTAGAAATAAGGATCTGTTTTTGTTTTAAACCCCAATACCAAGTAATGGAAATGTATAACAACACGTTTAAAATGTTAACAATCTCATGCCACGCCTACTTTTCTTATGCTGTTCAAGTAACTCATCCTGAAATCGTTGTGGCTCTCAGCGGGAGCTAAGAGTTGCCTCAAGACACGTAGTTTCATGATGAAATTTTTAGAATTTGCCGTAGATTCCGATTCTGGTGGAAGCCTTTGACGAAAAAAATTGACCCGCCCTAATATATATACTTTATGGGGTCGAAAATGTTTCCTTCTCCCTGTTACATACATTCGCATAACTTCATGATCCCCCTTTTCCCATTTTCAATGGAAACAGGGTATAAAAATAGGAGCTTCTGACGAAAGAAACCCAATACACGTGGCATATTGAAATTAGGTAAAAGCTTGTTTTGAAACCTATTGATAGTTTCGTTTTTTCGTTATTTTCAGACTTGAACAAATGAATGATATCGCCAATATTCAAGCCCGACTTAAACATACTCTGTACCAACGAAATTATATTAGTAGCAGCTGAAAGCAGCGCTGCTTCTGCGCTGCAGCAGCGAACAGTCTTTTGATTATAACTCGAAAACCGTTCATCCAATATTCACCATTCCTTTGGCTGATCGATAAGTTATCCTTATTACTAAATATATCTAGAACAACCCACCTATCTTTAAAACTGTAGGAGATATAACGTTTTTTCTAAATTGCGGGGGCAGCTGGGGGCGTGGCCAAATTGAAAATAAACTTGATCGGCCTGCAGACATAAGATGCATTTGTCCCATACATGTCAAACCTCTATCTCTTACCATCTCTAAGATCTGTGCGTTCATACGGACAGACAGACAGACAGATGGACAGACGGGCATGGCTATATCGACTCGGCTGTTGATGCTGATCAAGAATATATATACTTTATGGGGTCGGAGATGCTTTCTTCTGGATGTTACATACTTTTGCACAAACTTATTATTCTCTATGTACCTTTGGTACAGAGTATAATCATCATTGCAAGACGAACTGCGCGCAAAAAATCTATTTTCAAATTGTGATATCATAATTATCTTAAAATGTTGAATGGTAATCGAGATAAGTGCAACTATCGTTTAGACTTCAATATTAACAGGGGAGAATGAAGATGTTGGAATGTCAGAAGAAGATGACAGCTGTTATTTAGAAAAAATGTAAGAGCTGATCAATAGCTTCTACTATGATTTCACTGACCAGTTCATTGCCGTATGATAAACTCACGTTTGATGACGCCACAAACAAAAACCTAAGAGTTTTTCTCGCTTAAACTAGTTTTCGACTGATCTATTCTATGGCAGCCGTATGCTTTGATCATCCGATTTTGAGAAAACTTTGTACAATTGTGTGAAACTACATAAAATAAATATATATCAAAGTAATAGACGCGACCATTGAAAATAAAAAACCTTTTCTTACTAAGACGATTTTTAAAGCCTATATTTTGTATGGCAGCTATACAGCTTTATATGTCCGATACTAACCAAACCTAGTAGATTCATGGAAAGCATTACAAACAAATGAATACTGAGTTTGGAATTGCTTCTTACTGATTCTAGCTGTTGCTATATGCTATAGTCATCCGATCCGGCCGGTTCCGACAAATGTGAGGCGTATTTATATTTCAAGGCATCGTGCAAAGTTTGGTGAAGATAGCTTTTAAGCTGACTGAGGAGATAGCATAGAAACAGACGGACGACCGTAGAGACAGACATGGCTAAATCAACTCAGCTTGTCATGCTTAGCAGCAATATATACACGTTATGTGGTCGGAGATACTTTTTTCTATGATTTGCAAACATCTGGACAATTTTACTATATCCTCTGCAAGGTTATTTTCGAGTAAATTCCGCTTGTATTGATTTTCGCATTCTCTCTTTTGATTAGTAAGATCAACCAGCTGATGTTTTTGTGCCTAATTGCTTTGCCGTTGGCGCTTTTTTTAAAAACGGACATAAATTGGTCAATGAACTTGAGTATAAATTGTATATTTAATAAATTAGGTGGATCAAGTGTTTTTTGGGATAATGAGCTGGTGCTTAACCGGCCCAAAATACAGTTATGTCATCCTCATGATGCTTATCAACAAGTTGTTCTCAAAGCCTGTGTTTAATGATGTCTTTTTGCTGTTCAGAAACATTACTCACGACTTTTTGTTGATCATTTGAAAACTCTTATGTCTGTAATATATAATGGGCCCCTTTGGGGCTGTGTAAAGTCATTTGATGATGATTTGATGGCAATTAAGTTTTTTTGAAGACTGAGAGCAAACGGCGCACATGTACGCTGTTCTGTGTGTTGCGTGAAACATTAAATTAGAGCGATTTCGACATTTTCACAAACTGTAAATAAAATAACACAAGCCCAACTTTTGTAATTAATTACCGCAGAGCACTTATCAATTAAATACACATATGTACAATGTACATATAAACACATACAGTAACAAAAAAAAGCAACATCAAAAGTCCGCAAGGCACTTAACGTTTGAACACTTGACATGGCAATTTATGCATGGTGATTCAGGTGATGATATTTTACATATGAACGTTTTGCAATCACCCGAAGCGATTCTCTGGTGCACACACCATTGGCACATTGATTGATTTGGGTATCCATTTGGGCTGGACATCAATTATTCATGAAGGTTCCTTTTTATACCCTTGCAGAGGGCTCAGATATTTGCAACGCAAAGAAGAAAGCATGGAGTATATATTATATATGCTTGATCAGCATGACGAGCTGAGTTGATTTAGTCATGTCCGTCCGACTGTTTCGATGCTATCTCCTCAGTCAGTTCTAAAGCTATCTGCACCAAACTTTGTACGAAGTCATGAGCGAATTACTCGGCTATGATATGCTGCATATACATATGTTGGAACCAGCCGGATCGTATGACTATAGCATATAGCTGTTATAGGAACGATCAGGGTGCTACCATATCAAACTAAAAAGTTTTTTTCGTATGACTATAGCATATAGCTGTTATAGGAACGATCAGGGTGCTACCATATCAAACTAAAAAGTTTTTCCAACTAAGACTGTTTCTCAGACCTCTCTTTTGTACGGCAGCTATTCCATATAAATAGTTGTCCGATTTTCATCAAACATGGCAGAATTATAAAAAAGCACAAACGTATGAATACAAAGATTGGAGACGTTTCCATTGCAAAGAAAAAAGTTTTTCTCGGTAAAACTAGTATTTCGACCGATTGTTCCTATGGGAGCTATGAGATATAGTCATCCGATCCGGTCGGTTCCGACAAATTAGTAGTGTGCAGCAAAAAGCAAAATGTAAGACAGACGGACAGTCAGGCGGACAGACAGACGGACGGACAAAGCTCAATCGACTCAGCTCCTCACCCTGATCAAGAACATATATATAATAATACATAATTCTATGCGTTGCAAACTTCTGGGCAAGTTATAACACTTCACAATACCTTCACAAGGATTTAAAAAAATTGGTTTTATAGATTGTTTTCAATGGTAGAGACTTCAATTTTTGCCTGTATTTTTATACTCTGTACCGTAGGACCATAGATTATTATAAGTTTGTGCAAAAGTATGTGACAGCCAGAAGGAAACATCTCCGACCCTATAAAGTATTATATATATATTCTTGATTAGCATCAACAGCCGAGTCAAAATAGCCATTTCTCTCTGTCTGTCCGTTTGAACGCACAGATCTCAGAGATGGTAAGAGATAAAGGTTTGACATATATGGGACATATGCTTCTTATATCTGCAGGCAGATCAAGATTATTTTCAATTTTGGCCACGCCCCCTCCCCCTAGCAGCGCTGCTAATGCAGCATCAAAATTTATGCTGACTCCATATTTTCGGTGGTACAGAGTATGCTATAGTCGGGCTAGACCGACTTACTTTCTTGTTTTTTTTTGTAGTCCTGCACAGTTGGATAAAGTTTTGACAAAATCGGGATGACCATAGCATATAGCTGTCATTTGAACGATCGGCGGTAAAACTAGTCTTAATGAGAAACACTTTTTGCTTTCGAATTTCAGCGTCCTAAAACTGTCTAGTTATTAATATTATCTGCTTTAGCACAGTTCTGCCAAATTCCATCGAAATCGAATGAGTATATCAAATAGGTGCCTTACAATATACTCTCCATCCAAATGATCTTCGCTAGAAGCGTCTGGCAGCTCTAAAATATTCACTGCAAGGATATTAAAATATGTGGCGTTAGCTTTCTGCTGATGTCTCAGTGGTGCTCTCCTGACGGCCGTGTCTTTTTAGCCAATTAATCCAGGTAGTCCTCTAGCGATTGTACCTATGAGTGGTGCCTCTTCTTGAAAACCAAATGACATTTGGTCAATGGGAACAGATTAGTGATGCCAAAATAAATATGTACCAAATGAAGCCAGTGAAAAGCGGCTAGCTAATAGATGCAGGATTGGAGGGGTATATCCCAGTAATCAGTTTCCACCGCAGTCCATTGATGAGGGACAATACCAACTTACCTTTTCCCGAACCGCTCCTGATGCCGCTATCCTGATGTCCCGATGGCCCCTTTGTGTTCTTACCATGTATCGTTGTTCCTATTACGATTATTATTTTCTAGTGATGACTTTATTCAAGCTCAACAACAGTTAGCCCGGTGGGCGAGTGAGGATGTGGTATCCGTCGTGGTATTGGACCAGCCGCCATCCGGCACAATGTCGGATTCCCAACCATCCAGCGGCGTCGGACCCATGTCGGGGGCTACAACGAGCAACGTTATCCACCACCAGCATCCGCACCAGCACCACGGCGATCATCATCAATCCTCCGCAGCGGCAGCAGCGGCGGCGGCGGCGGCGGCAGCCAACAGCAACTCTATAATGGGTTTGGCGGTCGTCCCAAATGGTATAAGTGTAAGTCAGAGGGACTTCTACCCCTCGCCACCCTCAACGGAGACGGAAAGCAGTGGAAGTGCTATCCAGCCGCCTACACGTCGCACCTTGCAGTTGGCAGACACGGCGGCCATAAGCCAGCAGCAAATGCAGCTGCATCAGCTGCAATTGCACCAGCACCATCATCAGCAGCATCAGCAGCAGCTTCAGCAGCAATCCGGCGATACCAGCAGCAGCAACAACAGTCAATCCGGACAAATCATCGAGAATGGCTGCTACCCGGAATATAAGCATTGATAGTGCCCACAACTGCCTAACAGCATTCGCATCCGCACCCGCATCACAGCCCGCACTCGCACGGGTATCACCGGCAGCACGAACCAGGCGGCAGCGCCATCACCAGCCGGATCACCCGATCATGCGCTTCTCGCGAGAAGGCCTAGATAAGTACTTTTGCATTTGCTTCGCTTGAGCCACACACAAGTACATACTTACTTACATACTTACATTCGAAATCGAAATTAATGTAAATGCGAACAAGTTAACGATACGAGAGCAAAGGAAACAAACAAAAGATTATTACTACACCTAAGTGATAGATACACGGAAGCGAATCCATTAGCGTACACTACCATAAGTACTACATGCATAAAATACTCGTACTCTTATTTACACCTAACAGGAATCTAGCCGTAAGGGAGTTTTTTTACGCCTCGGGCGAAGCAACGCGAGCGAGCTGCTGTACATAGAGACATAACATTAATTCTAATTACACTAGTTAGTTAATTATATACATACTTGCATGCATACGGCTCTCTGCGAGACGCGTGGAGAACTTGAACTTGTTGCTGGCCACGGCCACGCGGCAAGAAATTCCAATGCACTCGTGCACCGGGCCCAGCCCGGGCTTCAAAGTGCCCCCTTATTGGGGCATTTTCACACCGACTGATAGACAAATTTTGGGCAACAGTGCCGCCAGTTCTCGTTCAATAATCTAAAACCAAACAAACGATAATTGTAATTTAGCGATACACAAGTACTAATTATTATGTATATGCTAAGCGTATGAGTTTGATGATATTGATAATAATGATAATGCAAGCAAGCGATAACAGTTCAATGTTAAAAGGCTAAGCGTATTAGGCGGTAAGGACTATGGTTTGTCACTGGCAGTAACACATAAGTAATTTACCGTCGTATTGTAATGCATACTTATACAGCAAGCAGGACAGAATATGAGCCATTTCAGAATACATTCAAACAAGTGTAGGTGGAGTAAGTTATCCGTATACAGACATATAAGCATGTGTGCGATGTGTGCGTTGAAAAAATAGAATCTACAGTAGACCGCGGGACACAAAAACTTAGTTCAGCTCAATTAAACCCACTGCGGGCCAGTGGCATAAGTGAAGGCTTTAGGTAAGCTGCAATCCCTACATGGACTGTTCCTTGCAATTCTAACCACAATATGTTTCATTTATTAAAAAGGCTACATCTCTCATCAATATCACCATGATGATGGGCCTCTTCAAACATGAAATCTCCAGCTACCCTTGTGATACTATGCCAGGCTGTTATGCACTGTCCGATTGATATGTTTTTGGCATGATTCCACCTCAGAGGGTTACTGCTTCTATCGCATTGTACGCGGGCTGCCTTCCAATATATATTTGCTGCACATACAACTAGCTACAGTAACTTATCTTTAAGGCTTAATGCATTAAGCCGCGGGCGCTTTCAAAGCGAGCTGAAATACTTAGACTTCAAAAGGGTCAAATCCGGGCTCCGTTCCTATTCACATTTCAAGCCGACTCAAAGAGCATCAGCCGAACGATATTTAGAGATTTCTTATTCATATAGTAACAACCCGAATTTTATGCAACGGCTTTATTATTTCCATCACAAGACCTTTTGAGCCAACTGCCCATTTATAAAAGTCAACATGCTTGGGGCCCAACCTGGCATGTCCACATTCGTCCAGAACAGCTTTACATGTGTTTAAATCGCAAGCCGTTTACGACAGAATTCCGCGAAAGTTTTAAGTCCATTTATTTGAGACTTTTGGTTGAAGTGGTACCGTTTTTGTGTTTTACATGACCCTAGACAAAATTTGAATATTCTTTTCAGCATTTAAGATTCTATTCTAGCTATAAAAGTTTATAAAAATAAATTAAAACAATAACGGATCAACTTTTTTGTAGAACAAAATTTTAGAAAAGTTTACTAAACATCGTCTATGTCTTCATTACTAACTGAACCGGCAGCCATGTACGTAAAAAGCTCACTCCAGATCCGTACGGGTCAGACATTTTCAAATGATATTCCCAAGTTCATTAATAATTTTTTTCTAGTTCCAATCCTAGGATTCACTTGGGCCTTAAAAGCCCGCTCTTGTAACTGATCGGCGCCATCAGCGGAAAGCCGCACATTGTGTACTTATGCTTCCTCCGCAGACCCTTCTCACGCAACGAGCACAAGAGCGTCATCTGTCTCTTTCTCCTTCAACGTAACCGTGGCCGATGTAGGCTCTTTTGCGTTGACTCGTCTTTGATAGGCATCAAGCACATCAATCGCAAGATCTTCTGCTGTCATTGACAGCAGCGGTGAATCTGATCTCGCCATTTATCATAACTTGATGGACATATAAATAGCGACAATAATTAAGATATTTAGAACAATTGTACATATATTATACAAGTACTTTCCATAACTTTAAAAGCTCTTAAAAAAATAGACAAATTGATTTTAGGAAGTACAATTGGACATGTAAAACACGAAAGTGAAACCAAAAAACTAAGAACTATTGTTTTAAAAACTTCTCGCACGTACGAAACGGCTTGCGCTTTAAAATCAGCTTGGAAAACAGTTTAGAACGAATGTTGACATGCCAGGCTAGGCTTAAAACTGGTTATAAATGCAAGGTTGAAATTATAAGTATACAAAATTACTTAATTTCTTCCGGCTTAGGAGCTTTAATACTTCATATTTGAAATATGAATAGGAGAGGGGGCGAAAGCCGATAATTTATTCTCAAGTAGTCACAGTTTTCGATCGAGAATTGGCATTCTGACGATTGCAGGTCTGTTCGAAATCTTCTAAAATTTTATAATTGCTACGCAAAATGTTAGTTTGGTAGACTTAAAATTGATAGGTTGCTTTGAAAGACATAATCAAACAAGTATAAACTTTAAGCCGACGGAATGGCGTATTTCTTATCGGTACTCTTTTTAGGCCACCTGCCACGCTCTGCTTGCTAGACTTTCTTAATGGCCAACTTTTCTCCAATGGCCTGTTTTTTCCATTTAATCTAGAATGTATTTAATTACTTGCGAGTCCCTCGTCCTGGAAAACTTATATGATTTTCGTATTATAGAACACTCATAGAGCCAATGACTGACTTAGAACGAACGTCATCTGCAGTAATGGGAAGTCCTAAAATAATCGACGGAAATCTTTCCGAGATAATTTCATTGTTGGCCGAAATCAGGTAGCTGTTGACTGTAACAGACAGTTTATGTACGCGGCAACAACTTGAAGCAATATAGATCTCTGAGAAGACAATTGGATGCTATAGCTCTTCTAATCTCTGTTTCCATCTGCTTGTTACAACCACTATCCCGATATTAGTATAATATTTTACTCTACGAGTAATACGCGTAAAAACGACAGTGGCAAATCAAAGACACAAGGACTCATTTTTGAACGGTTTCGTTAACGAAAGAAGCCCAAAGTTCATGGTTCACGGGTTTCTTGCTCGACGAGTGCTTAGTCTTATGGCGACATTCTTTACAGTTCATCCATGAAAACTCACACATGACAACCGGCATTCTCACTAGTTTCTTTGAGTGTCACAATATTGTAACGACTTTAGATACAGAAAACACGCTTAAAACAACAAAAGAAACGTTCTATTTCGGTCAAATGTGTGAGCTTCATACAAATGGTTAAGCATTGTGTAGAGAATAATACAGTCAGTTTGGTCACAACACCAATACACTTCCCAGACTGACAGCCCTTAACACTTGAAATACCAACGCATTTACTGTAAGCGCAAATGAAAATCAAATTGAATGTAGATCCAATTGGACCTTCGGCCGTTTTCTTGGTCAGTTTTAGGCCTGATTGCAGTTAGCGAACCCACCTTTCTATGAATGAAAATCGATGTTCTATCAAAGTTCCGATTTCACAGAGCAAGTTTTAGGTTTATCTGACATGTAGCAGCGATCGAGAAGATGTGAAATCGACCTTAACAATTGTTTGCTTCAGAAATCGTGGCAGCTGAGAATGTGAAAATACGAAAGTATTTTAGATTTCGCAATGCTATACTTGGGCTTCAACTACACATTCGCACATGCATATATGCCCAATTGGGGGGCGCAGATACTCGCTTACTTGCCCACCTACCCACTTACCCATATGACAAGCAAACGAACTGCAGATGTACATATTTAACGGTTATACGAAATGAAGATGTAGCTCTTATGTAATTGAAAAATGCAAATGATTAAAATGTCAATTTTTAAATGGAAAACCAAAACCAGCATACAAAAATAAATTAGGAAACCAAGGAAAACAAACAATACATTTTTTTGAGACTTTATGTGTGAAATTGAAATAACAGAAAACTTAACATTTATATGTATGTATACATGTGTGTGGGCACACTTACATGCGAAATTAAGTAAGCTAAGAAATTTGTATTTTGTATGCATGTAAGTGGCAGGCAGAATGGGGATGCTGTCGCCACCAAGCTCGAACCAAAAAAAAACGGCAGCCAACTGCAGTCATTATTACTCGTAGATGTATCAGGGGTACACATACAGAAGTACACAAAAACCAGACCGTTGCCCGTTGCAGGTGTTATTCACTTTATGTTAACATTTAAAATGTATAAACCAAAAAACGAAAGCATTAAAACTATTACATTGTTAAGCGAACATTAAAATACCAATACCAGAGCAAACCAGAACAATGCCACACAAGCACACGCATACCAAAACAATACTGATTGCGTACACATTGACATTTGTATGAAAGAAGGTACTAAAGGAGGCACAAAGGTCAATAAACATGGATATGAAATTGGGTACACAGTAGTGTCCATATTACACGGCCAAGGACTTGTGCATGTGTAAGGGCATTCCGATTGTTTAACGGGACGACTCTCTGTTTGAGAGTCCTTGCTAAATTCATATGTGCTAGCGAATGTTTGGACCTCAATGACTTAGACTCATATAGGCATGTATACGTGAACATTGACATTGCAAAACCAAAACATATTCCACACACAATGCATTAGGCACAATAGCTTTTACACTAGATCGGCTCTGTACTAACGAGACCGGGCTATAATTGCAAACCCAATTAAATTGTTCGGAAATTAAGGTTCGGGTTTTTGTATGGAAAACTAATTTATATTTTAAATAATTTTCTGAATGGTACATACTTAAGCTGTTAACATTATTGAGACGTCCAAGCCTTTGAAATGTTTTACTTAGAGTGTTTACTCTATAAGCGCGTCTTATTTTTTTTGAAACACTTTGATAGCGTCAAGATCGCGATGTCGGCATTGTTATTTTCTCAAGGTGGTCTCGTCATAGGCCCACTCAGAACCTCAACAGAAATGAAACCATGCAGTATGTGAAGAATATTACGAATGCATTTAGCAGCTTCTTGATTTTGGAATCAGGGATCCGAAAACAAAGGGTTGAATAAGCGGCGTTTTATTTCGTCTTTGAAAGGCACAGCATTTACCAGATCACAACAAAATTTGCACAAAAAACAACCAAAAATTTAGGTTTGAGCAGCGCACAATTGCAGCTCAGCAATTTCACATGATCTGTGCATTAAAGTTCGGTTCACAGCTTTATAAGATTTAGAATTCCTGGCTCAACCCAGATCAGGGGTCTTTGGATATAATTGTACATATTTATAATTGTGGTCCTCATCTACTATTTTATCAAGACCTTTAAAACAGAATTTTTTGATCAAAGTGGCTTCTTCATTGGACTTGATCTGTTGCATCTGATTATTCTGATTAATCAATTAATGATCTGATTTATCTGAGCAGCAGCAAAGCGATGGATGTGTATTCTTTTAACTTTCGTTCCAGGTAAACGGTGTCGATTCTGTTCTCAATCAGAGTCGAATGCTCTAAATATTGTGTGAAAGTTCTTCAGTGGTTGCATTACTCATTTAATGATAATCAGTGCCCTGATTTGAATGCCAGATAGAATCATCATGGCCCCTTTGGATCGACACACTTCTTTTCCAAAAATGCGGCACCCATAAGCTAGGTGTTTTGGTAAGATTTTGGGCCTTTAAATCCCACGTATAAATCACAGAGATGGATATGGTAAAGTTTAAATTGAATGGAAACTATTAGTTTTTCGAAAAGTTTTTAGCTTACAGAAGCTACATCATATTTAATAGGCATCAGCAACTTAGTCGGTAATAAAATGATCGATTTCGGGTTTCAACTTATCTCGGATCAAGGCTCTGAGATATATTGATGCATGTAAATAATGATTCAGAAATCAGAACTATTTATTGTGAGGGCATTATGCCTCGTGTATGGGCTTCTCTGAGGTCGGCAACGGTGGATTTTTCGGAAAACCATTTTTCCGCAGTTTATCTAATTGTCTGATGCCTCCTATCGCGAGTATCTTGCTTTGCGGACTTCTAAAGAGGTGCTATGTTGCTTAGGATACCTTCATAGTAATCACCAAGTTAAATGCAAATTTTGATCGTAATAAAAATATTTCATGTCTGACCGAGATTCTCGTCTAATTCGTTGCGCCTATTGGCGAATGCCTTAAGCTCTACACCATTGTCGCCAAGATAGAGCGGCACAGTTCTCTCTTTTCGTAACTTTTTTCAACACTGAAGCACACACGTTCTAGTTCTTGTGAAGATCCCTTCAGGTCTGCTTAACACCCTAAAAAGGTCCAACGGCATTTAAGTTGACTAAACATTTTCAATCATCACTAAAACGGAAATGCAGCCTCACTTAACAGATTCAGTTAAATTATTGGAACCATTGGTAAATGATTTCCGGGACATTAATTTTACAGTATTCATATTTATTTGAAATAACTTATCTGACATTTTTACTTTTAGAACCACGTCTGCAAACCGGTCCAGAACCGAGCCCTGTAGAGCCGGTTCGGTTGCCACACTCCAACCGGCTCATGAACCGAACCTTCCAATCATATCCTCCCGAAACTTGTTTTTAAAAAGGATTGGTTTAAATTATGAGTTAAGTAACATTTATAAGAGCTTGGAACATTTTCTGTTCAGTTCTGGCCGATTTGACCACTGACAGGAAAACTAGAAGCTCTCTCTTTAACAAAAATAGAGACAAACATGTCCCTTCTTCTCGCACCAATTTTGAAAGAGAACATGAAGAGGAAACATATTTTCTTATGATCAAAGAAGCAATGATCAAAAACCTTAGTTCAACAACCTTTGGATACGGTCTGCGAACCGAACCTTATATTCTTACAAATAGCATCACTAAGCCACGTGGGCGCGCCATCAATTAAGCTTCGAATGTGAATCATTCAGGTTTTGGAACATTCCGACAAAACCTAAGAGCACATAATGTCTGACAAGTGAGCTCTGCCGCCGGCGCAATAGTCTCTACTCGGATTGCAAGCCTCTGGAGAGCACTTCCGAGGTGTTAAAATTTGCTCCAATTTGGAACTTAACTATTTGGGAATTGTTATTATTCTGTTCCCGCTATGGATCAATATAGTCCAGAGTCTCCCGAACGAAAATCCAGACTTAAACCTATTTGTCAACCTTAAAATATGTTTGGATCCAAACAGTTGATAACATTAGTTATATAGTCATAAGTCAGATGCATGCATTTGCTCGTTGCCGTTGTCAACTGCTTAAAAAAACATTTGCCTAGTTTCAAATACCTTCGCTATCTCTGCTTGCGAGGAAAATGTTTGACACTTGGTCCTCATCTAGGGTTGGGTTTTCATGGCTTTCTCGTAGAGCCACAGCGCCAGTCTAGTGTAACAACTAAGTGTTCGCATTGTGAATTCACACTTCTACCTAAAATAAAAAACACACAATAACATTTTGTTAAACAATAAGCAAGCATGTGAATCAAATTGGTTCAGGCTAAGTAAAGTTACAAAATTTGGCATTGATGGATTTTTACAGTGCAGCAGCAGGCCTCACTGATCTGATCGATTCTAGACAATGATGATGAATATAATGATTATTGATATTGCTGGATGATGCGAGAAGTCGTTATTTATACACACATATACATAATGTAAGAAACCGTTAGACCTATGACTCACAAAAAATACATAAGAACTTAGGCTAATTAATTAAATGAATGGATGGGAAATGCATAAATAGAAAAATCATCAGTGAATAGTTCTCTGCTGGTTGAGGGAGAACCGAGATGAGAAACAGAAGTGAAACATGAATTTATATACATACATGCATACATTCATACACTCACGGCTCTATACTAAGTACATACATACACTGCCTACACTCACCTGCACGCACGCACACACTTTCACGAGACACAGAAATCTCGCTATACGTAGCACCTTTGGCAAATCGATGAGTCAGAATGGTAATAATAAGATCTGGATGTAAGCGGCATTCTATTGCCAGTTTAACAATATGAACATAGCTCAAATCTGTGGCTGCGCTTTCCTTACCAGCTCAGCGCACAGCTGCAACATTGGGTTAGAGAAGGTTGCACACAGATCGCGATGGTTCTTCGTAATGGGGGAAAGATTCGCTAGATCTAACCCGCTCTAGTTTGTTTCCAAAGCTACAAACATGAAAAGCTCAGTTCTAATTGAAGGGCTTCCCGGACCTACCAAAAGGGAATTTTTCCTTCGTCCTAGGCTTTGCAACTGGAATAAGGAGACCATGCCTTTCGTTTAGAGAGGGGAGATGGCGTAGCTGCAAATAAAATGTTAAAATGCCTTCTATATCCATTGCAGTTTTCCCTGGCCGGCTTAACCCCAGTATTTGGCATTATTTGGCTGTGTAATGTAATAAAATAATTGGCTTTACAGCCCCAAAGGGCCAAGCCGACCTTCTCACAATCTCTTGGCTTGTGTGGACTTTAAATTAAAGAGACCTACAGTTTAGCGCTGAATCCGAACGGCAAAGTTTGAGAAGCTTTTTAATGGCTAGTTACTTCAACGCTGGCGTCAATAGTTAGTGAAGGTAGTCGGGTGTCCCGCGGCGGGACGTCCTCTTGCAAGGCAAGCACACTCACTACCTACTGTACTACACCCAACCATATTTGTAGATTGTCCTTGATAATGTCGAATGCCAAGAGATCACACGAACGGCTTCAAAATACTGGGTCACCGCACTGTAGGCACACTCGCCGGCCGATGCACCACAATCCGTCATTAAGTAATATTTTTGTAGGAATGAATTTCAAATTATCTTTTGGACAACTAAAAAATCTTTATAAGCCCTAATAAGTTGCACCACAGATTAGCCTCTAAATTTGTGACTTGGCTTGAGGCTTTAAAAATCAATTGTTATTTTATTTTCAAGACCAATTCCGCTTAATTTGATTGAGTTCTAGTCCAGGTCTGGGTGAGATTTACTTCCTTTTCCCTGAATTCAAGACTTAGTCGTGACTTACACGATTTTGCAATCATAATATTTTCTAGGTAGGCGGAAAATTTAGAGGAAAATTCCTGAAACTTATTAACAAAGGTTCTAGAATCCCACCTGATTCTCTCACTTACTCAAAAAGCTATACGAAGTTTTGTTGCTTAGTTTAGTTGCTTAGTACGTGAGAGAATGGGAGTCCGAGTATTTAGTGTGGATTTTTAAAAGGGGTCCTACGAACCAATACATGTTCATTTGAACTCGGTTGCCTCGACACATAAACTGTTCTGTGTTGTGACATTTTGGTGTAGTTGGATCCGCACCTTTGTGTTTGTAAAGAACATTCTGACCAATATTCAAGCATCGGTTTTTATACCCGTTACTCGCAGAGTAAACAGGGTATACTTAAGTCGTGCAAATGTATGTAACAGGCAGAAGGAAGCTTCTCCGACCCCATAAAGTATATACATTCTTGATCAGCATCAACAGCAGAGTCGATATAGCCATGTCCGTCCGTCCGTATGCACACCTAGATTTAGGAGACTAGAAGAGCTAGAGCAACCAAATTTTGTATGTAGACTCCAGACAATATTTATAAGTTTTTAACTTTTCGTGCTAGGATGTAAAAAAATCCAATAAACTTAACTAAACTCGAATTGCTCGTACGCAGATCAAGTTTATTTCAAATTTTTGCCACGCCCCCCCTCGCCCCAGCAATGACCAATATCTACAACCTCTGAATTTTTCATACACATCGGATAATAAATGACAGAGTTGTAAAAGCTATAAAAATAGTCGCATGCTCTTCTGAGCTACATGCGCTGCTTGCTAACATAATGTTGAAATGTGTACATTCATGTTAGTGCTATGTTAAGTAACATAATGAGAAGCTTTTAAACATTAACTCCCCTGAGTAACAGGTATATTGGAGTCAGCCGCTCTAGTTTTTTATGAAGATATGTTGTTGTATGAGTCAGTGAAAATCTGGTCCAGAGACCTGCAACAAACCTCTGATTTTCGATCACACTTGTGCATTTTCACGGTGTAACAACTCCACGACACAAAAATTCGAGGAGAAAGTGTCAACACAATAAAGAAAGACCCTAAAAAAGTAGGGGTTAACTGATTGAACATCTGTATGGAATTTAATCTTCTCGTCGGATTGTAGGGATAAAACCGATTCATTTCCAAGAGACAAAGGTTTCGTTTCGTGCTCAGACACGGCTTTTTTGGATAACAAGCAGCAAGGTTTAGCTAAGCGGTAACCGTTCTTATCCTTGTCCTTAAATAACTTTAGCAGGCCATCCTGTGGGGAAAGGGTTCAAGCAATCGACGGCCAAAACGAAATGGGTAGCCACGAACAAAACGGCTAATCTTAAATAGCGGAGAATTCGCACCCTGACAAACTATGGGGGCCTTCAGGCCAAACAGATTTCTGTGTCGCACCAAACCGACTATCAACTACAAGCCTATCCTGGGGCTAACTATTGCAGCTAGGCTTGTGCAGGTAAAGTTTTTAAAGAAATCATATTTGTACTTGAGGCAAAATCTGAAAATCACTCAAACACTACATTTGTATATTCAATCAAGGCAGTCGTTCCAGTGTAGTTCGATGGAATCCCCTGTCACGGTTGAAGCATATATGTTATATGTATATGTATATACATTAAGTACATACTGCTAAGCATTGCTAGTGTATGCGAAGCTAAGCATAGAGTTTGGTATAAGTTCACATTTCCCATCATCATCCCGTAACCAAACAGAAACCACAAACACAATGCAAATGTATCTAAAGAAAACAAAAAGAACAAAACCTTTTGAAACAATTTCTAAAGAACTGTTAACTGTTGTGACTTTAATAATTATATAAATGAAACGAGAAAACAATTGCCAGAGCACATTGAAGAAACATGTATGTATGTATGTAGGCTGAGGTAAAGACAAATTCATCTAGCTTTAAGGCGCCAATTGGATATTAAAAAATCAATAATATGATCTAAAGTAATTTTAGTAACAATATAAAATTGAACATTGAAAACCAACAAGTAAATAATAAAGCAAACCAAACAAAACAACATGCAAAACCAAATAAAAATTATTTCAAAATAAAATATGAAAACCGAAGCAGTGCCACATTTTAATACTCATAAATGCATCAACAAATGAATCCCCCAAACACAAGCACCAAACAATCTCGCCCTTGTCCATGCAAGACCGACTCACTCACCCACTCCTAACCGTCACACACACAAGCGCACACTGCCACCACTCCTTAGGCAGGCCTCAGTATTCGATTAAGCGTTAGCCGAGATCAGATGGAAGAGCAGCATTTGGAGAGCTGACTTCAGACACAGAGCAAAAAAAATATCTGCCAAATTGAGCAATGCGATCAGTTTGGCCAACCATTTAACCGCTAATCCAGTTTTTTGTTTTACTTTCAGATACTATCGCTAGCAAAGAGACCCCTTTACACCACCGGGGGTACAATTCCAAAAGCAGACCAAGCGATCCTCAACTGTTCTTTACATACACACTTACTGCATACGTATGCTCGTGCTCGAGTGATTTCTTTTGTTCAAATGTATTTACACTCAAATAGCCGCAAATTAAATTTTTTTATACTCTGCACCAAAGGGACACAGACTATATTTAGTTGGTACAAAAGGATGTAACAGCCAGCAGGAAGCATCTCCGACGCTATAAAGTATATATACTCTTGAACAACATCAACAGCCGAGTTGATATTGCCATGTCCGTCTGTCTGCCCGTATGAACAAGCAGATCTCAGAAATGATAAGAGATAGCGATTCGACATGAACGGCACAAAAACTTCCCATACTTCCGGTAGGCTTATCTAAAATTTTTGCCACTCCCCCTCCCGGCACCAAAATATGCAAGAAAACGTCATATCACCGACAGTTTTATTGATACAAGGTTCGAACATTTTGGACATATATTCTTTGTCGATTCAACAAAGGATTGACAACGATCGGATGAGCGATGGCCAAGTTATGAGCAAATAAATGTTCGCTGCGGCAGCACAGTAGCAGCACTGCTTCTGCTGCACCAAAGTTCATTCTGAGCATACAATTTCGTTGGTACAGAGTATTTCATAGTCGGACTCGACCGACTATCTTACTTCTTTGACCTGTAAAGAGTATCGTGTAATCTTTTTGTAAGTATCAGATCCGAGCAAAAACACTAACCGGGGGGAGTCAGGGTCTCCACCTGGCATTTATGGAAATCTATGGGGTTGGTTAGATTATATTCGAGCAACAAGAAAAAAATGACAGACTGATTGCAACTGGGATACTTGTGTATCCAACTCTTTGGCAAATCGTTTCTCAGAAATTAAGCATCGGAATAAAATGAAATTTGTCATACCGAATCTTTAATGTACTTTGACAATGGATATAAAAATAAAACTTAAATAATAAAATCAAATAAATGATATTGTATGTATTTCACTCCTTGGTCAGGGGTAACAGGTAAAATGAATTACTTGCATGCCTTCATACTAGGCAGTACTGCAGGAAATGGGAGCAGTAGTTATTGGAACTCTGCAACACCTCATATGCAACTATCCGACTTATTCACTCGCGAGACTGAGCTCCAAATGTCATTTCAGTTGCTAAGCCATTACGCGCCATGATCTGAAAGGTATCCAAATGCACTCATTTCCAAACACAAAAGGATCGGCTGAGTCTGATACTTTCTGTAGCCGGCGACACCCAACGCTAAGGTCTCCCACAACAATTGAAGGCGTTTTATTTTCAAAATGCGACTGATTTGTTCCTTTTTTCCCAAGCAGGTCTTTAAGTAAATTTCTTTCAAGGCGAAAAACTGTGTTAGCGGAAAGTAGATAGAAAATGGGATAGCGGGAGTTTTGGTATGGCACAGTGGCGCCATCTGCTGTTCATAGTCGCAAGCCTTTGTGGCGCCATCTGTTGCTCATACAGGCAAAGCTTTGTGGCGCCGTCTCTTCTTCGTGAACGACAAGCTTGGTAGCGCCATCTGATGCCCAAACGCGGAAAACTTTGTGACGCCACTTGCAAAGATAAAAGCAAATGTATTTGAAAATAAATAGCCGATTTTAGAAGTTAAATTCTGTTAGAATTTTTGGCATCACAAGATTTTAATTTAAACTCTAAGCCGATTTAGTATTTCTTAATCGTTTATTTTAACTTAGTTATTACAAGAGCTTTGTTCGAAGGCATTCGGTCGCCATGACTGTTTTCCAAAAGAAAATACTGCACCACATTAACCGATAGCTTAGAGTGGCCAGAGCCGCCACAGAACTCCCCTCCCAGTGACCATGTCACGATTCCGTAAAGTGTACAAGAGGTTTCCTCTCGTATGTTTGGATGGGTTTGGTTTCTTGGTTTAGTAGTTTCCAAATTTGGCGACACATTCTCTGGGGTAACAAAAGCGGGTTTTAACCGACCCACTGAGAAAGCGACATCCTGTCCATTAATTTTTAGCAACTGACGTAGGGCGCTCCAACGCACAGTGTAAGATTTTGCCAATCTGAGACGACAAAAATCAGTTGCAGCCGTAGTTTAAGACCTATTGACTTGAAATTTGGAATGGAAGCTTTTTCCCCATCCGGATGTACATATATTTCAAATATGAGCATAATTGGACCAAAACTACTACCCCCTTCCATACATCTACCATTTTTCCGGCACGATTTTATTCCCGTTTTTGATAAAACTTAGTAGAATTGTGTGGTTGTAAAAATTAATACATCCCAAGATTGGGGTGGCTATCTCTGAAAACAAGAAAGTTGTAATTAGCTCACAGCTTCGCCAGCTATGATTATGTAAGCACCTAAATTTAGGCAGAATTTTTATACTCTGTACCGTAGGTACATAGGTACATATATATTCTTGATCAGCATCAACAGCCGAGTCGATATAGCCATGTCCGTCTGTCCGTCTGTCTGTCCGTATGAACGCACAGATCTCAGAGATGGTAAGAGATAGAGGCTTGACATGTATGGGACATATGCTTCTTATGTCTGCAGGCAGATCAAGTTTATTTTCAATTTTGGCCACGCCCCCTGCCGCCCCCGCAATTTACAGTTTTGAAGATAGATGGCTTGTTCCTTCTGAACATATTTAGTTATTAGGATAACTTATCGATCCGCCAAAGGAATGAAGAAGATCGGATGAACGGTTTTCGAGTTATGATCAAAAGTCAGATTTTCTTGGTACAGAGTATGTTATAGTCGGGCTTGACCGACTTTCTTTCTTGTTTACAATGAGGGATAGATCACGGTAAGTTGTTTTTGAAATTTGAGAAAACTAGGCTATGATTTTCAAGTGAAGTGGAATAATATTAATCGACATAAGCGATCATTTTTGCTTAATAATTCTGGTTAACTAAAACTAAAAATTCATTCTGTAGAGTTTGTTTTCGATGCTGTGCCTTCAAAAATTTTTAGATGGAGATTTCTTAGAGCTTATTTTCTATATCTATGGTTCCTATTCAACTTAAATCATCGATAAAAGGGGACACAAGCATTTATTGGCAAAACCCAGCCCCATCCTCAACCAGATAATGTCAAATCTATTTTCACAAAAGAAACTCGCGATCAAATTATCAAGGAAGTGAAAAATATCCAGAATCAAATTGCAGTTTAACCTCCAGCTTGCATAGAAACATACTCCAGTGTGACCGTTCAACAGCAAAATTCCACCAAATAACTAGCTGCTTTCGATCAGATTTGAATAAGATTGGAGCACATTAACATGAATAACTCCAAGATTGGCAAAAAAAAAAATGTGTTTTTTTCTTTTTGGAGCATGTGGCGGAACCATCGAATACGATACAATATAAAAGTTATAGTCCATTGAAGTAACAAGAGTTTCCGGTTCGGAAAATTTTACAGTTAAACTATTCAAGATTAAGAAAAAATTAACACTCTTGGGAAACAAGACACTTACGTCATAATTCAAATCACTTTAACTGTGTAACTGGCTGCCGGGTGTCAAGTGTAATTTGGCGTGCGTTGCAATAAGGCCTGTTTAATGACCGTTTTATTGCTGTTAATGATAATTACATTCTGAATTTTGTTTGGATATTTTTCTATCTTATGCAAAAGAAACCTTTGCATTTGAAGCACTTTTTTTTTAGTTCTGTACACTGAGCAACGGTTGCTTTGTTGAAACTTTTTCCTTCTTTGTCTCTGCTTTTGACGAAATCAGCGATTTTCGCATAACTTTGTGTATTGTGCGCACACACACCAACAAAATCTTTTATTTCACCATCACTTGAAATTTCTAGCGCGCTTGTTTTTGATCGGCGTCTGCGGTGTCGACTTTGAGATTATGTTCACACAAATTAGCCCCTGACCATGTATGTATACGGTGGATAAGGAGATGGTGCTCCTCTGAGACCGGATGAGCCCCCAAATGTGGAGAGTATGTTTATTGATGATTACACACCGTGACAAACAACAAATCAAAACAAACTTCTGGGATGGGACATAGCGTAGGTTGTAGGTATAGTTAAATAGAATTATGTGGCATACTAGAATTTTTTGGAGCACATCAAAATTTTGAGTAACGGTAAAAAAAACTGTTTTTTCGCACATATGGTCACTTTTACGCCCATAGCTTCGTCAAATATCCACTGATTTTAATTTTCTTACCCGTTTTGGAAAGAAGGAACTTAGGTTTTTAAACGTGAGATACATGACTTAAAAGGTTTCATTTCCTATATTGGAGTATTTGCTAGGTAACCCAATTTTTTGTTTGTTTGTTTTTTACAATTTGTTGACTTTGGTGATGTTTTTGAACACTATTTTGATGGAAAGCCCTTATACTTGTTTAATTATTTGAAAAGAATACATTTTCACGAGTAAAACGTGAGTGTATTTTCTAAAATCGGTCAATAATAAGCAAAAGTTAATAGATATTTTCGGACTATGAAATTTGTGCAATATGTTGATGAATCGCGCCTTATAACACTATCAACCATAATATTGTTGAGCACTTTACAGAAAATTCTTATTATCGGCATCGGACTTAAAATTCTCTCCCAGTAACATCCTTTCGCTGCTCCTTCTAGTTGCTGTTATTGAGAATTCACTTTCTAACAGATTCCACTGTGGAAGTCGTGAACTCAAGCATTTCTCGTTGTCGGCACGACAAGTTCAAGTCCCCAACAAGATCATCGAAATGCTTTTTTGATATGATGTGTCACTCTGCAGATTTGGATCCTGATGGAAGGAACTGTTCTGGGTCCTCATATTCATATTCATCAGCATCACTATCACACGACGCCCTAACATAGGGAGCTATCACTTGCGGCGATTGGTTTTATAACGGTTGAAACATCAACGTACTTTATGGCCGTGCGTGTCTTAAAGCTGTGACCAGATAAGTTGGTTTGGCAAAAATAGCAATCATGTTGTTTATGATAAGTCTAATGATGCCAAGACATGGGCACAGAAAATGGCAAAGTCAATGTTGAATTGTCTTTCACTTTGTTTAGTAAAGAGCAACAACACATAGCAAATATATTCTGGTTCGTACCAGCGAAATATTATTTCGAAAATTACGCCTTCGACTAATGTCCGTAAATAAGCCACAAACATAGCAAAACTTATTTCGCTTAATACACATTTTAAATTTAACACGATCTTAATCACCAAATAATGAACGTTTCAATGCCAATCTCTTATGATTATTTGTTTAAGTTGTTCTGCCGTTGCTTTCAATAACGGTATCATACAAGAAGCTTAGTTCGATAACGGTATCATACAAGAAGATCAACTCAATAACTGTATCATACAAAAAGCTCAATTCTCTCATTCCACTCGTGTTCGGCCAAATCGAACTTGCGCGGAGGTTAATACACATCATGAATATAAAATATCGGCAAATGGCTTTATTATTAAAAAAATTAATAGCTCGATTAAAAACTACTATATTTTAATAAACTAAATTGCAAAATACGCGAAATTAAATGTTTTTGAAACTGCATACTAAAAGTAAACAGTTTTATACAAGTTTGACTTTTTAATTTTCGTTCAAAGTAAGGCAAAGTTGCATAAAACTAAAAAAGCATTATAGTTTTACATGTAGCCCCCTTAATTCTTATCCGAGATTGCAATGTAATACACCGTTGAGACGTATTACATGCTATTGTACGATGCATAGTTTAAGACATATGATTTTTTAACTCTATCAACCTCGAAAATACGGGTTTTTAACCGTTATTCCAAACTTTGATGTGCACGATAAATTTGTGGTATGCCACAATGTTACATTTAACTATATCGACAACCTACACCATGTCGCATCCCAGAAGTTTTTTGACTGTATGTATGGTATGTATGGTATGGATGATTTCAAGCTAATTCTGATTAAAATATAACTGGGTTTGACGCAACAATTAGTTTCCGAGTGTACTTTACACGGCAGCATTAGAGCAAATTAGCGACTGGACGACTGATCGACTTATAGTTCGGCGTACGACAACTTGACGACTTTAATGTACTTTACTACAACTGCGACTGACTTGGACAACTTAACCACATCGACTTCTCGGTACCGCTCGATTGCCACGACGCACAGTGGTCCAGATTTGCCCTGCCTTGGTCAAAACCCTAATTTACATTTTGTTGAAAAGTTCAACTTTCAACACAAAATAAGTTAGCCGAAAAATGGCTGAGATATATTGATGGACAAAAATGTTACAGCCGCGTAAACTTGTTAAATTTTTCACAAACCGAAAAATGCAACTGTTTTGGATTATTAGTGTACTTTGACTTATTATATCTTCAGATGCAGCTAACATTTTTAAGTTCTTAAAATGTTCCTAAATTGGTCTATTCTTTCTCTTTTCAGAAATATATAACACTTGAAAATCCAATATGCAGTTTGTGAACAATTGCTTGTGGCGCAGGTATCAATTTTACACCTGTTTTAAGACTTTCGGAGGCTACCAAAAGTTGTCTTCAAAAGTCTTTAAAGATTTGATTGCTTCATTTTACAGTCTAAAGTGTCCCCTTTTAGGAACATATCATTAGCAGACACCGACTGAAACCCAACTCGAGAAAAAGTGATTTTTGAGAAAAAAGTCAAGGTTTTACTGAGCATGTGTTTAGAATCTAAACATAGTCCACGATCCCACGACTCACACGTAGCGATAGATGCATATGCATGAACATAAACAAGTTAATGTTTATGGTTAAGCATTAAATATTAATAGGCACTTGACGAGGGTCAGGATGTATCCTACCCCACGCGTAGGTACCCTTTGAGATGCACAGGCGATGTACCCCCTCCCACTAGACCGACACATATGTGTGCATCTCAATGGGTAAAAGGTAAAGGAGTCTGCAGAGGTGGTTAGGAGAGAGGTCAATACTATAAAATTGCAAATTGAAAAACTTCGCCCAAACCTAATACAAATTAATGGACAGAGCATTGCAATTTCTTATAATCTTCAATTGACAATGATATTGACACAAAGGCCACGTCTTCCTGTATAATTTGCCATCAGACATTAAGCAAACTAAGCTAAAAACCGTTGGCAACTACTGACAACTGCAAAGCTTACGAATTGGAAATATCTCCTCTTCATACTTGGATAAGATTTATGGAACACATACTCAAAATCAGTTATGACCTAGGCTTTGTATATTCTGGCACAATCCGCAATGAAGAGAACTATTGAAATATGTTTAAGTTTTTGGCAACGATCTCTTATTGAACTTTGGTCACACTGAAATTTGTCTTTTGCTTTACCTTCTATTCGTAAGTACATCATTGTGAGTTGCTCGCAAGCGCTAAGCAGAACAGACGCACGATTATTGAAATAAACTTAATCCTAACTCAATGTGTTTGCCTTTATAATTCCACGGCGGATAAATATATTCTCAGAAGAACAAACAAAAAAGAATCTTAAAGAAAATGCATGTCCAAGACTCTTATAATGAAATCGGGCTTATAATATATCAGCCGAAAATAGGTGAGGGCAATACCAATGATGGTAACACCGCGCGTCGTTTTTCTTCTAATCCACAGTTGGCCAGCGAGATAACGGGAATCGATTTAGAGCTCATTAAAAGATTTAAAATTTGATTACAAGTTCTTTCTTGCCCTAAGGCAGTGTTTGAAAATGCAATGCTATTTCGTAGTTTTTTATTTTTGCTCCTGCTTCTGCTCTGAATGTGATAGGAGCAGAGCAGCAGCATAAGCACAAAATTTCATCTGGAGCACAATTGCTTTGCTCCGTGCTGTCAATTTTTTCAACGCTATAGAAATAGCATAAAAAAAACTACTATCAGAATACAATCTGGAGTTATAGCAATAACAAAAAATATCGGAGCAATCGGAGCAAAGCAGGCATAGATTTTCAACATGTCATATAGCTGTAGCTTTTCCTCCTGGAGCTGCTCCCAAATCTGCTTCTCATAGCTGCTGTAGCTGCTCCACGTAGTTCTACCAAACAGTTTGCTTAAAATTCTATACAGCTTTTAACAAAGTGGCTCAATTCTCATTATTATAGTCTCATTAGTACATCATGGGGAATCGCAGGTCTTAAATCGACCTGCGATTGTACTGAAGAATTCGCGGCCTCAATTTTGTTTGTTTTGATGATAAGGGTTGCAAACGTACAAGTATGAGAAGAGTGGTTGAATATTGGTACTAAAACCAATACTAAACCGCGATTTATACCATGGATGTTACATGTAGAAGATTGAATCAAGGCAGCTTACAGAGACTGCCAAATCATAAAATCGCGAAATAATTCCAAAGAGGACTCAAAATAGTAATAATGCTTAACAAACTTTACTCCCAATCAAGCGGAATATCAAGCCAGGAGCAATGCATAAGCGCAATTCACAGTGAATGGATATCCATGGTAATAAGACCGCTAAAAAAATTCTGAACCGCGATGAAAAAAACCATGGATGACCAATGATAAAGAATATAGAGATCATACCAGATCATAAAAAATGTTCTAAACGCTATCCCTTGCGCAACTTTTAGTCTAAGCCCATATGAAATACATTTTTATCAACACTAGAAACCGTTATGATGGGCCAATAATTTAATTTTGAATGCATCACTCATCTTCGGCTTCTTCGAACAAAGCTTTTTATTATCAATTGCTTCATCCAAATGAGATGAGTTTAGCTTTACGAGCAAAATGTTCTCCAGAGTGTCGTGGCCAAGTCTATTTCAATTATCAGCTAAGACTAGTTTTAGCGAAGAAAAGGTTAGCTCAATTGTCACCTTGAAAGAATGTTAAATTAAAATGGTTGCGATTTAAATAATTAAATTGTTCTTACTTGGGTTGGAGGAATAGCGAAGCATACTTTGCTAAGTGCATAGAGCTCTGGATGGGTTGATTGTCTTTCCTTCCAAAAGTTCAAAACATTATAGCTAGATTTCACGAACGGCAGCTTCAGTCGTTCAATTTTTGTAAACACATCGTTTGAATCGTTAGTTGGCTCTAAATTAGCTTTTAAATAGCCATCCAAAAGGTCATTCGATTATTATCTTCGACGTCCTCTTCAACTTCTATCATCATCGAATGTGAGGAGTTCGTAAAATTAGCAAGATTAATATCCAAAAACGTCAGTTTTTGCCACAACACCTTTAAAAAACAGATGGGTTCATTTTTCTGTGAATCAGTAAGAACGTGCTGAAATCGTGGGTCCAAATATAGGCAAGCGTCTAAGCTTGCACTTGATAATAATTTATTTGTCCGAGTTTCAATGCTTTCCAGTAAATTCTGACCAATTCTAAACTTAATCAAATTTCTCGTCTCTTGATTTGATGACACAATTTTTTGTGTAGCTAGTTTGCATGTCAGCCACAAAGCGTAAAAGTTTCCATAATGTAACTGTTCTGCTTGAAATTTGACAATAGCATTTTGCAGTGGCTTGAGGATGGTCGAATATCCGTCAATAAAATCCCATAAAGCATCATTTGGGTCCAAATTTTTATCTTTGATTTGCTTTCAACTGACTCCATGTCTGCTATAATTTCTTTTGCATTATTTAGACGATCAATCATTTGATAAGTTGATCCCCATCTTGTTGGACAATCTAATTGGGGTAAATCCAATTTTTTTAATTCGAATAACTCTCGATATCCGTTAGACGGCTTACGAATAAGCTTTCCGACATTGAAGTAAGTATTTTTTCAAATCTGTATTTTTTGTGACACCGAGAGCGCACAGTTGTCCTGTATGCGCCGCACACCTGCGTATTTGAATGTCTCCCATCCGGACATCTTCTGATTTTTGAAAAAGTTCAATATGTTTGGTGTACTCATTGTTGTTTTCTTCTGCATTATCCTCGTCGACATCGTAATCATTTAATATTTTGGTAGTTTCTATCATGTTTGCTCCATTGTCCGACGTTATGGAAACGATTTGACTTAATTGAATATCAAATGCAGCCAATGTTGATAAAATTTCTTTTGCTAGATTTTTTGATGTCGTGGCATGAGCTCCTTTGAGTTGTCTCATAACTAGGATTCTTGATTGAATTTCGGTTTTACTTAAGAATTGGGCACTAATTCCAAATATATTTCTTTGGAGACGCGTCGCACTATAAATTTTCAGTGATATGGGACGATGACTGAATTCTTGTTTAATGCTTGCTCTTATATTATCAGCTACCTGTTGCAGCACCCTTTTGCAATTGTTTCCGTTGAGGATACAATTTTGTCCAGTCTTAGCCTTAATGCCCTGGCAAATGGGATCAATAATGCATCTCATGTTTTGCGAGTTGAAAACATTAAAAGAAATGCCGTCTTCTGTGACTAGTCTAATGTGTCCAATTATATTTTGATAGTTTGTTTTCGAACCTTTCTGATTGGGTCAGCAGAAGAGCATTTAGTTTCCTATTTCCAGACTTATTTTATGCAGCTGTGACAAATGTTAGTTGAAATTATACGAACGATCCTTTTTTAATATTCGACTGCATATTTTGCATTTAAGGTATCCGTCTGTTCTAGGACTAAAGAACTTTTCAATAAAAGCATTGTCTTGGCGCATGGTCATGTTAAGTTCGCAGGCCGCTAGCTATCACGGTTTAATTATGAGTAAATTTGTTCACATATATGCATATAGCACTATTGGGAGCAGACAGAGCGGCTCTAAAATCAATAACTACTTCTATAGCAAGAATTGAAAATCTATGCCTGCTTTGCTCCGATATTTTTTGCTATTGCTATAACTCCAGATAGTATTTTGATAGTAGTTTTTTTATGCTATTTCTATAGCGTTGAAAAAATTGACAGCACGGAGCAAAGCTATAGTGCTCCAGATGAAATTTTGTTCTTATGCTGCTGCTCTGCTCCTATCACATTCAGAGCAGAAGCAGGAGCAGAGCATTTTTTTCGTTGCTATTGCTGCTCTGTAGGAAGCAATTCAAACACTGCTCTAAGGCTATTGATGGAAAGAAATATGAAGAATATGCTTTGCGAACTGCTAAACTGTACAATGAGAAATATCCTTGGAGAAACATGTCCCCAACAGTTGACAAGATGTTGTATCTTGGCAAGGATATTATGGAATATAATATATTTCCACTAGGGGAGCTGTCTGAAGAAGCACAGGAAAAAAGAAACAAAGATTATAGATATTATAGGGAACACAACACCAAAAAAATTTCGAGAAGTGCCACGACTGAAGATTTTTTTTCATATGCTTTTATCTTCATCTGATCCATTTGTTTCAAGTAAACGGTATATGTGGAAATCAGATTCAATTGACATGGATAAGGAAGCAGAGAATCTATTGGTTAAGGAAATGCCTGACTTGTATCTTTCAGATATTTTTGGAAGCTTATTGATTATATGAAACAAACTTGATCTGCGTGCAGACAATACTGGTCTACATTTAAAATTTGGTGGCTCTAGCCAGGTTCCATGCATTTCCTGCAGGTGTCCTCTGTCGTTATGCCTTGTAGGAGATATTCAATATTTTTATTGCGGGGGCGGGAGGGGGCATGGCCGAAATTTGAAACAAACTTGATCAGCCTGCAGACAATACTAGCTTACATCTAAAATTTGGTTGCTCTAGCTCTTCTGGTCTCTGAGATCTAGGTGTTCATACAGACTGACGGACGGACATGGCTATATCGACTCGGCTGTTGATGCTGATGAAGAATATACATACTTTGTGATATCGGAGATGCTTCCTTCTGCCTGTTACATACATTTGCACGACTTTAGTATACCCTTTATACTCTACGAGTAACGGGTATAATTCAGGGACCGTAATCATTATGAGATCTATTTTAAAAATCAAGCTTTCATGATTATTTTTGATTTTTATATTATAACTAAAAAAAATAATGATTAAATTTGATTCTTTAAATAAAACTCAAAAACAATTTTTATGAATATTACTCAAGTGTCCATTGCTACAAGTGTACTAGAAATTGTTGCAAGATTGATGCATATCCCTAGTAAGTGAATCAAGTCGAACCAATAGAACCCAATGCCAAATTAGAAAATACAAATAAAATTCCGGATTTTAAAAAATTAATTATAATTTTTGTTTTTTATTCATTTTACTTAAAAAATAATCATTATTGATTGAGCAATAAAATAAAAATCAAGAAACAAAAATCATTGCGGAAATTAATAGAATAGCGAAATACAACCGTATTTTATTATGAAACGTTTTTTCATGCGGGTACTCCAAGTTGTTAATTTTTGAGGATGAACAAGAAAGAAAGTCGGTCAAGCCCGACTATAGCATACTCTGTACCAACGAAATTCTACGCTCAGCATAAATTTTGATGCTGCAGTAGTAGCTGAAAGCAGCTCTGCTTCTGCGCTGCTGCAGCGAACAGTCTTTTGATCATAACTCGAAAACCGTTCATGCAATCTTCACCATTCCTTTGGCTGATCGATAAGTTATCCTTATTACTAAATATATCTAGAAGGAACCCACCTATCTTTAAAACTGTAGGAGATATGACGTTTTTTCTAAATTGCGGGGGCGGCAGGGGGCGTGGCCAAAATTGAAAATAAACTTGATCTGCCTGCAGACATAAGAAGCATATGTCACATACATGTCAAGCCTCTATCTCTTACCATCTCTGAGATCTGTGCGTTCATACGGACAGACAGACGGACAGACGGACATGGCTATATCGACTCGGCTGTTGATGCTGATCAAGAATATATATATACTTTATGGGGTCGGAGATGCTTCCTTCTGGATGTTACATACTTTTGCACAAACTTATAATACTCTATGTACCTACGGTACAGAGTATAAAAATCTACAAATAATCATTATTTACGGTCCCTGGTATAATTAGTGATAATGGGCTAAATAAGGTTCAGATTGGCAACACCCAAATTAAGTATGTCAACAAGGCAGACAACCTGGGCATAACGTTAGATAGCACACTAGCATGGCAAGATCACATAAAAAAAAGTACAGGTCGAATGTATGGCATGCTCAGGCAGCTATACCTGACACAAAATCTGATACCGTCCACCTTACGACTGTTAATTGCAATAGCATACCTAATACCATCTTTGTTTTACGGAGTTGAGGTTAAAGTTCGCCTTTAATAGCATCGCTAGATATGTGTTCAAAATTAGTAGATTTGGCCATATCAGTGAACAAACATTTAACATCTTCGGAATATCTATGCAATCTTGGGTTAAACTTAGAGTCGTGTCACAACTTCACCGAATCATAATGACAACGGAACCTTCGTACTTATATCATATAAGTTATATGACAAGATTGACTTTGCTTCTCCACGACGAACAAATAATATTAAAAATATAAAAAATCGATTGTCATGCTCAGATAAGCATTTCTTTGTGCATGCTGTTAGGCTTTGGAATCAGCTACCTAATTCTGCAAAAAACGATAAGAAGCGCGACACAATTTATATCGCAAATAAAAACAATATATGCACAATAAAATTAGTATTACTATTATTATCACCCTCTGTTAGATTAGGTTAGAATAAGCAAATTATGTTCTCTACACTCTCTTAATCTGTATGTAATTCGTTTTTTTCTTTCTTTTTTATACTCTTTACCGCAGGTACACAGTATTATAAGTTTGTGCAAAAGTTTGTATGTAACATCAAGAAGGAAGCATCTCCGACCCTATAAAGTATATATATTCTTGATCAGCATCAACAGCCGAGTTGATATAGCCATGTCCGTCTGTCCGTCTGTCTGTCCGTATGAACGCACAGATCTCAGAGTTGGTAAGAGATAGAGGTTTGACATGTATGGGACATATGCTTCTTATGTCTGCAGGCAGATCAAGTTTATTTTCAATTTTGGCCACGCCCCCTGCCGCCCCCGCAATTTAGAAAAAAGTCATATTTACTAAAGAGATTCCTTCTAGATATATTTAGTAATAAGGATAACTTATCGATCAGCCAAAGGAATGGTGAAGATTGTATGAACGGTTTTCGAGTTATTATCAAAAGACTGTTCGCTGCTGCATCGCAGAAGCAGCGCAGCTTTCAGCTGCTACTACAGCATCAAAATATATGCTGAGCATATACTTTCGTTGGTACAGTGTGCTATAGTCGGGCTTGGCCGACTTTCTTTCTTGTTTTGTGATTGGTTTTTCGTGACTAATGCAATAATTAATAAGTCTCTGTACATGTAGCATTGGGAAGCACAAACTCAATAAATATCAAATATCGAGGTTCCAGACTGACAGTGCACAGAAAAAAAATGGTATTATCTTGGGCTCAATGTTATATTTTTTCATATCAATAAAAAGCCGATATTAAAAGTTACGAATGATCTGTTCGAAAATATTAATCTGATATTTTCGAGAATGTAAAATCTATATTAATAAGATTACATTAATATTTAATAATGTCATTATGATACAATACCAAAAAAATATATTGAATATAGAACTTCACTCTGTGCTTTTAGTGGCTAAGTACTATTATTAATTTTAGATTTTATTATTTTTTTTACCTTACCTCTCTTTGACTGGGTATCGAACTCTGGACCTCTTGCTCTTAGCACGAATGGAATGGCGTCTTATCGGACTGCACCATCGGACACATGTGTGGCGACACGCCGCAAAGCCTACTTAAATAATTCGTTACGTTGGCTGAAATTTCGAAAAGAAACACCATTTGTCTCCTTCCAACTTCACATTTTCTATACGTCCCTTTCTCTTTATGGTCAAAATGAAATGTTTTAGTTTCGAAGTAATATGAAAAAAAAGATATTTGCCAAAATGTCAAATTAACCAGCCAAGATTAAATTGATATTGATATTTTTTTTCTCTGTGTGGTCATGTTTCCATCACTGAACTGAGGAAGTAGAAGTGTGTCAAAAAAGTGTGAAATGACTCCAACATTGTCATTGTCCGCTTCGCCAGGAAATATGCTTGATTTGTCTGCTTCCCCCTCCCTGAATCAAGCTGCTGGAAATGTTTTAAATTTACCTTCTGACCGTAGATTCGGTCAGTCACCAATAGCGTCGCCTGAACCTGCTGGCAGTGTTTCTATTCCGATTCCTACTCAACCTTCTCTTCTTTCTGTTGTGGCACCGCGCAAGCAAGTGTTTGTGTCTAGGTTGTCTCCGGATACTACTTGCGAGTTAATTGCCGCATATATTGAGACCAAATGCTTATCAAGAATTTCCGTTTCAAAGTTAAGCTTTTCCCAACCTCGCGACGTCGCATCGTTTATAATTAGTGTTCCGCCTGAATCTTCTCCAATCATTTGTGACCCATCATATTGGTTGCCAGGTATGATTGTGCATGAGTTCAGGCCAAAAAATCCAGTGAGGTCAATGCCAATCAGCTTGCCCTCAAATAGTTCATCCTCACATGTAGCGTCTAATAGGGTTTCAAAAAACTAGTTCCTTCCATCTGTCCCCTTATTGCCTATCAAAATGTTAGAGGTCTTATATCTAAGCTCTCTATGTTATTTTTGAATAGTGCATCATTTGAATTTGACATAATTGCATTTTCAGAGGCTTGGTTAAATCCTTCCATTTCTGATTGTGAAATCTTGTCAAATGAATTTTTTATCTATCGACATGATCGACCGGCTCGCAGAGGTGGAGGTGTTCTGATTGCAGTTAAGTCCAGCCACCGATCCGAACTGATCATTGTCAATGCACCTGTAGATGGTGAATTCGTTGCCGTTAAGGTATCGTTTCCTTTATTTTCTTTATTTATTACTTGTTCTTACATCCCACCTTCATCCGATATTCAAGTTTATATGCACCATATAGCTTCTATCAAAGATGTTTTGACCCAATTACGAGACATTGACTCAATGGTTGTTGTAGGTGATTTTAATTTACCAAGCATCACATGGTCAAATCTCAATGGATCGTCTTATCTTGTACCATCAGTAAAGCATGATTTTTTAGACTGTCTGCTTGACATGTCGCTTTTCAAATAAATCCTGTACAAAACAATTTAAACAAATTACTAGACCTTGTTTTTGGCACTGATAGTACCAATGCTGTAGTCTCTAGGCCTCCCCCTCTATCACTCCCCGAAGATTCGTACCATCCTTCGCTTGAAATCTCGTTTTCTGTATGTGGACCTACCTACCCATCTTCCATAGTCCCCAACAAACCTCGTCGTTGTTTTCGCAAAGGAAACTTCACTCTGCTAAATTAACTTATTTGCGCAACAGACTGGCCTCCTTTGTACAATGCGGTTGATTTCGATTTTGCTGTTACCTTTTTCTATGAGTCTATTAATTCTCTTTTAGATATCTGCATCCCTAAAAGCCTTCCTACCTCCGCATCACTGAATCCCCCTTGGTACTATCCTAGACTTTCTAATTTGAACAAGAAAGAAAGTCGGTCAAGCCCGACTATAACATACTCTGTACCAAGAAAATTCTTTTGATGATCTTTCTTTTGATCATAACTCAAAAACCGTTCATCCGATCTTCTTCATTCCTTTGGCGGATCGATAAGTTATCCTAATAACTAAATATGTCCAGAAGGAACAAGCCATCTATCTTCAAAACTGTCGGAGATATGACGTTTTTTCTAAATTGCGGGGGCGGGAGGGGGCGTGGCCAAAATTGAAAATAAACTTGATCTGCCTGCAGACATTAGAAGCATATGTCCCATACATGTCAAACCTCTATCTCTTACCATCTCTGAGATCTGTGCGTTCATACGGACAGACAGACGGACAGACGGACATGACGGACATGACTCGGCTGTTGATGCTGATCAAGAATATATATACTTTATGGGGTCGGAGATGTTTCCTTCTGGATGTTACATACTTTTGCACAAACTTATAATACTCTATGTACCTACGGTACAGAGTATAAAAATATTAAGACAAGATGCTTCAAAAAGTATAAGAGAACTGGTTCTGCAATTGACTATTCCAAATACTCAATAGCAAAATCTAATTATACACTTTTCAACTCTGAGTGCTATTAAAAATATCTGGTCCGTTGCAAAATCCAATTCGCACAAGATCCTTAACAATTCTATAGTTTTGTGAACTCTAAGCGTAGATCTTCGTCTTTACCTTCCTCTTTTTTTCTAGGTGACCAAAAGGCTAGCAATGATTCCGCTGCCGTTGATTTATTCGCTGATTTCTTCCAATTCCTCTGCCAATGTGCTAAGACTTCTTATAACATTTCTTCTTCCAACTCAATCTGTGCTTCATACTCTCCTGGGCCTGACAACATTCCTACTTGTGTTCTCAAGCAGTGTTCTAGCTCTTTATGCTAAACCTTTGCTTAAACTCTTTAATCTATCTTTTGATTCTTCAGTCTTCCCAACTCTTTGGAAAGAATCTTATATTATTCCTCTCCATAAAAAGGGTGGAAAATCCGAGATATTCAATTACAGAGGGATTGCTAAGCTATCCGCTATTCCTAAATTATTTGAAGAGATTGTAACCGCAACATTGCAGCATTATTGTAAGTCGATGTTATCAACTTTCCAGCATGGATTCATAAAGCGTCGGTCAACTACGACCAATTTGCTTGAATTTAGCTCTTTGGTTAATGATGGATTCCTTGTGAAAAAGCAAACCGATGTCATCTATACTGACTTCAGTAAAGACTTTGACTCTGTCAGTCATGATCTCCTAATCTTTAAGCTCGATCGGCTAGGATTTCCCTCCCCTTTTCTGCTGTGGGTCTCGTCATATCTAAAAGATAGAACTCATAAAGTTCTGCTACATTCCAATATTTCAAAACCTGTTTCTGTAACCTCTGGTGTACCTCAAGGTAGCCACCTAGGTCCTTTGTTTTTTACTCTTTTCATAAATGATCTCCCCACAATATTATCCTATTCTCGGATACTTATGTATGCCGATGACGTAAAACTTATTTTATCTTTTAACGACCCGATGCATTATACCAGATTGCAAGATGATTTTAACTGCTTGCGGTCTTGGTGCTTGGTTAATCATTTACACCTTAATTGCTCCAAGTGTATGTTTATGACTTTCTACCGTTGCAAACCTTTGAAAGTCTCCTATATGATTGGAAATGAACCGCTGCAACGTATATCGTCTGTCGTTGATCTTGGAATTCTTTTTGACCGCAAATTGACTTTCAATCCTCATATCACTTCTATGGTTAATAAGGAGAATGGTGTACTTGGATTCATTAAACGTTGGTCGAAGGAATTTAATGATCCCTACACCACAAAACTACTTTACACTGCTCTAGTCCGTCCCACTCTTGAATACTGTTCCATTCGGACGTATGGTGTCCGCAGTATAAAAAGCATATTGATCGTATTGAGTCAGTCCAGAAGCAATTCTTGCTTTTTGCCCTTCGAGGCTTAAATTGGGACCCCAATCTTCGTTTACTATCGTACTCCAGCAGACTCTTGCTTATTGACCTACCCTTGCTAGCTAACCGTAGGACAGTCTTAGGTGTTTCTTTTCTGCATAAGCTAATTATCGGTGATGTAGATTCTTCTGAACTTTTATGTCGTCTTAACTTCTCTGTTCCTTCTAGACCGACTAGAAACTATTTACCTCTAATCTTGTCTAGATGCCCAACTGATTATGCCCAACACAATCGGTTTCGGGTCTTATGTCAAAACTATAATGATCTTTATCACTTGCTCTCAACAGATCTCTCACTCTTCTCACTAAAAACGTCCCTTTACACCTATCTCCGGGAAAGTCTCTGACCGCACCCAGCTGTGAATAGGGGCATAGCTTGCCGGACTGGCTAATAAATCATCCCCCACCGGGTCAGAGACATTTCGGTTATTTATTATTTTATATTATTAAATTTTTTAAGTTTTATTGTTTGTTCTTTTTTTAAATTTTTATATAATATATATATTTTTTTTCTTTTCACTGTTCCTGTTTATGTTTAAAGTTTACCTCTTTAATATTATTGTTTTAGTCGGGTCGAGGTCAGGTGTATTTTTTGTGCTCGTTCTGTCAAAATATCAAACAAACACATTCTCCTCTTTCTTCCTTTGACTCCGATATATTTCGAACCCCGTCGGGATTCGTCTTCAGGGCTGTAACATACATATAACAAAAAACATTCAATTTTCTTAGTTAAGCCTCAAAAAAAAAAAAAAAAAAACATTAAACACATTTAATAAACATACAGTGCACAGCGTCCGTTTCATCAGCTGTGGAGTTATAAACTGATTTGTTTTCTGTTATGGTTCAATAAATGTCTGTATATGTGTGCGCAATTCTCAGTGTCTGTCTTAAAGTTTAGTCTTATATGTGTGGGTGTGTTGATTATATGTAGCATCTCCAGTGTGAAGCGTTTGTTGTAGTCCTTCTCTTGCTGTAAAATGCTAACAGCTGTGAAGTCCGGAGAGTGTGCGCTCTCCGCACAGTGGGCCGCGAGCGCTGTTTTTTGGATTGTGGTTTCTCCTCGTCGTTTTATGTCGGATTTATGTCCAGAGATTCTAGTTTTTAATTTCGTCTTTGTTGTACCAACATATACTTTTTTGCATATGTTGTTTCCGTCACCAGCGCATGGAATTTGGTAAATTATATTATTCTTGTCCATTTTTTCTATTTTGCTTTTGGTTTTGCTGAAAAACATCTCAGTGGTGTATATTGGTTTGTGTGCAATTTTTACTATATTTTTGTTATAGCAATCGGATCTTGTCAGTCGGTCAGAGAACTTAGGAATGTATATCACAGATTTAAATATTTTGGCAAGGGTACCTTCTTCAGGTTTATTTTCATCATTGTATGTATTTAGCAGTCCGGATATTACATTCGTGGGAAAGTCGTTAGATTTGAGGATGTTAAATATTTTATTTCTATTGTTTTTGTGGAAAATGGGGTCACTGGTGTTCAATACTTTTGTAATGAAATTTTTAGCTGTGTTAATTTTCATGCTTTTTGGATGATTTGAGTGATAATTTATCATTCTTCCGGATGCCATGGATTTTTGGTACCAGTCCAGTTTTGACGTATTGTCGACTCTGTGTATGATGGTGTCCAGGAACGGTAGTTTCATATCCTTTTCCACCTCATAGGTGAATTTTATATCCTTGTGATATTTGTTCAATTTCTTCAAAGTTTTTTCAATTTCGTCCTCCTTCACGATTGTGAAGAGGTCATCCACATATTTTGTAAGGAGTCGTGTGTTGGATACCTTGCTTAAAATTTCCTCCATTACAATATCTGCAATTATGGGCGATGCTGGGGATCCCATTGGAAGTCCTTTGTACTGGATGTATATTGCCTCTTCATATTTGAAATTTCTATTTTCTGTTACACAGAATCTAACTATTTCCATAAATAGTTGTTTTGGTATGGCAGTGTGTTCCTCAATCTCGTTCCATCTTTTTTGAATGACTTCTAATGCCAATTCTGTCGGTATACTGGGAAATAATGACACCACGTCAAAGGATACTAGCTTCTCATTTTCATAAATATAGGTGTTATTTGTTACGGACCTGCTTATCTCGAGGGCATGCCGGCTGGCTCAGCGCATCTCTAGGGGGGGATCTTCCCGTGCCCGCAGTCCTAACAATCCAACACGACGTAAACTCATCACTACAAAGAAACTCCTCACTAATACAACCAAAACAAAATTTAAAGCAAATCAGTTACGACGGACAATTGGACAACATGGACCCTTAAAACAGGTGGCTTCGGTGGACTTGCCACAGCGTTCCCTCCCTTCCTGTGATGTTCCTCCGTTTCCGAGAGGCATCACCCAATCTTTATGGACCGGATTCATTTAATCCATGCTGGTAGCACCGCCTCCCTCTCCCTCCTACATAAAACTTAGCACTTCATTTCACTTCTTTTTTCACATATATATATATTGACACAGATTGGATCTCTTAACTTATTGACATTCGACTAATCCGTATTTAATTTATCCTTTCAGTTGCCGCTTTGTGAACTCGTACTTAGTTCTTGTCCTGCCTCAATAACTTTGTGATTTTACAACAACACCTTAGTGACCATCACAACAAAATCTCCCACCTATCCTAAAGGAGCTCCACTGGGATGGTTTAGGGGCATGTCACCTGACTGACTTTACTCCTAGTCTTGAGGCCGGTACAGAAACAAGGGACGACGCCACAGGACAATAACAAACAAATTATATATATATAGATGAATAATAAATATGAAATAAATAAATAATTGAAATAAATATATACTTAAGAATAAACAAAAACAAAACAAAAAAAAAATTAAGAAAACTAAGACTATCTTTCAAGGGTGGGTATTTTGACGTGGCGAGTGTCGCCTCTGCCTCCTGGCATGAATGTTCACCTCTACACACACTACTCTGGTGATTCTGGGGTGCGAATGTGTTCTTTTAATTTTTATTATTTGGCCGGAGTCGCGCTGATCCAATATGCTGGAATCAGCGTGGGTGGTTGAAGACCAATAAATGCGAAGTCTACCGCTTGTGTGCCGGCGACTAGCCTGACCGCATTGGCTGTATATGGGTTCAGGAACGGACTCACTCGGTTGTGTTGAAGTTGTCCGGCCAAGTTGTGTACAGCTGGATGCGAGTGCCCGTGGGACTGTCAGCCCGACTGATCTGCACCGGGAGTGCGGTTTCACCTTTTTGGCGTACCGCTCCAATAAATTCCCGTGGCCAGTGGCGATATCTCTATCCGTCTGACCACGCTGAAAACACAAAACCCCCGAGGAGCGTTAGGATCCTCCTAGTCCACATCCACAATTTCTACACTCACGTTTTTTTTTTCTTCTCCAACCCACGATTTTACTTTTTGTCGAATCTCCGACCACCAATGGGCTCCCGAGCAGTAGACTGCATTTGAAAATTTACAATTAGTTTTGCACATATACCGCACTTTCACCTTACTTTTTGCTATATCATTTCCTTTTGGACAGACTCAACACCTTTCTGGTGGTCGCTTTGCTGTCTTACTGTCGGAATGGCGGCCGATTCGGATCCCTATATGTCCTCGTTCCACCTTCCCAAAATTCCTCAGCTGACCCAATTCCCCCCCGTCATGGTTCAATGACCAATTCCAAGGCCAAGGCCAACATCTGCAACTACTCGAGTGCGAGAAAGACGCCTAATCTTTAATTGTCGCTTCCTCGCCCCCCCGATACTGTCCTAGAACCATCAGAGCAGGATAGCGACACCTTTCCCCTTCAACCGATTTCGCCTTTATCGCCCGACTGAGGGCGCTTTCCCCTCCCTGCGCGGAAGCTTCCCCTCATCAGTCCCTAATTTCCCTGTATTATTTAATTTTAACCGCCAACCTACCTACACATGTGCGATCACCTATCGACTTTCCGGCACCACCCTTAGACACCTATCGACCTATCGCCCACATCTACAACGATTCTATCGTCAAATTGCCCGTCCCTGACACCAAACTATAAACAAGCTGTAAGCAATGCCAACACCACGCAATTATTTCGAGCGTTGCTCCCTGGAAAATCAAGCGAAGACATCATTGTGGGCATTGTATAGCGCGTTTCAGAAGTCGACCGACATGCCCTCCAAAGATCCAGCCGCGCCCAACGTGGGACACCCCACTTCTTAGCCGGGAAGTATATGTTCATATCTGTGCGGACCAAGTGTACTTTGTGACGCTCTTCTTCTTCTCCCCACCTACAGGTCAGACTCGAATGTCTTTGGCATGATACACGCCGAGGTTACGACCCTGCAGATCTTCTAAAAGGTACGCATTACTCCCCACTGGCTTTACGACCCTCGCCTTCAGGAATTTCCGTGCGAATTTCGCATTGAAGCCCTTGCTGAACTCGCTCAACACAAAATTCCTGCGGTATACTTCCTGGCCAGGCTGCGCAAGGAACACTCGCGCTCGCTTGTCATATTGCAAGCGGCTCCTCTCATACGCCGTCTGGAGACGTTGTTGGACCTGATCCCGAATGACTTGGAGTTTTTCCGCGTTGCTCAGATCGACCACCTCGTGGTCGCACATAGATTTGAGTTTCCTAGCTAACCTATAGTGTGCGCCATTTAAAAACATATGATGTCCAAACACGGAGAAGAATGGAGTTACCCCTGTTGCGGAATGGACAGCGTTCTGGATTGCCACCTGTATTTCTGGCAAATACACATCCCATTCCCGATGGTCCTCATTTAAGTAGGCTCTTATCGCTGCCAACACACTCCGGTTCACCCTTTCCGAAGCATTACTCTGCGGGGAGTAAACTGGCGTTTTGATATGCCTAACCCCGAATGCTTCAATCATCTCCTGAAATGTTTTGGACACGAACTGACGCCCGTTGTCCGAATGTACTATCTCGGGCACTCCAAACCTATAGAATACTTCATGGACTAGAAAGTCAACGACATTGGTGGCAGTGGCTTCTCGCATGGCTTTTAACATCGTATATTTCGAAAAGTGGTCTACCACGATAAAGATCCACGCATGCCCTTGCTTGGAACGTGGATATTTGCCGAGAAAGTCGATATAAAGCTTTTGGAATGGCCTCTCGGTTTGCACCTGCTGACCAATTCCTACACCCATTCTAAAATTCGGTGCTTTCGTCTCTTTACAGGTCTCACACTGTTTGATGAACCTGCGCACTTGGACGGTCATGCCTGGCCAGTAATACTGCCTTCGAAGTTTCTCTAAAGTCTTCGCCACGCCTCCATGAGCAGCTTTCTCATCTATATGAGCGTTCTCCACCAATGTAGACGTCACCTCTGAGGGCACCCATAGCTTCCATTCGGTTTTATTGAGCTCGTCTTCCCATTGGCCTGCCATTCGTTTGAAGAGTACCCCGTTCTCGACACGAATATCCGGTAAGGATTCAACATTTTGCTGAGCTTCCCCGACCATCGCTTGATATTCTTCTGACTCAAAGGCTGTCGTCTCGAAACCCAACACCTCTTCCGGAACTATGAGCATTTCATCTACGCTGCGAGACAACGTGTCTGCCACAACGTTCTCGCTACCCTTTTTATGCTCAATGCAGAAGTCATGCCCCTGAAGCTGCAACGACCATCGAGCCAATCTTCCGCTAAGGTCCTTCATGGACATTAACCATTTAAGGCTCGCATGGTCTGTAATGCATGTAAATGGCATACCTTCTACATATGGCCTAAATTTTCGGATTGCCAATAGCGCTGCCAGGCACTCCTTCTCTGTCACCGAATAGTTAATCTGGTGCTTGTTGAGCTTGGCAGAGAAGAAGGCAATAGGTCGCTCGTGTTCCTCAGCATCCTTTTGGAACAAAACTGCTCCTACTCCTACATGGGACGCGTCGCATTGAATATAGAACCGCTTCGCAAAATCAGCGTGAACCAATACTGGTGCGGATGTGAGAGCTGCCTTTAAATTTCCTACTGCTTCAACCGCCTCTTCAGTTAACCGGAATTTCCCTCCTGGCTTTTTCTTTAGCGCTTCTGTCAATGGAGCTGCTATAGTGGCGAAATTCTTAATGAATCTGCGGTACCAGCCCGCTGTTCCCAGAAATCCTCGAACTTCTTTTACCGTTCTCGGCTCCGGTATTTTCTGGATCGCCACTACCCTATCTGGATCCATTCTTAGCGATCCTCCACCGACTACAAATCCGAGGTATTTTAAGTTTTTACAGCAAAATTTTGACTTCTTTAAACCTATTGTCAAATTTGCCTCCCGCAGACATTTGGCCACCCGTTCTAAATGTTTCATATGGCTCGTGAAGTCTGCCGATATGATCAGGAGGTCGTCCAAATACACAAATGTATTTGATCTTAACTCCGCCGGGATTACTTTATCCATTAAGCGGACTAAGCGTTGAGCAGCGTTGCAGAGACCAAAGGGCATGGTTCTGAACTGGTACAATGGCCTGCCTGGTACCGTAAAGGCTGTGTATGCTCTGCTGCTCTCATCCAACTCTACCTGCCAAAATGCAAATTTAAGATCGACACTGGAGATGAAATGTGTCTGATCAATCCTAGAGAGGATTCCCTCAATGCAAGGAAGTGGATATGCGTCTTTAATCGTCAAAATGTTCAATTTGCGGGCATCGAGGCAGAAGCGATCTTTGTCCGGCCGTCGCACTACAGTCGTGCGGTTACTCCACGGACTGCAACTTTCCTCGATGACCCCCAAAGCAAGCATTTTATCCACCTCGTCATGCACCACTTTCTGCATTGCGGGAGACAGTGGATAAGGTCTATCTTTAAACGGCTGAGCCCCTGGGACCAGCTCAATAATATGTTTCTCAATGGCTGTCTTTCCCAAGCCAACCTCTTCGAATGCCAGAAACTTTGCTTTCACTAACTCTAACTCTTGTCTTTCCTTTTCAGGTAACTCCCAGCACTCTGGATTAACCGCTTCTTCTTCATCCTCTTCCCTGTAGTGTTCCATTTGCTGCGCTAAGAGCTCAGCCACCTGGGTCTGCTCTGCTCCCTGGGACGCGGAACCTAGGACGGCAGGGGCCAACTCAAAAGTCCTCCAGAAGTCGATACCGAAATATGCTCGCTGCTCCAAATACGGACAGACAAAAAACGTTATCAGTTTCGTCTGATTTCCATACTGGACTGGTAATTCGACTCGCCCAATAATCGAACGATCGTCACCAGATGCCGTTCGCACTATCGATACATATTTCTGTATTTGGACATCCAATTCTGTGAGGAACTCTCGACTGCCTTGACCTAACAAGCTTACACTAGCTCCTGTGTCCAAAAGTCCATTGACGCTTCTTCCTAATATGGACACTTCAGCAAATACTCGCGGATCGGTGCTTCCTCCTCGCTTGATTGCCTCGACTACTTGGCGTCTCACAGCTCGTCTCCGTTTGTAGCGTTCCCGAGCTTTCTTTACCCTTACTGACACCAAGCGCATGCCACCTAGGCGTCGTTCCTCAAATATCCTATTTCGCGCCTCTAAGTATCTGCGAATCTTCTCCTCATATGGTAAGTATCTTAAACTATTTCTCAACTGGCATGCCTTATTATCTACCTTAATTTTATTTTCCTCTCCTAATTCTAGCGAGCATCCTTCGCGGGATTGGTCGCTGAGCGCGCGTTCACCGCTCTCACCGCACTCAGCCGCCCGTTTTCCGCGCATTCTGGGCACTTCGGCGCAATCGCATCTGGACGTCCGCAGCGAAAGCAGAACACCTTTCTTTCGGTGTTATCACAGTCACGAAACCCGTGGTCTACCTTTCCACAGTTCCAGCATCCGACTCTAATTGGCCGTCTGCCTCCCTGGCGGATTTCGTCCACACTTGTGACGGGATCTTCATCCTCCGACCCAGCTCGAGCTTCGCTGACCATTGCTTTGGTGCCAACAGGGTATCTTGGCTGCATGTGGTAAGAGGAACGCCCCCGTCGACCAATTCCTCTCTCTACTTCGACGCACTCTTCCCTTAGATCATCCAATGTAAGGATGTCCATTGCATACACATAGCGAGCTATGTTGTCGCGCAGTCCCCGTTTCACGATCTTCACCAAGTCGCGGTCCCGCAGAGGTTTGCCCAACCGAGATGCGAGTTGCCGCATCGTATGGATGAAGTCGTCCACACTCTCGCCTGCGAGCTGTTCCCTTTGCAATAGTTCATGCATTCTGTCATGTTCAGTTTGGTGTCCCCGAAACCTATCAATTAATGCTTGACGCAACTGCTTCCAATCCGCTACGCTGGATTGGCGCACATGTACCCAGTACCACTCCCTGGCCCGACCCGACAACAGAACATGAAACTCGCGCAAAATTTCTTTCCATGGGCATTGATATTGCCTTTGGAGAAATTCCAATCTGAATACGAAATCCTCCACAGACGTCTTCGCATCGTCTCCGTCAAAGGACACATTCCACCTCTCCACCTTGGTCCAAGACCTGCCCTGACTATTCACGACCTCACTCGTAGCTTCCCGGAACGGGACCTCATCTCTAACATCGTTCGCTTGCTGGTCTTCCACTCTCCAGTTAGGCACTGGATTACGCCAATTTCTGGCTAGTGAATCAACTCGCTGTGAATTCATATATTCGGGGCTAAATGGTGGCTTTGATTGAAGCCTTGGTGTTCGGTCCCCATCGCCTCGCTGTGTCCCATCCCTGTAGTCTGGGCTAAACTGTGGCTTTGGTGGAGGTTTTGGTGGAGGCATTGGTGTTCGATCCCCATCACCTGACCCTTCCGACCCATTATACTTCGGAATTGCCCCCTGATTCCTGTTTATCGCGCGCATCTGATGAACTGGGGGCCTCGCTACCTCTGGTGGCTGTCGGGCTACAATCGGCATTGATGCTTGCGCCCTAATAGGCCCGAGAAAGTCGTTCATTTGCTTCATCATCTCCATGAAACCATTCCGAATTTCTTCCTGTAACACCCGGTTTATGCCCGTGGCTTGCGAGTTTCTCCATGTTTCATGGGCTTGAGCTATCGCTACATTTATGGCCGAGGTCTCTATTGTCCCAAACTGTTGTTTGGGGAATTCTAAATCTCCTGCAGGCTCAGTCAGGAGCGGCAGGTCAATCAGCTCATTTGGCTGCGTGTCGCGTTGCCCCATCGTAGAGCGTCGCTCTTCAGCTATTCGCTGTTGCTCTGCCGCCCGCTGTTGTTGCCAAGCTGCCATTGGTGTTCTAGTTAACCCACCCATCGAAGGCCGCGGAAGAGAATTTTCAGCTGTCCCATTATTGGTACTCTCCCATGAATCATTCTCGTTCACCGGATCCTTTGACCGATTTTGGTGGCCCCCTTTTTGCTCCCTGCCTGTCATATTTTCGATTCTACCTCTCCTAATCCGATAATAAATAAATAATGAAGGTATACTAAATAATGAAATAAATGACTATACTAAATAAATATAATGAATGAATAAATATTGCAAATAAATAAATATAACGAATAAATAAATTATTGCAAATAAATAAATATGACAAATAAATAGATATAACAAATAGATCAATATAACCAATAAATAAATAAATAATATAAAGAATTTTTCTCCTGATCGAACTCTTATCTTCCTTTTTTCTTTCAGATTCAAAAATAATGTTGGGGAGAGAGAAGCGGCCACTTGCCGGAATAAATCCGTACCTATCTCAACGCTTATTCTGTTTAGGATCCATCGGGCATAGTCGTCAACTGTACTGGCCATTGACTCGAGATCGATGGCCGACAGTTAAGGAACTATTTCCTCACTCTGACTCGATTAGTTTTCTCATCGGTCTGCGTCTCCGTATCCGGTCGAGAGCAAAATGCATCGCGAACTGTATCATACAGTCCGGGTCACTTCCACTCTTTTAAGCAATTGCCGACTCACACATGGACACACAGACAGAGGGATAACATTGAATCAAAAAAAAAATACGGTAAGTTAACATGAAAATTTGATTTGCTTTAATATTAATTTATTCTATTATCACAGTGCATATCACAGAAGTTTTCCTCACCACACCGCCAGGTTGCAAAACACCGACCTAACCTAGGCAGTGATGACTCACCATAGCTCTGTAGCTCGAATCGCTTTGTGCTATGCTTTTCTGTATTCTGGAGCAATCATCCTACCGTCATCGGTGGATGAGCCTCCAGGCCTACTCAAAATTACCCTAACCGGACTCTATACTGCTCGTCAGTGATTTATCCAGTCAACCTCCGCATCGCAATTGCAGGCTAGACCAAGCTACCTCCAAGTCGCTGCTAGGGATTGACCAAATCATCAAAGGGCTGCTCTGCGAGAGATCTCGTCGCCTTGTTTATTTTTGATTTCGCACGACGCAACATATACGTGAAAGTATACCCAGCTCCGCGCTCCATTTCAATTGGGCGCCATATTGTTACGGACCTGCTTATCTCGAGGGCATGCCGGCTGGCTCAGCGCATCTCTAGGGGGGGATCTTCCCGTGCCCGCAGTCCTAACAATCCAACACGACGTAAACTCATCACTACAAAGAAACTCCTCACTAATACAACCAAAACAAAATTTAAAGCAAATCAGTTACGACGGACAATTGGACAACATGGACCCTTAAAACAGGTGGCTTCGGTGGACTTGCCACAGCGTTCCCTCCCTTCCTGTGATGTTCCTCCGTTTCCGAGAGGCATCACCCAATCTTTATGGACCGGATTCATTTAATCCATGCTGGTAGCACCGCCTCCCTCTCCCTCCTACATAAAACTTAGCACTTCATTTCACTTCTTTTTTCACATATATATATATTGACACAGATTGGATCTCTTAACTTATTGACATTCGACTAATCCGTATTTAATTTATCCTTTCAGTTGCCGCTTTGTGAACTCGTACTTAGTTCTTGTCCTGCCTCAATAACTTTGTGATTTTACAACAACACCTTAGTGACCATCACAACAAAATCTCCCACCTATCCTAAAGGAGCTCCACTGGGATGGTTTAGGGGCATGTCACCTGACTGACTTTACTCCTAGTCTTGAGGCCGGTACAGAAACAAGGGACGACGCCACAGGACAATAACAAACAAATTATATATATATAGATGAATAATAAATATGAAATAAATAAATAATTGAAATAAATATATACTTAAGAATAAAAAAAAACAAAACAAAAAAAAAATTAAGAAAACTAAGACTATCTACCAAGGGTGGGTATTTTGACGTGGCGAGTGTCGCCTCTGCCTCCTGGCATGAATGTTCACCTCTACACACACTACTCTGGTGATTCTGGGGTGCGAATGTGTTCTTTTAATTTTTATTATTTGGCCGGAGTCGCGCTGATCCAATATGCTGGAATCAGCGTGGGTGGTTGAAGACCAATAAATGCGAAGTCTACCGCTTGTGTGCCGGCGACTAGCCTGACCGCATTGGCTGTATATGGGTTCAGGAACGGACTCACTCGGTTGTGTTGAAGTTGTCCGGCCAAGTTGTGTACAGCTGGATGCGAGTGCCCGTGGGACTGTCAGCCCGACTGATCTGCACCGGGAGTGCGGTTTCACCTTTTTGGCGTACCGCTCCAATAAATTCCCGTGGCCAGTGGCGATATCTCTATCCGTCTGACCACGCTGAAAACACAAAACCCCCGAGGAGCGTTAGGATCCTCCTAGTCCACATCCACAATTTCTACACTCACGTTTTTTTTTTCTTCTCCAACCCACGATTTTACTTTTTGTCGAATCTCCGACCACCAATGGGCTCCCGAGCAGTAGACTGCATTTGAAAATTTACAATTAGTTTTGCACATATACCGCACTTTCACCTTACTTTTTGCTATATCATTTCCTTTTGGACAGACTCAACACCTTTCTGGTGGTCGCTTTGCTGTCTTACTGTCGGAATGGCGGCCGATTCGGATCCCTATATGTCCTCGTTCCACCTTCCCAAAATTCCTCAGCTGACCCAATTCCCCCCCGTCATGGTTCAATGACCAATTCCAAGGCCAAGGCCAACATCTGCAACTACTCGAGTGCGAGAAAGACGCCTAATCTTTAATTGTCGCTTCCTCGCCCCCCCGATACTGTCCTAGAACCATCAGAGCAGGATAGCGACACCTTTCCCCTTCAACCGATTTCGCCTTTATCGCCCGACTGAGGGCGCTTTCCCCTCCCTGCGCGGAAGCTTCCCCTCATCAGTCCCTAATTTCCCTGTATTATTTAATTTTAACCGCCAACCTACCTACACATGTGCGATCACCTATCGACTTTCCGGCACCACCCTTAGACACCTATCGACCTATCGCCCACATCTACAACGATTCTATCGTCAAATTGCCCGTCCCTGACACCAAACTATAAACAAGCTGTAAGCAATGCCAACATATTTATTCTTTGTTTGAAGTCTGTCGCGATTTTAATATTGTATTGGGATTGGGCTGTCAAGTTTTTTAGAATGCTTGTGAGGTATTTGCATAAATAGTATGAAGGAGCGTTGGTCATAGAGCATATTGGACCTAAAGGCATGTTCTCTTTATGAATTTTGGGGAGTCCATAAATCCTAGGTGGGAGTGCTACATTTGTCGAAAGCTGATATTTTTCCCTCTTGGTTATTATTCCTAGTTTGTTGAGTTTTTCTACTAGTAGATTATTTTTTGTCTGCAGTCGTAAGGTCGGATCTTGTCGTAATATCCCATAAGTAGTTTTTTCTCCTAATATTTCTTTCATTTTGTTGTGATAGTCTTCCTTCTCCATTGCCACGGTTACATTTTCCTTGTCCGAATTTAAAATTAATATTCCTTTGTTATTGTGTAAACATTTTCTTGTTTGTTCCACTGTGTCAGTTAAGGCGCGATCCATTGCACTCTCCCGTGTTTTTGTCATACTGTCTTTGATGAGAAACGAAAGTTGCGTTCTCGCAGTTTCCTGGTCTTCCTTTGTTTCTATTGGTTTGACTAGTTCCTCTCCATCGCCAATGAGTTTGAAGAGAGGGAACTTCTTCATTGGTATTGGGAGAGCGAACTTTGCTCCCTTCCCAAGTAACTGTTCCACGTTCGGCGGAAACTCTGTTTTTGATTTGTTAACAAACCATTCCTTGGTCTTGTTGTTATATTTACCTCTTTATATATATATATATATATTATATACATTTTATATATTTATTAATTTATTGTTTTTCTTTTCTTCTTGTTTTTACTTTTTAATTCTTTTTCTACTTGGTTTGATTTTTTTTTTCTCTTCACGCTTTATTTTTATATGTTTTTGTTAGCTCTAATAGCGTCTCTGACTACAACAGGCTGTGAATCGGGGCATAGCTGGCCGGGCAGGCAAATAAAATTCCCCCACGGATTCGGAGTCGCTATTAGTTTATTTTGTAATTTTTTTAGGCCATCTTTGTTAGGCATCCTAGTTGATAAGCCTTTTTATAAGGTTATATCAAATTTGTTGACAGCGTTTTGTCGACGATTAATAAATAATAATAATAATAAAAAGAAAAAGGTTTTTTGGTTAAAATATAATATATGTCCCATTTTTCCCTTAACCTTGGTGTGGAAAAGGTTGCACTCAGAGAAAAAATCAAGAAGATCGTTCTTGATATCAAGAAGATTTGATGTCAAAAGTACGGTAAGATCGAAAATTCTTGGATCCAAGAAGAAAATACTGAAACCAAGCACGGATTTTCAAGCACGAAAATTCTTGGTTTTAGAATTAGTCTTCTTGATATCAAGCATAAATAGTCTTGGATCCAAGAATAAATCTTCTTGAATTCAAGCATAAATAGTCTCGATTCCAAGAATAGATCTCGTTATGAAGAATAAATCTTCTTGAATGCGAGCATAAATAGTCTCGATTTCATATTAATTTTTGAAAAAATTTCACATTTTGAGTTATTTATTTCCATAAAAAAATATATACAGATTTTTACACATATTTTAATCTGACAACCGTTTTGCCATTATTTAAGGGGTATAAATTTAGTGGTGGAGAATCAAATATTGATATCTTATGTATACATGTATGTGTCGCTTTATCAATAACATATGCTCTCAAATGCAGGTCGTACTCTTCTATACCTATTTTTTCACAAAATACATAAACTTCATCTTCTTTTTTCTTCGTAATAATAAATTTCAATATTTTAAATAAATTTAAGCTAGTTTCCATTAAACCTACAAAATAATTATTCTTATATTTAGTACCCTTATATGTTATTTCATTATATGGTTTATAAGACACATTTTTAAATTTTTCTTTTATTTTACAAGTAATGTCGTCATTTTCAAATCCTGTGATTTCTTTTGACAATTCAAAAACAGATTCCATTGATTTCTTATGATCTACCAAAAATTTAGAAAATTTCAAACTGCATTTAACAGCAAGTGCATAGGGAGGGTTAATTCTAGAATTAATATTATGAAAATAAAATCGAGTCTTTGTGTTTCGCTTCAAATCTCATGCACCAGAGGTATTTAAGAGATCCACATTTTTCAATAGCCGTGGCATAGTGCACCATAAAATGGTGCTTAGGTTTCAATTTTCCAAACAGCTTAACATAAAGTAAGTGATGTTTGTGAACTAGATCTCGCAAAGTATCAAGTTCTGAATATGTGTATTGTGGTTTAAAAAGAAATTCTATTATATCAAGTAATATAAGTAACAGCTGCCATGCTTCATTGTTAACTTGTTAACTTAAATCACCGATAAGCAATGGCAGAAAGTGTACAAAACACATTGTTTCACTGGCTGACATTTAAAGATTGAATGATTTGAGACGACTAAGTTCCATTTGAACAGACGTATTGCCAATTTCACTTTCGCCATATGGAAACAATTCTTTCCTGTTGTTTATATCATTTAGTGTCACAATATCGTTATCAATTAACGTGAGAAGGATGTTGCAAATATCATAAGAACAAACACCTTCAATAATGTCGTGCATTTTGTCGAAACAAAAGTTCGTAGTTACATTAAATGATAATAATTGGTTTAAACAACATCACTGCTTAATGTTAGTTTCTTGATATTCATTTCTTTTCAAATCAGCATTGTATGATTCTTCATTTCTGAAGCAAAAAGGACTTTCACGGGAATCGAACTGCATTTCTGATTTTGATCTAGTGCACACACGACAATATTTTTTTGCATCAAACGATTGAACAAAGCCAAGGGTGCTGTTCACGGCTAAATTATCGCCCACTATTAATGCTAAAACAAAACGAACTTTGCGTATTCCGCTAGTAGTCATTATTTCAAGTCCGCTTTCAAGAACTTTCAGCTCTTTAACCAAATGATAAAAAGATACATCATTTCCGCATTTTTTCAGATTTGCTGTAGATATAAATGCAGCATGAAAAATGTATTGAAGCTTGGACAGTAAATATTGAGGCATCAATGGAAAATTAAAGTAGCACCCACAAATTGAAAACGTGTGGCTTCCCAACGCATTGTTAATTTGAAAATCATCCAAATACAACACATGCGGAATAACACAGTCTGGTTTAAACATATTAACAATTTTTCTATATCTCTCTCCGGTGGTAAAAGTGCACAAATCATTTCTTTCTAGGCTTTGTTGAATGTTTAATGTGGTCAATTCATAAATATTAGGGATTTCAAATATATTTACAATTGTGAAAGTTAATGGCATTATGAAAATATTATTTGTGTGTTGGCTTGCCATGTGAAACTATTCCTGTTATTCTGTTGTCAAGTGAAAAAGTTTTCGGCTTTTCAAACAAATTCAAATTTTGTAACTCCTTTAGAAACTTATATTCGGATTTGACTCCTTCGAATGGATCTTTACAAAAGCTAAGAGTAAGATTTAACTTTTGTACTGACTCATCGTCTAGTTGGCTTTTGATTGCCGTAGCTACGGAGCTTAGTAAATGGGAGACATTAGTTTGAATATTCGCAACATGATTTCTTGGCATATAGCTTAACTCGTACAAACTTAATGACAACTCAACAGATTTTCTTTGCAAACTTTTTATGATAGAACTCGAACTCTCATAAGATTTTTCTTTCATATTGCAATTAACATTTTCAACAATATCGTTTTCTTCATTCGATTTTCCGTTATCATTTGAATTAATTTTTAAATTGAACAAATTTATTTTCTGAGTAACGTCGCCACATTGTTTAAAATTGTTGTGGGATTTCTTTGAATGCTCTCGAAAAAAGGAAAAATTTGTGAAAATTTGCTTACACTCTTCTTGTTTACAATGAATTCTCAATGATTTTCTCGATAAAAGATGGTTGAATTTCAATTGGGAAACTAACACATCAGGAGTAGAAAAAGATCGGGGGCATCGAAAACAGAAAAACATTTTAACAGGCTTAAAGATATTTATTTAATTGATGAAAGAAAAATTCAGATTTTGATGGTTAAAATAGTAATAATTAGGTTTTCATGGTAAGTATAGTAATAATAAAGTATTCAGCAAGTAAAAATAATAAGGTTAAAGATATTTATTTAATTGATGAAAGAAAATTTCAGATTTTGATGGTTAGAATAGTATTAATAGAGTTTGCAGTAAGTAAAAATGTTTTTTTTTTTTTATCAAGTTGTCAAATTAATCAATCAAGCTTATTTAATTTTGAATGGCTAAGGATTTGAAATCGATGCAAGTTTCAATGTTGTAAAAATACTGCTGAACAAACAGCCATGCCGATTCGGATGCTTTCGGGTATTGTAGGGAATACAACATGAAAATTTTGAAACATAGATCGACACTTTCAATAAAGCTGTTGCACTTTCCCACCGCTTGGTCAAAAAACACATAAAAATTTTCAAAATCAAACTCGCCCGAGGCGTGAATAATAATGAAAGGCTGCAATGGTTGCCTCTCAGAGTAGTTATTATTAATTATCTGCTCAATGCGTCGCTTGCAGTCGTTAAGCGACGACAGGCGCAATACCATGCTAATTTGGGCGTCCGCAAAGGTGGGCTTCGCAAATTGGTATAATTTTTAGCCTGAATTCGTCCCACTTGGCAAGCAAAAGGGGGATTTTCCCTTGAACAAGTGATTTTGAAATCAATTTCAATCTAAAAAATATTTGAAAAAAGCACGATTAATATAAACAGCAAATTCGTTATGATTTAAGGACATAATAAACAACATACGAAACAAATAATTAAACTAGAAAACAGATAGAGTTACATTATGCTAAAAGATGGGCCATATCACGATAAATGTATAACCACAAATTTGATTTACCAATGATGCAGCTTTAGAATGGCAAAGTTTTGGCCAAGCTTGCAGAAAGTCAATGTTTGTTAACTTTGACAAATCTTTTTGGCGAATGCTAACCGTCTGTTTCCATTTTTCGGTTACTTGCGACCAATCAGACGAATCGCGTTGCAAAATGGCTTTTATTGAAATTGCAATGTTTTTATCACTTTCATGATTGTCGGATTCGTTTTCGATGTCGCTTTGTGTAGCGCCCTCGCTTTGTGCAGCGCTCTTAGCTGTCTTATTTTTCTGGCGCCTGTTTCTATACTTTGAGTATAATATGCCACTAGGATTACTCTTGATCTTAGTCCGTGGAATGAAATAGAAGTCCTTAAGAAAATTTAAACAGTTAAATGATACAATGAATAATGTCACGAAAGGTATATACATGTACATAAATAAAAACAAGAGCGTAAGTTAAAGTCGGCCCTGCCCGACTTCGAAGTACCCGTTACTCAAGGCAATTAGTTTTTAATAACCTCATGCGGCTCACATAAGTATGCAACGTTTTTTTAACTCTGCCATTTATTATCCGATTTCTATTAAAATTTGTGAGACTGTACATATTGGCACATAGTGCATACTGCAAAATTTGAGCTTGATAGCTTACAAATTGTAGGAGTTATTCAACAATTTTTATTGCAGGGGCGGGAAGGGGCGTGGCCAAAATTTGAAACAAACTTGATCTGCCTACAGACAATACTAGCTTACATCTAAAATTTGGTTGCTCTAGCTCTTCTAGTCTCTGAGATCTAGGTGTTCATACAGACGGACGGACGGACGGACAGACGGACATGGCTATATCGACTCGGCTATTGATGCTGATGAAGAATATATATACTTTATGATATCGGAGATGCTTCCTTCTACCTGTTACATACATTTGCACGACTTTAGTATACCCATTTTACTCTACGAGTAACTGGTATAAATACAAACATTTATATACATAATTGTATAAACAAGAAAATCGGTCAAGCCCGACTATAACATACTCTGTACCAAGAAAATTATAAGCTCAGCACAAATTTTGATGCTGCAGTAGCAGTTGAAGGCAGCGCGGCTACTTTTCTGCAGCTACGAACAGTTTTTGATCATAACTCGACAACCGTTCATCTGATCTTCACCATTTCTCTGGCGGATCGAAAAATAATCCTGATCTGGCTGCAGACGTAAGAAGCATATGTCCCAAACATGTCGAACCTGTATCTCTTACCATCTCTGAGATCTGTGCGTTCATACCGACAGACAGACAGATAGACGGACATGGCTGTTAATGCTGAATAAGAATATATATAGTTAATGGGGTCAAAGATGTTCTTTTTGTGTATTTGACATCTTAGTGCTACAAGTACACGGCATAAGTCTACGCTTATGGCACTAATCACAGTTTGACATCGATTTAAGAAAGCAAAAATATTCTGACTTAAACTAAACATTAATTATAGTAAATTTAATGAATTTTATGAACAAGTAATTTTTATGAACAATTACTGAGAATATAATAATAATAAAAATAATGAATGATATTCAGGAGTTGTACTTATGCTATTCTTTTAGGTGGTGCTCTAAGCTTTTCTTAAATAGTGGTGCGCTTTTAATTGTCTTAATATTATTTGGTAAATGATTCCAAAGGCGAATAGCAAATGGGAAGAATTGTAAATCTGAGGTAGCGAGTTCATTTTTAGGGCAGATTAAATTTCTAGTTCGTTGAGACGCAGCAAAATTTAGTATCTCATAAAGATAAGAAGGCTCCAAAGTGTTAATTATCTTGTGCAAGAAAATGAGAGATCTCAAGCAGATCCACGAATTTAAAGTTATGTCAAATACTTTCTCTGCAAATTCAGAAATATGGCCCGATCGTTTTTTGTTGTATACATACCTAGCTATATTGTTGAAAGCAACATTAAGTTTGGATTTATTTTTTGCACTACAACTAGAAAACACTTCCACACCGTATAGGAGCGATGGTGCTATGTATGTTTTTGCAACCAGTTTTCTAATGTGTGTTGGTATGAAACTTTTCGTTAGATTTAATTGTCGGATTAAGGAGTATGTTTTGCCAATAGCCTTGTTTATATGATCGTCCCATGAGAGTATATTGTTAAATGTAAAACCTAAATTGACTGCTCGCTCAACGTAGTCTATACATGTATCGTCAATCATTAGTTTTGGTAAGCAACCTGCATCAAATCTCTTTTTATATATAACAATACACTTAGACTTTGTTGGGTTAATTTTTAGGCCGTTTTTCATTGCCCAGCTCCGCACCAGCTCTAGTTCACTATTACAGACATCAATACATTCAGAAATTTTATTTAACGGGCGACTAACATACATCTGGACATCATCTGCATACATTTGAACTTCACATTTAGTCAGAACACTTGGAAGATCGTTTACATAAATTGAAAAAAGTAATGGCCCAAGAACCGATCCCTGTGGGACTCCTCGATTAAGTGTCAGAAAGGATGACCTATTATTAACAGTAACTACTGCTTGCTGTCGGTCATGTAGATACGAGCTCATCAGTTTTACTGCAGTACGGGAGAAGTTATATAATCTACTAAGTTTTGTACAGAGGATCTCGTGATTAACTAAATCAAACGCTTTGCTATAGTCTAGCAGAGTCAAAAATGTAACGTTGCTCTTGTCAATATTTCGTCGTATGTCTTCGCAGATTTTAATAACGGTAGTAGTGCAACTTCGATTTTTTCTAAATCCTGATTGTCTGTCATTTAGCAGAGAGTTATCCTGCATGAATTTAGTTATTTGATAGCACATGACTTGCTCAAAAGCTTTGGACAGAAACGGTAATATGGAGATTGGACGGTGCTCATTATTGTTTTTTGGAATTGGCAGTATTTTAGCTATTTTCCACACATGAGGAAAGGTGGAAGTCGTTAAAGCTGTGTTGTATAGATATGTAATATGGGATAGAATCTGAGGAAGAAGAATTTTAATAAATTTGGGGTCCATCTGATCTAGTCCACTGGCATTTGATTTCACTTTTAGAATAGAAGAAAGCACATCACATTGATCAACACACACAAAATTAAAACAAGGAACTAAATTACTATATGCTTCAGAAGTCAGGTACGTATTTACAGTGATATCAGGTACTTCAGATTGTGATTGCACGAATTCACTGCTTAGGAGATTTGGATCAATATCCTTGGACATCGCCGGTTTTGGTTTTCCTATTCCTAGACACTTAATTTCTTTCCAAAATTGGTTTGACGATATTGCACTTGTAAGTTTCGAGACATGATAGCTTCTTTTTGCAGAGTTGCATTTAAAAGTTACGGCCTTCCGCTGAGTCTGGTATTCACTAAACAGACTATCTATCCTGTACCGTTTCCATTTCTTATAAGCTTCGTCACGTTTTATAATAGCCCTTTTTATATCAGCATTGAACCACTAGTTTTGTTTTGGTTTAACGGTTTTTGTCTGAGGGGAGCATGCTTATTGTACAGACATTCAATATTTGTGTTTATGTACTGAAGTTGGTCATTTACATTTGGCATGGTATAGATTATATCCAAGTTGCAAGTATGCAAGTCAAGGAGTAGCTGATTATAGTCAATATTCTTGTAGTCCCGGTAAGTTATACAGCAGTCTTGAAGGTCAGGAAGTACATTATGGACCAAGAAGATTAAATCGTGCTTCGAAAAGGCAGGTACTGAAAGTTGGTCATATAGTATAGCTTTGTTCAGATTATATACAAAAATAACGTCGAGTAGAGTGTCACTGGTCTTGGTGAAGTGGGTCGGTTGGGATTTGTTTACAAGAGTTAGGTCAAGAGTTTCCATATTTGACGAGAGGTGTGTTTCAGATAACATGTCACTGTTAAGATCACCAGTTAGAATGATATCTGTAAACTGTAACGATATAGATGTCAAAAAATTAAGGGCTTCAGTAAAGTCAGTTCTCCGGTGTGGCCTATACATGCATCCAATCAGCATTTTTGAGATGTGCGAGGAATTAATCAGTTCTAGAAAAAGATACTCAATTGGGCTATCAGCGGGTTGTTTTCCTACTACTTTGGCATGACATTTCTTATTTAAATATATAGCTACTTTAACGCTTAAGGCACCTATAAAAATAGCATAAATAGTAGAACAGTTAAAATTTAAAATAAAAGTTTTCAAAACATGAAAATTACTCTAATATTTCTTCCTCTGCACGAAATGGATTGTGCATACTCCCATCATGCTGGACAGGCGGTGAGGGGGGAACAACGCTTGATAAGAGTGATAAGAGCTTTTTTCGACTGTTTATGCAGAGGGCTTCACTTCTCTCTCTCTTCTTGACGTGCACAAGAGAGCGACGAGTGAACACACAATGAAGAAGCTTTTGTTTTTTCATCTTCATTGCTTCTTTGAAAAGCTCATAATTATCTCTTGAGAGTTGATCATTGACATAAAAGGGGACAGGCGAATCAATATTAAGAAGTTGTAAGGTTAGTTGTTGTTTTGTTTCTCTCCGGTACATCCCAATTTGTCGGAGTAGGGCATTTTTATCCCGCACGTGTTCCACACTCAGAAAAAAAATCGACGTAAATTTGAGAAATTCGCCATAATTTTGTCGCCAAGAAAATCTCGCCATTATTTTAAGGGTTATTTTTTTCTTGAAACTAAGAAAAATTTCTTGACATTATGGCGAAATTTTACTTAAAACTAGAAATTCCATTTCTTAATATTAGAAAAAATTTCTCAAACCTAGAAATAAATTTTCTAAATTTTAGAAAAAAAAATTTTATATTTAGGAAATACTATTTCTAAATTTAATGGCAAAAGTAGAATGAAATTAAGAAATTCTGTTTCTAGTTTTTAGGCTGTTATTTTTCTAAAATTTAGAAAATTTATTTCTAGGTTTTAGGTACATATTTTTCTCAACTTTAGAAATACAAATTTTGGAATTTGTGATACTATTTATTTAAAATATATAAATATTATTTCCGAATGTGTTTGAATGCTGAAAAAAAAATTAAAACCAAAAATGTTGTGAGTATTTATATTCATGATATTGGTTATTTGAATGCTATTAAACAGGAAATATTCAGCAATAATGTTGCTCCAAATGTTCCCATACTCATTGTTAAGGCTCCTAGTTTCTTTATAGTACTTGAAAATCATCGCCGTTTTATTGCTCTGCGATAAAATGGTTGGCAAGTCAGTCTGAAATATATATATATATATAATATAAAGGACGAAAAAAAAAGAATATATTAGTGAACAGCAGCAAGAATATTATTAACAAGAATTGAGCCAGTATCGGTGCTATCGTACTCGCTGCTCTGAGTATTAAAACTCAATTTATACTAAATGAAAAAAAGATCGACAATATGAAATAGTTGTGAACACTCATTAGGCCATTGTCTTTGTTCTCAATTACTGTTTTAATGGCTTGAACTTTGATGCAGATAACAAGGTGAGGAAGTTGCCTCACCTTATTATTTGCATCAAAGCTCGAGCCATCAATACAAAATTAAAATAATCATGCTGCAACAAACTTTTCGTTGGGCCATACAAATAAAATTTCTTCGTTCTCACGAAATGAAGGTCACCCATTGTGCGTATACACAAACTCATGCACATGCAAGTGTTTGTATGTATGTGTGTATGCAAATATACTTGCTTGCCGTATCCACTCTTGCAAGCGACAGTAAAAGATCACTGCTTGGCCAACCAACGATTTTGGGATTTCTTGCCTTAACTGTGGCCAAGAAAGGCTTAATAGGGTCTCTTGCGAAAAATTTTGTTCTGAAACGAATTTACACACACATGTACATATAGAATACTCTAAGTCAACCACTTACAAAAACATCTCTACATGTAACACATGTGCTTTCTCTAATACACATTTATGCTCACAATTGACCCAATTGAATTGTATATATATTGTATAAACATATGCTTTAAAACAACACAACACAAAAATTTACAAACTGTACTTACCAATTTTTTTAATAGTGTCTCCATAGCTGTCACTCTGTCACTTTTAATGCACCAAATTCAAATGAAATCAACGCCGGCAAAGCGAAGATGCAGCGGCAATATTTTCTTCGATTGCTTCTAGAATAACCGTTATGTCAAAGCAATGAACGAACAAAATTGCCCTCCCCGCCAACAGATACACACATACGCTGACGTACAGAGAGAGAGAAGAGCCGATTTTCCAGTTTTCAGAAATGTCTTTTCTAAAAAATAGAAAATCTTTCTTAATAATAAGTCGCCCTTTTTATTAAGAAAGAGCTTCAACACTTTTTAGAAAGAGAATTTCTTAACATTTAGCATTTGGTACGCAACAACATTTTCAAGAAAAACATTTCTACAAAATAGAAATAAATTTTCTAAAATATAGAATTTTTTTTCTTATTATAAAGGCGATTGAACCCAATAAAAATATTTTCTGCAATTTAGAAAAGCTTTCTATTTTTTAGAAAAAAATTCCTTATATGAGAAATTTTTTCTGATTTTGAGAAACATTTTTTTTATGGCGAATTTCTTAAATTTACGGCGATTTTTTTTCTGAGTGCAGTTTGACCACTATGACTGGGGCAACAATACCAGCCGGGGTTTTCTGCCGTATGCGAAATGCTTCACGAATTTTCGGCGCTGGAGTGAAGTTCATCGAGAAGCAGAGCGAGTTGAAAATGGATCGAAGATTTTCATTTTCCTCAAACGGGACCCCATGGATTCGGAGGTCAGCAGCTTTGTGGGCATTTGCTTGCACATTAAGCATCGCATTAAGCTTTGCCTCAACTGCTTGCACCTGTTCCTTGAAGGCACGTACTTGATCCGACTCATCCTCCAGTCGCACCACACGCTGGACCAATCCCTGGATTTCTGAGTCCACGACGTTCAAGCGATCACGCATATTTTGCAAGATGCGCTCATCGGCTGCCTGGATGCTTGAAGTGATGAGCTCAGCTTGCTCCGAGAAACGGAGATTGAGCAACTCAAGCCATTGGGGAGGCGGGGCATTAGACAGGCGTCCACTTGCCACGGCCCCAGTGCTGTCCCGCTGACGTTTTGGAGGAGGAGGATTACCCTGAGTTTGGCCTTTTGTTGGAGCCATGATGTGAGATCGAGTGCAATCAAAGGTACAAATTGGCGTGTGTGAGTGAAGTCGATGTGCAGTTGAGTATGAGAGTTTATATCGGTAGAATTATTGTGTTTGTTGTGGAGTGGTTCTGTTTGTGTTAATGTGTATATGTATGAAGTCCACAGCACTAAGGTTTATTTGCCTTTTTGTTGATGTGATTAGCACAGCCTGAGCACAATAAACTTTGACACTGCTACAGTTTATATGAGTTTGTATAGAGAATTGTGGCTTTGGTCAGCAATACTCAATGAACAAAATAAATTTAATTTATGGATCCAAATTTTAAGACGTCCGCTTCGGTCAACGATAAACGATAGGATGCTTCCTTCTGGCTGATACATACTTTTGCACAAACTTATAATACTCTTTGTACCTTCGGTACAGAGTATTAATAGACATTGAAACATCAAAATTGTAAAATACTTACACGATTCTTATTTTCACTCGGGAAAATATCGCAGATCTCATCCACCAGGTAAGCAAAGTCTCTCACATGTATAGCAATGTTGTTATTTATGGTTTCTTCGATAATAATATTTATTAAATCCTCACGATCCTTTTCAGTGAGGGTTTTTATATTTATTAAATTGCTTCCTTTATCTGACTCTTGTAGCAGCTTACGCAAGTCCTATTAACAGTATTGATTCGAATAGAAGAAAAAAACATAGAGTTAAACATAAAATGATAGTCAAAAGAATAAAAAAAAGGGCCATTTACTCTTCTCCTAGATAGCTGCTATGTGACAGATAAACTCACAATTTACTCTGTAATGTATTAGTTTAAGTGGCAGATATGATATGTAGAAGATGTGAAATCGGCCCAAAATAATATAAATATATAAATATCAGGGCTGTAATCTGATTTGGAACCGAACCGGTTTTTGGATTGCAGCCCTGAAAAGTAGCAATATAACTTTTAAATGTATGGCAAATTTCAAATTTACCTTTTGGAGAATACGATGCATGTGGCATTCCGGAACCGTCGAAAGCCATGATGACACTTTTGACGGTGCCGATAAGTCGGAAAGTGTTTCGTCGTCGACTCCAAACTAGAAAATAGTGAAAGTAATATATATACAAAATAAAACTAAATTAATAAAATTATTTGAGGCATAAAAACTAAGTGCACAAGTTTTTTCCATTTATTTATAGTATTTTGGTTCAAATCTCTTAAAATCGTGATGATATAACAAAAATTAACAGATAAATTTAAATAATTTCAAAAAATTATTTGCGAAAAAATGAAATTTCTCTAAAAAATTAGTATTTTTATTTTTAAATAAAAAAAAATGGTAAACTTGTGTTATAAAAGAATTAAATCAATATTTTCCCTTTCCTTAGCCCTTCTCCAAATAAACAATTTTTGGCGAAATAGAATCCGAAGCCCAATTGGTGAAATGACTTCCTTCAGTTCGTCTCTTTCTATATATTTCAAATTTTCATAAGTCACTCCAGAAGCTATGAAAAAAAAAACAATTATTAAAAGTTTTTCAAGCACACTCAAAAAAAAAAAAAAAACAGTCAAAATCGCCCAAAAATTTAGAAATTCGCCTTTAACTATTAGAAAAACTATTTCTAAAAATAAGACAAAGACTTTCTGAAATTAAGAAAATATTTACTATAAGCTGAAAAATATTTTTTTAATTGTAGAAAAGCATTTTCTAGATTTCAAAAAAACCTTTCTAGATTTTAGAAAAAAATAATTTTTAACTATTATGGACAGGAAAGAGAGTGGGGGGGGGGGGGGACTAGAGACAGAACAGGAAGAAGATTACTACACTAAGAAGCGTTTAAACCCTTATGTATTATTTTTATAGGATTGTAATTAGTAATCAATATTTTAATTTGTAACTTTACCTTGCCTGGGACTTGAACTCGGGACCTCCGGGTAACTTCAACACGAAAGGCATCTTATCGCACTAGATTACCAAGCACTCGCGTGAGTCACAGTAAATAACGCAGTCAAATGTTAAGCACTCAGTTGCCTCTTTTATATTCCGAAATCAGTGAATTCGAACTTGAGAATTACATGCGTTGTCTTTTTAATATTTTTTAGGGCGATTGAGGATATAATCTAGTAAAATGACCCTAAATTTAAGAAAAAATAAATCGAATTTCTAAATTTAAGAAAACTTTTTTAGGGTTGTTTTTTCTAAGTTTAAGAAAGAAATATCTAAAAAACAAGAAAGGAAACTTATTTTAGGGCGAATTTCTAAAAATTAGAAATTAAATTTTCTGAGTGCAGCAATAAGTTTTAAGCGCCTGACGCCTAATATGCATACGTACACAGACAAACGGGACCGAAGCAAAATCCCAGTCGGATTTGGCGGAACGTGGTTCCCAAAAGAATGCGTTCTGGCACGCATGCAGCACTTTTGGAAACTAAAATGCGAAATGACTAGAAGACATAAGCAGATAACTATAAATGCGCAAAACTCCAAACAAAAGAATACAAAACAGCGAAATAGAATGAACGAGAAAAAACTGTTCTTTTTTGGCTTTGCTTCTTTTTCGGCTTTGTGGTTATTTTTATTTTGCTTTTAATAATAAGCTGGCGTCAGTGCAAATAACAAGTGTTTCGTAAAGTGAAGAACAATCTTAAAAAAATCGCTCATAAAACTCTGTGTGTGGTGGTTAATACTTATATTTGCGTAAGTATGTTGAATGATCTCTAGTGATTTTAGATCTAATTTAATTAAATTTCACATGTGGACAGTGTTTAAATGGATAAATATGAAGGCGTCCGTATTCTATCGAGAATTTGGAGAAATTGGCTTATTTGTTCCTCGCCTACAAAGGACTATTCAAACTGTAAGTATATACATATTTGAACTCAGTTTCTCTTGTTACATTGACTTAGCTTTAACTTTATCATGTCTGTAGCTATTTGTGCTGTTTTAATGTGTACATTAGGGTGGGCCTAAGTCTAAAAACACTAGGGTGGACTTACATAAAAAAAAAATTTATAATCAAAATAAATAATAAATCAATAATTCATTTAATATTCTTAATATAATATATTTAATAAAATTAAACGAGAAAACTAAGCTAACTTCGGCTGTGCCAAAGTTTTTACACCCTTGCAAATGCTCGCTTAAATATTTTCAAAAAGACAATTTTTCCCATTTTCCGACCGATCGTTCGTATGGGAGCTTTACGATATAGTCATCCGACTTGGCCAAAAATTTGTAAAATTATGTGAAACAAACGAATACAAAATTGCAGGATGCTACCATTAAGAACAAAAAAGTTTTTCTAATTAAAACTGTTTTTCAGTATAGTTGTCCGATTTTAATAAAACTTGGTAGAATTATAAAAAAACATAGTAAACCTACGATTACAAAGGTTTGAGACGTTTCCATTGAACATTTCTTAATGTAACTCTGTTAAAAAAAAACATTTTTGAGAAGTTTTAGTTTTTTGGCCGCGGTGGACCTTTCTGTGGAACTTTCTGTGGAATTGCCCATATTTATTTGTCAAAATACTTATGCCTACTAGTGTATGTTCCTTCTAAAGTTACCATTTACCATGCATAGTGTTAAGGTGTGTTAAGTGCTGCCGATCGCTGTTCCAGCCAGTGCTGCCCTATCTCATTGCTCAACCGATCCAATCACTTTTTAATATGCGGGGCCGGGAGGGGGCGTGGCCAAAATTGAAAGATAACTTGATCTGCCTGTGAGTATTAGAAGTTTTTGTTCTAAACACGTCAAACCTCTATCTCTTACCATCTTTAAGATCTGTGCATTCATACGTATAGAAATACGGACATGGCTATATCGACTCGGCTGTTAATGCTGATCAAAAATAAATAGACTTTATGGGGTTGGAGATGCTTCCTTCTGGCTGTTATATACTTTTGCACAAACTTAAAATACTCTGCGTACCTGTGTGGTAGAATTTATAATTTAGCAAAACCAGAGCTTAAGGTCTTTGCTCCCTCTTTTCGTTGTGTCCGTAACCAAATTGTTTTTGGTCACACTCGGAAAGTGTCGAGAGTTTTTTTTTGTCTTTGGTTAAACTTACTTCAGTATGTGCTGGAGTACAGCCCTGGCAAATTATAGGCTAACTCCACTAAAGCAGATATTGTGGACTGCTCTGTTCCATGGTACAACTAGACAAGGTAGTCTCGTCGGCAGCAGAAACGAGCCGATTTACTGTCTTAGCTTCAGTGCGTTCGTGCTTGTTGAAGGGAAAGGTTGCGGACGAATTTTTTTTGTGATTTTTAACCTTTAGCTGACCACTATAAAATTAACTATTGTTATTTTTGTCATAAAAATGTACCGGGGGTGAAAACTATTTACGCACCGAAGTGTAGTGTTAAGAGGCAGTTGTGGGAGCAAAGCCTAGGGTGCAGCCTTGGCGAAAACTCCAGAATCTGCGAAACTCATTTTGATGAATCTGAGTTTATGCTTGCATCAAAAAAGGGTAAAATTTACAAAAGGAGGCGATTAAACGAAGATGCCGTGCCAAAACGAGAGATAGAGCGTCAAGCGAAAATTTTTAAAGATGGCAACGCCTGTTCGAGCACGCAAACAGAGTAAGTTAAGCGTGTAAAAAATGTATACATATGTTAACACTAATGTAACTGTATTGTAGAGACGAAGGTAACCTGAGGCAAAAGATTTGCGATATGGAGAAAGAGTTGAAAGGCTTACGCCAGCAGCTTGAGGAATCACGGCAACTCGAAGAGTCTCTGGGCAAAATATTTACAAAGACCCAAATAAAAATATTTAAAAATGGTGGGCAGCGCGCAAAATTTAATTCAGATGACATGTCTGCGGCTATTTGTCTTCATACCGCAGGCCCTCGGGCGTATAACCATCTGAATAAAAAAGGATTTCCTTTACCTAGTCGTGCAATTTTATACAGATGGTTATCAGATGTGGAAATAAGGACAGGTACCCTGGATGTGGTCATTGATCTTATGGACAATCCCGAAATGGAAGATGCCGATAAACTTTGCGTCTTGGCGTTCGACGAAATGAAGGTTGCTGCTGCTTACGAGTATGACAGTTAGTTATGTTCAACTGGCCATTGTTCGTGGGTTGAAAAAGTCTTGGAAGCAGCCAGTTTTCTTTGATTTTAACACCAGAATGGACGTGGAAACACTGCATTCGATAATAAATAAGCTGCACAGACAAGGATATCCAGTTGTCGCAATTGTTTCTGATTTGGGTCCTGGAAACCAGAGATTATGGAGGGAGCTTGGTATATCAGAAGGTAAGTGCGATATAAGCATAACAAACAAATAAGTGTTAATTTTGTTTTGTTTTCAGGGAAAACGTGGTTTAGCCATCCAGCGGATGAGCATTTAAAGATCTTTGTGTTCTCTGACACACCACATCTAAAAATGCTGGTCCGTAACCACTATGTGGATTCCGGTTTATTCGTGCATGGAACAAAATTGACAAAGACGACAGTCCAACAGGCACTTACCCACAGTTCCACGTCAGATCTGTCAATAATGTTCAAAATAACAGAGAACCATATAAATGTTCGCTCGATGGCTAAGCAAAAAGTTAAGTTGGCAACACAACTTTTTTCCAACACAACCGCCAGCTCCATCCGACGCTGTTATTCGATGGGATATGAAGTGGATAACGCCTGCGAGACTGCAGACCTTTTCAAACTTTTGAACGACTGGTTTGACGTTTTCACTTCAAAATTGTCAACGGCAAATACATTGGAGTTGACTCAGGCTTCTGGAAAGCAAGTTGAACTTCAACGAGACATTTTAAAAAGAATGTCAGCTTATGAGCACGGAAATTCTTTGGAAACCACATAGGGTCCCATTTCAAACTGGAATTCTCGTTCATAACGCATCCCTTGATGCTTTGTATATTTATTTACGCGATAAATATAAATTTGATTATGTACTGACAAGTCGACTTAACCAGGATATAGTCGAAAATTTTTTTGGATCCATGCGGTCAAGGGGTGGACAATATGATCATCCGACTCCGCTTCAACTTAAATATAGATTAAGAAAGTATATTACAGGTATGACAAAATCAAAAAAATCTATTAACATGTAAAATGTGAATTATTTTGAATTCGAATTAACCGCTCAGTGTGACCGCCAATAACATTAATAAGCTGTGCAACCCTTAAAGCCAGTGTTACATAGTGACAGATCTCGATATATCGATAAGAAAGACGGATCGATATATCGAGGCGTCAAGTCAGTTTTTTGCATGTGCGTCAAAATAGCGACGAAAAGTTAGCGACGAATTTGGAACGGTGGAATCCGGAACACGGAGGGATTTTTTATTTTTTAATTTTCTCCCGACTGCAATAATTAATCTAAAAACTTTAAATGCAGAAATGTTAAGAATTAAGTACTCTATTGTTTTAATTGGGCTGGGGTTGGTTTCAACCTTTTTTGGCATTAAAATCGTGGTGTTCAAAAATTGACTTTCCACAAAATTGAATATATCTCAATTTCCAGCTCGCGTAGGGATATACACGATATATGTGCGTATTCGCCATGGTTTTGCCTGTTTTTCAAAAAAAGTTTGATCAAAATCATGTGGAGCGTTTTCGAGAAATCTTCAATTTAGTGCGACCACCTCCTGGTCGGCCCATACAAATTGCACCCGATTTGCAAAGGCTTGCAAATGATCGCTAATTTCTTGATTCACAGCTCGCGTAGGGCATTACACGGTATATCTGCGTGTTCGCTGTGGTTTTGGCTGAATTTAAGTAAAAGTTAGATCAAAATCATGTGGAGCGTTTGGGAGAAAACTGATGATTTGTGGGGGTCTAAATGCGGTAGTTCAAAAAATATTCAGCCCCCGCCAGATATGGAACCAGCTCAGTATCGGAACAAGTACAAATACTTATCGATACACGGCATTTTTGAACTGCTTGTGAGCGGCCTCCCTAATTCGTCGCTAGCCAAATAGCAAAATTACTAGCTCGCGTAGCCTAGTAAGCTGTATGCCAGATTAAAATAGAGTTAATTCTGCGTCTTTTGCCTACCCACTCATTAAAATCATGTGGAGGGTTTGGGAGAAATTTCAAGTTTTGTTTCCGACGTCAACTTATAGGCCGATCTGGCAATGCTGCTGGCGATTTGAATAGAGGTAAGCGACTACCCTAATTCGTCGCTAGCCAAATAGCAAGATTTCTAGCTCGCGTAGCCTAATACACGGTATGACAGATTAAAATAGAGTTAATTCTGCGTCTTTTGCCCACCCACTCATTAAAATCATGTGGAGGGTTTGGGAGAAATTTCAAATTTTGTTTCAGCCGCCAACTTATCGGCAGCAGCAGCCATGCTGCAGCCCATATAAAATGGCTGTGTGCGACCACCCTAATTCGTCGCTAGCCAAATAGCAAGATTACTAGCTCGCGTAGCCTAATACACGGTATGCCAGATTAAAACAGAGTTAATTCTGCCCCTTTTGCCTACCCACTCATTAAAATCATGTGGAGGGTTTGGGAGAAATTTCAAATTTTGTTTCAGCCGCCAACTTATCGGCAGCAGCAGCCATGCTGCAGCCCATATAAAATGGCTGTGTGCGACCACCCTAATTCGTCGCTAGCCAAATAGCAAGATTACTAGCTCGCGTAGCCTAGTAAGCTGTATGCCAGATTAAAATAGAGTTAATTCTGCGTCTTTTGCCCACCCACTCATTAAAATCATGTGGAGGGTTTGGGAGAAATTTCAAATTTTGTTTCAGCCGCCAACTTATCGGCAGCAGCAGCCATGCTGCAGCCCAAATAAAATGGCTGTGTGCGACCACCCTAATTCGTCGCTAGCCAAATAGCAAGATTACTAGCTCGCGTAGCCTAATACACGGTATGCCAGATTAAAGCAGAGTTAATTCTGCCTCTTTTGCCTACCCACTCATTAAAATCATGTGGAGGGTTTGGGAGAAATTTCAAATTTTGTTTCAGCCGCCAACTTATCGGCAGCAGCAGCCATGCTGCAGCCCAAATAAAATGGCTGTGTGCGACCACCCTAATTCGTCGCTAGCCAAATAGCAAGATTACTAGCTCGCGTAGCCTAGTAAGCTGTATGCCAGATTAAAATAGAGTTAATTCTGCCTCTTTTGCCTACCCACTCATTAAAATCATGCGGAGGGTTTGGGAGAAATTTCAAGTTTTGTTTCCGACGTCAACTTATCGGCCGATCTGGCAAGGCCGCCAATTCAATTTGGCACTAAGTGTGGCAGTGTGACCACATTTACTTATCCCGTTAAGCTTGGATCGTCAATGTATATGTGAATTAGATCACACTTAAGTCGTAATACAAAATAAAATTAAAAAAAAACATACGAAAATCTTACAAAAATCAAGAAAAATTAAAATTATCCATTAAAACTAAACTGATTGTGCTTTAAGAAAGTGCAACCTATACAACAAACATTAAGTTGAAAAGTGAAGTGATAGTGGGAAAATTGTAAGAGCAAAGTAAATTATAAAGAAAAAAAACAACAACAAAATGGAAGTGAAAACAAAAAACAACTTAACGAAAAAGTAAGTTGCACAGCACACATTAAATTTTAAACATGTTCGGGATAAATGAAGCGGATTGAGTTTATTTTGAATATTTAAGACGCCCCCGCAATTTAGAAAAATCGTGATATCTCCTAATTTTTATAGTTGGAATTTGCGCACTAGAGATGGTCTCGTGTCGAATATTAAACAAGAAAAACAAGAAAGAAAGTCGGTCAAGTCCGACTATAAAATACTCTTTACGAACGAAATTATACGCTCAGCATAAATTTGTGGGATATGACGAAAATTAAAAATAAACTCAAACTGCCTGCAAGAATACCATCTATGAGATCTGTGCGCTAATACGGACAGAAAGACATGGCCATATCGGTTTGATGTTAATCAAGAATATATATACTTTATTGTGTCGGAGATGCTTCCTTCTGGCTGTTACATACATTTGCACAAACATATTATACTCTCATCTTCTTCATAGCTGCTATGTGGCAGATAAACTCTGATTTTACACTTACTTGTAAGTTGTAAGTTTAAGTGTAGAATATGAGAAATCGGCCCTCTGAATTGTGCTTGCTAGACTATTTTTTTTATAATCTCGAAATGGCTAATTAATTATTGTAAAATTTGCTTACTTACATAAGTTGATAGTTCCCAATGAAAATATAATAAAAGAAAATAGTTTCTTTGGGTACTTTTAATTTTTGTGGAAATGCCCATATGTGATAATATCTGAATATTCGTCAAAAATTTTATTACAGAAACACAGCTGCCGGAATTGCTAACGCCATTAAAGAGGCGATTTCAATTGGAGCGATTCCCACTTCCGGAAAGTTAGAGGAAGTACATATTCAAACAATATGTAGTAAGGTAAATAATAATTTAAGAAAAAATGGTAGAGTTTACCAAATTTCGGCAACCAGAAAATATCGATTAGCAATACTAAAAAAATTTAGCGATATGCAAAAGCTTAAAGCTTTAAATAGTAAGCTTACAAGTTCGGACTCTAAAAATAAGTGTAATAAGAAAAAAGCATATAAAAGTTACATGCCCACAGCCAAATATGAACTTCTTCCCCTTATGGGAAGCTCTAAAAATAATGGAATAGGCGAGTCCTATTTAATTGAAAGAAAAACAATAAATAACGATCAAGTAATTAATAATTGTTTTAACGAAAATAACGATAGTTCTATTAATATTTCCATAAATCCGGCAGACGAAAGTCTAATCGAAGCAAAACTAAAATGTTTTCGTAAAAATTGCCGTGATGGAAATGATTCATTAAATGTTGACGTCGAAATGGTTGAGAATTCTCAATGCATACGTCTCAAAAAATCAAAATGCAATTATTTGGCCGTTAACACCACTATTGGTGATTTCGTCAACACACTTGAATCGTGTTGCAAAAAATTTACTTTGAAGCAAAGTATTGAACACATAATTAGAGAAAAATACTTTGAAAGTAACAATGCGTGTGTTTTATATTTTAATACTATTCGCATTAACAAAAATTCCTTCGTAGCTTATGGATATTGTAAAGATCCTTCTTGCAATTCATTGAAATTTATTGGATCTTTTGATGGTTGCTTAAAAATATTTAGTAGCAACTCTCATATAAGACACACAATACATTTAAAAAAAACAACGCAATGCAGAGCAGTAAATCGCTTTGTAGAAAAATGCGAAATAAAGGGTAACACTGCTTTTGAGTACAAAAAAAAAAAGTTTAATAAAATGAATAGCTACAGAGCTTTGGTAGGAAACGACCAAATGGTACACACGAACCTATCCTATTATAGAAACTTCATATCGGAGGAAAATGCGAAAAACGATCTTGATAAAGATGCGTTTAAGGATGCATACGATATGAAATGTCTGGAATACTCGAACTTTATTCAATATATGTCGACCAAACTCGAAGTATTTTTGTGGAATATCGACCATTTAAGGTTGATACACAATAAATTAAATATTCACACATTGCATATTGATGCGACAGGCAATGTTGTGCAACCATTAAAAATGGTCAATAAGAGAATATATCTATATTCATTAATAGCACACATTTCTGACCATCATATAACTTATCCTGTCGCACACGCGATTCTTTCTAATCACACAACCTATGATATCGGTCGCTTTTTATGTGATCTCAATAGGTCATGTGAACAAAATAAAATCAAATTGCCCCTTTGCAGACGAATTATAACTGATGTTAGCTTTGCTATCATTGGGGCAATATTGAAAGAATTTTGCGACTTGGACATTTCAAAATACAATGACATGTATTTTGATTTTGTTTATGGAAAAAGCAATGCACTTCCTAAAGTTTGCGTTCAGTTTTGTACAAGCCACTATAGTAAAATCATGTGTCGTGATATCGACAGTAAAGTTGGCTTGGGTAATATTGAACTTAGAACATTTCTAAGGAATGTCATGGGTTTGGCATATAACATATGCGAAATAGGAGACTTAGAAGAATGGTTTAAAAATCTAATCATTATTCTTTTGTCTCCAAATATTAATGAAATGGTTAGTAGCGCAATTTTACATTTCACAAAGAAAAAAAGAGACTTTGCTGATTTAGATGAAATTAATGTTGTCTCCCAAGATGCTAATGCATTTCGTGACCACACATTAAAAACCATAGCAAGCAAAAGTCTATTTAGAAAAAAATTCACTAAACTTGCAGATGAAATCAAGAAAAAGATTTCATTGCATATCCAGGAGGGGCAGGATAATCAATTCTTCCAACCGGAAATGGTAGATCTTATTTTAGAAAAATATATTGTTTTTACACCATTTTGGACTAACATAACATAATAGTATTTAATGGTCCTATTGAATCGTTTTTTAAAACTCTAAAACATAGTGTTATTAAATCAAAACACGGAATGAAGCTTGGTAGATTAATTCGCGAAATGAATGAACTTTCCAACTCTGTGATCCGACAAATTGAATATGTGTATCCAGAACTAATGCACTCTCCTCTTATGCCTGGTACTACTATTAAAGCTAGACCTAGAAAGCATAAAAAAAACAAGACAAATACGCTTAACGAAATGTCTAACAAAAAAAGACTTTCTAAGCACCAAGAAAGCTGGCAGAAGAAGGGTGTTAAAAAACTTAAAGTGGGATTATTCCAAGGCGATTTCTCTGGACCAGTTAAAGCTCAAAAGAAATACAAGTCAGTATGTCTTTCAGAAGACAATAATTTTACTGATAAGTATAATTTAGAATTATCAATTTTACCCGAAAGTGTAATGAATGATTCTGTTTGTTTGGATCATTCATATGCGACCTCTCCGAATAAATTTGGAATGGAACAGAATTATAAAGATATTCTTACTAATAATTCAAAATTAGGCAGTTTCATCATAAAAAACTCGGAGTTTTACGTAATAAACTGTAAGACTCTTTTTGAAACTGTACATGGACTAAACTCTAGAGGTTTCATGTCTCAAATTACTCTATCCGATCTTGTCACGTTGGAAGGTCAAAATTGGCTGTCGAACTTTATAGTTGACGCTGCCCTAACTGTTATTATTTATGACAATCATAACGATAAAGTTAAAAGTATTCCATGTCAACTGGATGATTTTTGTTTTAGCAATAAGGAACTTATTCGAAAGGCTTTTAAAGAAACTGAAAGCATTTTGATTATTCCCCATTGCTATAAACGTCATTTTTATATATTGTTTATAAATAAAACTAAACGGGAGTACTCGTATCTTGATCCGTTTGGACAGACCACTCTTTGTCGAAAATTCAAAGAGTATTATAAGAATATGCTAAATGAAATTAGCGAGTTGAATTTTAGATATGATAACTTACGTCATGATCTCCAAAGAGATTCATTTAACTGTGGGATTTTTATTTTGCAATTTGCCAAATGCTATTTACAAAATATATCTCTCACAAACTTGCAATCTGAATATTTGTTTAGAAAAGATATGTTTATTAGACTAATTAATTACGGCGACTCATTGCAAGACACATGTCTTCATTGCTGCATGCAATTAATTAACCAGAATAGACTAGTATGCACTAGTTGCAAACGTTCTCTGTGTATTATGTGTAGCAAGGACAAATTACATTTTAACAATAATCAATTTATTTGTTTAATTTGTAGTCAACTTAGCGAAGCATCCAATGCGTAACGTCTGCTGGGTAGATTTGATCATAGCGAAGCATTTACAAATGCGAAACGTCGGCTGAGATATACTTATCTAAATAGCGAGGCATGTAATGCATAACGTCAGCTGAGATATACATACTTTATCTATAAAGCGAAGCACCTAGTGCGTAACGTCTGCTGAGATACATTGTCCTACTACTTAAGCCCAGAAAACCATCTTATACAAAGTTTATGTGGAATAGACCTATTGGGGACACCACTTTAAAAAAAATGCGCCTAAAACTCTACCTCAATGGTGGTGCGGAAATGAGTTTAAGATAAGTTAATGTAGATTTATATTTAACAAGCTCACAATATCCGTCCTTGCCGGGTGAGCTTATGCCAAATTTTTAAAAATTTTCAGGACAAATACTTAAAAAGCCTAGCTGAATAACCAAATTGGGCTGCTTCACTGATCCAGCCGTTGACTGCATTTGTCTCGAAACACACAACCATCCAGGGAAAGTATCAAGACCAGATTGCATTTGTAGATGATCTTCTTGATCTCTGGCAGGCGAATGGTTGGGAAGTTGCATCTGCGGAAAAATGTTAAAAAATCTCGCTAAGAGTTTGGTAAGAAAAGACTTGCCTGTAGAGCTGCTGTGTATTCTCATACCAAAGGTAGACCACATTTGTCTCTCTCAGCATTATTAGTTTTAAAAGCGTCTGCCGATCCTTAAGCTGAATTCCTTACATGGCCACCCATTATTGCTATTGTTTTAAGATCATTGTAGCTGTTGAGAGTATAAGTGTGTTTAATAAAAGTTAAGCCTTGTTTATCCCATTCAAACTTACTTGGGTGTCTTCATATTCCTAATCTTGTGAGCATAGGTCCTTTATGTACAACACCTTGTATCCATTTGATGGCCTCTACAAAGTGTATCGATCTGCGTCCTGGCAATTTCATTTGTGTGGGCACCTTGAACTGGGCTAGATGTTTGGGCGCTTCTCTGACGGGCAACTGTTGGTCACTGTTGACACTGCTGGTGAAAACAAGCGAACGTTGACTCAAATCCAATGAGTGCTGCCGCAACACCCAGGCAGAAGCGCCTTTGCAAAGAGAGGTCCTCGGCCCTCACAGAGGATTGTTGTCCGTTCCTTGGCCACCTGTTCAATTCAAATGTTGTACTTTGGTACAAAGCAAAGAACACAGTTTAATTCTTAATGTTTGAGTCCCTGACTTGCACTAGAAATAATAAAAATAACATATATGACTTGACTTAGAGATGAACATAATTTGTGAATCTGTCATCTCTATCCATTGGCTACCATCACCAGTAATATGTTCATCTCTAGGCACTAGAGATACGCGCGTGACGTGAGCTCGAACGTGTCACGGTGTGCCCACCGTGATCGTTGAATAATATGCAAGTATGCAGATCTGGATATTAAGTTCCCAATCCCCAGAATTATTTAAATTATTTAATGAATGAATTATTTAATCATAATAAAATACCTTTCTTTTTCGGATATTTTATTAATTATTTCCGCAATGATTATTATTTAGGATAATGGTTAATTTTACATTTGTAATTTTTAATTAGTTTAATCCTCGGTGGGCTGCTCCTCGCGCTGTCCCATGCGAGGCTGCTCCTCGGAGGGCTGCTCCTCGCGCTGTCCCATTCGAGGCTGCGCTTCGGAGGGCTGCTCCACGCGCTGCCCCATGCGAGGCTGACCCATTCGTGGCTGACCCATACGAGGATGCTCCGTGCGAGGTTGCTGCGCGCGACGTTGCTGGGTGCGAGGCTGCTCCACACCTCCTTGCTGCTGATTTTCGTTATTCAACAGGTGCCTGCGGCTGATGTGCCGACCTGCTCGTCGATGACGACCGCCTCCACCTCTGCCACCACGTTGAACGCCGCCAGGGAAAGGCTTGTTGCGCCCGCGCACGTTTGAAGGCCCAATATTTGGGCCGTTTCTGCCATTGGAAATTTGGTGGCCACTGACAAATGTCAGAGTTTGGTGCACCACAAGTTTCTGAAGAAATTAAATCGATGTAAATAAATTAATATTCTGTGAATAAGAAATATATTGTTATAAGAAACTTACCGAGTCAGTAATGTTTTGAAAATTGAAGCTCATGTCGTCCACTTCGTCCGCTCCCTTTGAAGAATTTTTTAGAACTGAAAAAGTTAAAGCGCAGATTTTCTAGGAAACCACGTTTAACACTCGACTTACACATAACGGGATAAGTAAATGTGGTCACACTGCCACACTTAGTGCCAAATTGAATTGGCGGCCTTGCCAGATCGGCCGATAAGTTGACGTCGGAAACAAAACTTGAAATTTCTCCCAAACCCTCCACATGATTTTAATGAGTGGGTAGGCAAAAGAGGCAGAATTAACTCTGTTTTAATCTGGCATACCGTGTATTAGGCTACGCGAGCTAGTAATCTTGCTATTTGGCTAGCGACGAATTAGGGTGGTCGCACACAGCCATTTTATTTGGGCTGCAGCATGGCTGCTGCTGCCGATAAGTTGGCGGCTGAAACAAAATTTGAAATTTCTCCCAAACCCTCCACATGATTTTAATGAGTGGGTAGGCAAAAGACGCAGAATTAACTCTATTTTAATCTGGCATACAGCTTACTAGGCTACGCGAGCTAGTAATTTTGCTATTTGGCTAGCGACGAATTAGGGAGGCCGCTCACAAGCAGTTCAAAAATGCCGTGTATCGATAAGTATTTGTACTTGTTCCGATACTGAGCTGGTTCCATATCTGGCGGGGGCTGAATATTTTTTGAACTACCGCATTTAGACCCCCACAAATCATCAGTTTTCTCCCAAACGCTCCACATGATTTTGATCTAACTTTTACTTAAATTCAGCCAAAACCACAGCGAACACGCAGATATACCGTGCAATGCCCTACGCGAGCTGTGAATCAAGAAATTAGCGATCATTTGCAAGCCTTTGCAAATCGGGTGCAATTTGTATGGGCCGACCAGGAGGTGGTCGCACTAAATTGAAGATTTCTCGAAAACGCTCCACATGATTTTGATCAAACTTTTTTTTGAAAAACAGGCAAAACCATGGCGAATACGCACATATATCGTGTATATCCCTACGCGAGCTGGAAATTGAGATATATTCAATTTTGTGGAAAGTCAATTTTTGAACACCACGATTTTAATGCCAAAAAAGGTTGAAACCAACCCCAGCCCAATTAAAACAATAGAGTACTTAATTCTTAACATTTCTGCATTTAAAGTTTTTAGATTAATTATTGCAGTCGGGAGAAAATTAAAAAATAAAAAATCCCTCCGTGTTCCGGATTCCACCGTTCCAAATTCGTCGCTAACTTTTCGTCGCTATTTTGACGCACTTGTTTTTTGCGCGGAGTACAAGAAAGAGAAGGTTCACCAATAATAATTTTAAAATACTAAATTAAGAAATTAAAATAAAGACCACGATTATAAATCAGGTGTGGGGTCAAGCCCGATAATTTTATTAATATTGGTGATGAAGTACATTGAAATCATAAGAAAATCGAGAGATGAACTGATCGCCATATTGGCAAAGGAAAACGTGTGCTTCGACAAAAACGCTACAATTTTTCAATTGCGTGTAGCTGTGAAATCCATATTAAAATCTGACAGAAAGATGGAAATTAAGCCAGACGAGACAGCCTTGAAAAATCTGCAACCGGACAAGAAAGTGGTGGCGCCAGTCGGCGACAATGATGAGGCGCAAGAGATATGTGAGAGTGAAAGAGAAAACCATAGTGACGGTGACGCCAGCAATGAGGCGCCAGAAATTACACATCATGATGAAATTCGCGGGAATACAACGCAGTTAGGCCTGCAGTCGACACCAAAGATGAACATCCAGCCACAAGAAGATCGACGTAGTGGCGAAATACCCAATGCAGCCGAGATGGAGGAAGAGATGCGATTTTTGGAACAACTGGAACAACTTTATGCAGCCCGTAAACGCGTATGTGACTTGCAAATCTTAGTTGAAAATGCAGAAGGCAGACCGAGCGAATCAATTGTGGCGAGGCAGGATTGTATTGACATAAAATACCTGGATGCCCTGGTTCAGCCCTTCTCCGGAGATGACGGCTACCCTGTGTCCCGTTGGCTAGACGACTTCGAGGATGTGATGAATGTGTACAACGTGCCCAACCCTAGACGCTGGATTCTTGCAAAACGATTGCTAACCGGATCGGCAAAAACACATATGATTCACGTCGCACCCTTAACCTGGGAAGATCTGCGTGCGGAGTTGCTGGAAGTTTTTGAGCAAAAGGTGACAACTTGGGATGTGGCTAAGCAGTTGGAGGCCCGAAAAATTTCTCAAGGCGAGACAGCACTACAATACTATATTGCCATGTGCGGCATTGCACGACAAGCAGACTTGGCTACCGGTGACGTGGTGCGATTCATTGTGGATGGGCTGCAGGACAAGACTGGAGCTGCGACAGCTCTAGCCTATTGCGAGTCCCTTGGTGAACTGCGTAAGAAGATCATTGTATACGACAAGATGAGAACGATGCGTACTCAGATGCCACACCGTGTAGAAGAAGTGAGTAAGTCAAGAAGTAGCGGAACGGCGAGTCAACAGCAGGTCCCTAATGCCCTTCGCTGTTATAACTGCCGTCAACTTGGGCATATGATGAAAGATTGCGGCCGACCTAAGAGACCTGATGGTGCCTGCTTTAGTTGTTGGGGAAGTGACCATAAATACCAGCAATGCCCCAAACGTAAAGCGACGACTACCATAGCCGCTGTTCAAGGTCTGGATGCGGCGAATAAGAATATTGGTGAAGATTTGGCTGCAATTCAATTAGTGGAATTATGAGTTCCATCTGGTGAAGAAAGAGTCACAAGTGTAGTAAGTTTATTTGATACAGGTAGTCCAGTAAGTTTCATTCATAAGTCATTAATCCCGAAATACGTTAAGTTAAGTTCTGAACAAAGTAAATTCCAAGGGTTGGGTGGAAACCCTATTTCTGTTTGGGCCAAAATAAAATGCCTTATTAATTTTGCTTCAAAGTTATATACAATCTGGTTATATGTAGTGGATGACAACATATTGCCGTTGCCAGTACTTTTAGGAAGGGATTCACTCCAAATAATGGAGATTCAATTAGTACATAAGAAGAATATAAATGCAAGATTTGAATTACCGTTGAATGGGAAAAATATTGAAACTATTGACTCTACTTGTGCATCTTTGTTCACCAGTAACCCCTTAAATATTCATAGTATAAGTAAGATAAGCAATAATGATAAGTTACTTAAGCATAATGACCAACACGATGTCGAAAAAGCCGTTCAGAATGACAGCAACTTTGGTGACTTCTTGGCGTGCGTAGAAGTGAACACGAACGAGGAGATTAATGTAGGATTTGATTTTGGTATAGCTCAAGCAGAAGAATGTCGTACCTTAGTAAGGTTGCATTACGTGAACAAAGAGGGTGATTATAGAGTGAAGCCTAAATACCAAATGACTATAAGATTAACCGATACAACCCCGTTTTATTGTTCTCCGAGACGATTATCATACTTCGAGAGAGAAAAAGTAGCAGAAATAATCGAAGATTTGTTGAAGAAAAACATTATACGACCTAGTAAGTCCCCATATGCCTCCCCTGTGGTCCTTGTGAAGAAGAAGTTAGGAGAAATCCGTATGTGTGTTGATTATCGCGGAATGAACAAACGTATTATTAAGGATAATTTTCCGTTACCCCTTATAGAAGACTGCCTAGAGTATTTGGAAGGGAAATGTTGTTTTTCCATAATAGATTTTAAAAGCGGTTTCCATCAAATAGGAGTTGATGAGAATAGTGTACAATACACTGCATTTGTGACCCCTCAAGGACATTTCGAATACCTGAGAATGCCCTTTGGACTAAAAAACGGTTCTGCAATTTTCCAGAGATTCATTTCAGAAATACTTGCTGACTTTATCAAGAATAAGAGCATAGTGGTGTACATGGATGATATAGTAGTTGCGACTAAGAACGTAGAGGAGCATCTGGAAATTTTGAGAAAGTTATTGGACCGCATCAGTGAGCATAATTTAGAGATCAACATGAAGAAATGTGTATTTTTGAAGAAAGACTGTGAGTTTTTGGGTTACAAAGTGGACCTACATGGAATAGTACCTAGTGAGTCTCACTTAGAAGCGTTAAGAAGTTTTCCTGTGCCTCAATCCGTTCAGACACTTCACTCATGTCTTGGCTTTTTCTCTTATTTCCGACGTTTTGTGCTGTCCTTTGCTCGCATAGCAAAACCCTTAACCGAATTGTTAAAGCAGGGTGGCCCATTCCCACTTAACGATGAGCAATTACTGGCTTTTAACACCTTGAAGACTGCTTTAGCAAACCCTCCAGTCCTGGCCATCTTTAACCCAGATAGGGAAACAGAATTACATACAGATGCTAGTTCGCATGGGTTCGGAGCAGTATTATTACAAAGACAGGATGATGGCAAGATGCACCCAGTTTCGTTTTACTCCGGAAAAACAACAACAGCTGAATCGCGTTACCACAGTTTTGAACTGGAAACCCTTGCTATTATAAATGCGTTGCGTCGTTTTCGAGTATACCTAGAGCACAGATCCTTTAAAATAATAACGGACTGTAATTCATTGGTGCAAACGCTTAGCAGAAAAGCGATTAATCCAAAAATAGCTCGATGGTCACTGGAATTGGAAAATTATGACTTCTCTATAGAACATAGACCTGGTATTAATATGTCACATGTAGATGCGTTGAGTAGGCAGACACAATTATTGGAGACACTTGAAGAAGATGAGAAAAAACCACTTGAGACCTTTAGATCTGACCGTGTAGAAAACCATAGAGCTGGACCCATAGAGAACCGTAGAGCTGAAATGCATAGAGTGGACCCGCTAGAGAACCGTAGAGGAGAACATGTAGAGAACCATAGAGCTGAAAGGTATAGAGATGAGCCGTTAGAGATCCGTAGAAGAGAGTGTAAAGGGTACCATAGAGCAGAATGTACTGAGAAGCATAGAGATGAGTGTAGAGAAATCCATAGCGCTGAGCAAATAGATCATAGAGTGGAGCACAGAAAAAACAGAAGACCTGAGTTCGTGTATAACAGTAGGAGTGGGTATGTAGGTAAGCATAGAGCTGACTATACGAATAACTGTAGAGCTGGAGATTTTAAGGAGAATGGTATAATAAACCCTGGAGAGAACCTTATGGATAACAATATAGATATGACTAGAGAGGGTATAGATAAAGATGAACTTGGAAGTGTAAAATCCCGGCAAGGCAAAAGTGAATCCGATAATGATATAGAGACATATAATAGGAATGGAATAACAGATGAAAACCATTACAGTGGAAATAATGTCTATTGTGATACGGACGGTGTGAAAGAGCCCCGGGGAGGTTGTAACATTGAATTGGAAGAAGACGAGACAAGAGAATTAGAGTTCTTAGAGCAAACCTTTTTAGAATCGCTACCATTAGTTGGTGTAGTAGGTGCAACTCCGGAAGATATAGAGTTGATACTTCAAACTGAGCAGATGAGAGACAAGGAATTAATTAAAATCAGAGAATCATTAGAGAACGGAAGTCTGAATGACTTTGAGTTATTGGACGGGGTAATTTATAAAAAAGAGAGAGACAACACATTACGCTTATATGCACCTATTAGAATAGAAGAACAATTGATTAGGTTGTCCCATGAGAAACTAGGTCACTTAGCGACAGAGAAATGTGTAAATGAATTGAGAAAAACGTATTGGTTCCCTTCTATGCGGAGTAAGGTAGAGAAATTTATAAGAAACTGTTTACCTTGCATACTACACTCGGTTCCGAAAACCATCCACAATCGAACACTCCATAGTATTCCAAAGCCTTGTGTACCGTTTCACACACTCCATATAGACCACTTAGGTCCTTTACCGAGTATAAGCTCGAAGAGAAAGCACCTCCTTGTAATTATTGATGCGTTTACAAAGTTCGTAAAGCTCTTTCCTGTTAACAGTACAAGTACCCGTGAAGCTAAAGATGCATTGAGTAAATATTTTGAATTTTACAGTCGTCCTAGAAGAATAATATCTGACCGTGGCACTTGTTTCACATCTTTAGAGTTTGTTACCTTCTTGCAAGAGCGTGATATAGAGCATATCAAAGTGGCCACAGGAGCACCGCAGGCAAATGGCCAAGTAGAGCGAGTTAATCGTGTCCTTACCCCCATGCTAGGAAAAATGTCAGAGCCCCTTAGACAAGCAGATTGGTATAAATTGATGAACAAGGTTGAGTACGCTATCAACAACTCCATTCATAGCAGTACCGAAGAGACCCCTAGCATGCTTTTATTTGGAGTAACTCAGAAAGGACCCATCGTAGATGAACTATCAGAATACTTGGAGAATAAATTGAGAGGGAAACCTAGAGATTTGAAGACAATGCGTAATCAAGCAGGAGTCAATATCGTACGTTCACAAGCAAGGAATGAGCAACTGTATGCTAAGAGGCATAGAGCTCCTATAGTGTTTCAAGTAGGTGATTATGTTGCCATACGTAGCGTAGATACCACGCCAGGAGTTAATAAGAAGTTTGCTCCAAAATATCGAGGACCATACAAAGTCAACCGTGTGTTTGACAATGACAGATATGAAATAGTTGACATTGATGATTGCCAGCTGACACAGTTACCTTTTCGTAGTGTTTTAGAACCCGCTAGACTTAAGCATTGGATAAGTAATTTAAGTGATACAGTAGCTATGTGTTCCTAGATCGAGGTCGATCTGTAGTCAGGTCGGCCGAATGTAAAATGTGAATTATTTTGAATTCGAATTAACCGCTCAGTGTGACCGCCAATAACATTAATAAGCTGTGCAACCCTTAAAGCCAGTGTTACATAGTGACAGATCTCGATATATCGATAAGAAAGACGGATCGATATATCGAGGCGTCAAGTCAGTTTTGCGCTGAGTACAAGAAAGAGAAGGTTCACTAATAATAATTTTAAAATACTAAATTAAGAAATTAAAATAAAGACCACGATTATAAACAACTAATTCATTTTAATAATAATAATTGTCAAATGTTGAGCTTTATTTTTCAGCATAGTTTTGTTCGTGAATGTTGGTAGTTATGTTCTGTCTTTTGTGTTATATGTGTTTCTTTAATTATTATCATTTATTAATAAGCTTTATACTTTCATTAGCCAAGAATACAGAATTGTTATCAAATAATGGTAATGTCGAAGATGACAACTGCGACGATTGGCTTAACATAGACGTTAGATCGGCAAATAAAGAGAATGAAAAGACTGAAGAATTCGATGTAGACATCACCAACAACATACCTGGAGGCAGCGAGATGGATGAGTTGACGGAGGATGCCATCGAGTACCTTGCGGGCTATGTAATTAAAAAACTTAGGCTGTCTAATGAGGCAGAAAGTTGGTCTTTACCTACGTGGATGAGGTGTCGCACGGCGGTTTGATAAAACCGTCTGTGCAATTTAAAAACCAGATTAAACACCTAGAAACGATATTTTTACTTCACGTAACACAAACATTTTGATTTAACAAAAAACGTAAAAAAAAGTTATTGTTCGCTGCACAAAATGTTAACTTCGAAGAGTCTGTTAAAGCTTTCTATTTTAAGATTAGAATTTATTTTAGTATTAAGAATCTTAACAAAAAAATTTGCATTCAAAATCAAAAACAAAGATTGATTGGAAATTCAAAATTATTAAAAATTAGACTGTAAAAAAAAACTTCATCTCTTTGTACTATTTTAAAAACCAAGGGCCAGCACAGGGTTAATCAACACACTGTACTGATATTTCATTCGCACTCACTATACAATGTGCCTTTCACTCGCACTTATTGCAAGCATAGCTAAGACAGTTCTGCTGCCGACGAGACTACCTGGTCTAGTTGTATCATGCTCTGTTCAAACGCCAGATCACGACTGCTCTTTATTGTTTCTTCTTTGAACAGCTTTTCTTAGAGTCGTTTCGCTTGCATACATGAGTGTGCAAGTGAGACAACATATATGTACAGGTATTTACAGGGATGGCCAAACTACTGCACATTACTTAATACTATTCCTTAATACTAATACAGCTCGGCCGTCCTGACTTTTAGGATCTCCTGATCCTACTTGACATGCTTCTTTTTACCATGTTTGATACTTTTTGCTTTTTATCCTTATCATTTATAACATTGCTTTTCTCTTTGACTTTATTGTTTACATTTTGACAATTTTCTTTTTCATTTATTTGATCATCTTTCATTATACTTTCATTTTCCTCAACTTCGTCATTGTTTTCTTTAGATTCTCTTAACTTAAACCATGGTTTCATATTATGAACTTCCCAAATTCCTTGGTACGGCCTTTGTGACTGTTGAAATCCTTCGATATCCTTTATGCAATATCTATCGTTATCTAAAACTTTTGAAATTCTGTACGGACCTTTAAATTTCGGTATTAATTTACTTGACATTCCCACTGTTGAATCAAAATTTTTTATCATCACGTAGTCACCTTCCTTGTATTCATTTGGTTTCTGTCTCTTTGCATCTAAGTACGTTTTGTTATAACTTTGCACCTTACTTTGTATTTCTTTTGCTTTGCTCCTTATTTCCTCTACGTTTCGATCTTTCCTTTGTTTTTCATTTTCTATTACATTTTCTTTTACACTATCTATCATTTTACCTTTTTGCCCTGTACCAAAGAGCATGATGCTTGGGTATTGGTTTATGCTCCTGTGTAGCGTATTATTAATGGAATACTCTACTTCTCCTAATACTTTATGCCATTGTTCATTTTCCTCTACGTTGATTAACTTGCTTATCATTGGCCCTAAGTCCCTGTTGATTCGCTCTACCTGTCCATTAGCTTGCGGTGATCCTGTTGCTACTTTTATATGATTAATATTGTTATCTTTTAAAAATTCCTCGAATTCTTCTGATGTGAAACATGACCTTCTATCCGATACTATATGTGCTGGTCTGCTATATGCCCTAAAGTAGTCTTTCAGTGCGTCTATAGCTTCTTTTGATTTGGTTGTCTTAGTTGGGTAGAGTCTTACGAACTTTGTGCAGCCATCTACTACCACCAGAATATGCTTTTTTGCTGTTTCCTTACTATTGATCGGACCATAGTGATCAATATGTACTACTTGGAAAGGTAAGTTACCTTTTGGAATGATGTGGAGGAATCCCTCCTGCTTTCCATTCTTATTCGAAAACGCTATACATTTTAGGCAGTTTTTAATATGCTCGTCTGCTTTCTTTCTAATATTGGGAAACCAATAACTTCAACTTATTATCTCTGTTACTTTGTCTATACCAACATGGCCCATTTCGTTGTGGTACTTAAAGAGAACATGTTCTTCCATAGCCTCTGGGACACAAAATACCAAATCGTCTTTAACTTTTCTGTATATAATCCCGTTTCTCATTTCAAAAAGATTATGCTCGGTTTCACTTAACATCTCTCTGATTTTGATAAGTTTTTCGTCTTTACTTTGACATATTATATTACCAAATTGTCCTCAAACGTGTTATCATCGATCGTCAGTATTGTATTGCATCGGCTCAACGCTTCTACATGTTGCATTCTTGATCCTGCCCTGTGCTCTAGCTAATAGTCATAATTTTGCAACTCTAAAGCCCATCTAGCAATTCTTGGATTTAATTCTTTTTTGTTGAGCGTTAGTGTAAGAGAGTTACAATCTGTTACAATTTTGAATGGAATGCCTTGAATGTATACTCGAAATCTCTTCAACGCATATATAATTGCCAACGTTTCTAGCTCAAAGCTTCCGCTTCCGTTGTTCGCTTGGAAAAATAGAATACCGGATGTAACTTATTATCCCTTTTCTTCTGCAATAACATCGCACCAAAACCTATCGAACTTGCGTCACAATGTAGTTCTGTCTCGTCTTTCGGGTCATATAATGCCAAAATAGGTGCTTCTACCATTTTTTCTTTGAGTGTATTGAATGCTTCCAGCTCATTTGGACCGATTTCGAATTTCTTATATTACTTTGTCAAATCATGGAGAGGCTTTGCCATAATGGAGAAATCTTTAATAAACCGTCGAAAATATTATAGAATATGAGCCCAGAAAACTTTGAACTTCTTGTACCTTTGTGGGTACTGGGAAGTTTGGTATTGCCTTTATTCCTTCGTTGTCTGCCTTTATCCCATTTTCAGATATCAAATATGCCAAGTACTTGACTTCAGTTTGAAAAAAACTGCATTTGTCTTGCCTTAACTCAAGTTTGTTGTTTACCAAACGTTTAAACACTTCTTTTAGTATTGCCATATGTTCTTGAACATTTTCTGTGGCTACTATTATATTATATCATTAAGATAAATAATAACTTTTCCCTCTTTCACCTTGTTATCAAATATCTTATTGATAAACCGCTGGAATATAAACGGAGCATTTGCGAGTCCAAAAGGCATTCTTAGAAATTCATATTGCCCCAAAGGCGTTGTGAATGCAGTGTATTTAATAGAATCCTTGTGCATATAGACATGGTAATAACCGTTTTTCAAGTCTAGTTTCGAGAATATTTTCTTGTTGACTAGCCTGTCTAAAAGATCGTCTATGAGTGGAATTGGAAATTTTACTTTTATTGTAGACTTGTTCAGAGGTCTAAAGTCAGGACACATTCTTGTATCACCTGTTTTCTTCTTCACTAATACCACTGCTGAGGCATATTCGGATTCACTTGGACGTATAATACCCTTCTTCAGATATTCATCTATGATGTTCTGAACTATTTCATTTTCTGCATAAGAAAGTCTTCTGGGTGCGCAATTGAAAATTTTTGGATTCTCAAGTGTTAACCTCATTTCGCATTTAATCGTTGGTTCCGATGGTCGTATTGGTTTAACATACTTTTCCTCAAAAAGTTTTGGAAAATGGGCTTTGTCTTTAAAATTTAATTGTTCTCCTACTTCTAATGCAACTTTTTCTTCGTCGTATTCTATGGATAGAATTTGTCTTTCAAAATTGTCTTCACTTTCTCCTAACTCAAAATTATTTCCCATTTTTTCATTGACTATCGCAACAGTACTCTTTTCTTCAATAATTTGTGCTTGTGAATTATCGACCTTATTGTTATTTGTACATTTTCCGTTTGTAATATCCTTTTTTATATTTCGTGACTGGAAGTCACGTTCATTAGTTAGAGCAACCAAACTTGTTTTACTTTGTGTTAAGAAGTCTCTGCCTAACACCATTGAATATCCCATAGATTCGTTGTCCACTACCATTATATTAATCATGATCATTTTATTAGCAAAATTAACTGAACATTTTATACTTCCAAAGATTTTCAATTTACTCTGATTTATTCCAACATAATTTTGTATTTCTCTTAATTCAACCTTAACGTTTTGTGGAACACACGATCGTTTAATTATACTGATGGGACTTCCCGAATCTATGAGGCATTCTTTGAATAGAGAAATATATTTTAAAATATCATTTTGGAATGTGATACTTAACCAAATTTACCGCATGTGAAACAAGCTCCATCTTGACGTTTTGGCTTTCGGCACTCATTGGCCAAGTGTCCCATGCTGTTGCAATTGTAGCATTTAACATCCTTCTTCATCGGCATCTTGTTCGGCTTGTCGGCATGACCTTCACGTTGTCGCTTTGGAGGTTGCAGCTCGATGTTGCAGAATGCTTGGAGTAGCTCCGACTTTAAGTTGAAGCGATGTAATTTCGCCGTATTTCGCAGATTTACGTCTGGTATGCCATCGATCACGTACTCGATAAATTCGTCATCCTTTAGTTGGAGAATGTTGCCCAAAATTGATTTGTCATTAAAATATTTGACAAACGGTTCTCCAGTTTGCCATACGCGACCTTGAAGTTTTTGACGAGTAGCTAATTTGGTCAATTTATTGCTAAACATCTTGTCCAGATCCATCAATAGTTCGTCTACCGATCCCGTAAGGAACATAGGAGTTGAATGCAGCCATTGTTGTGCTTTACCTTTTATTTTGTTGCATATTAGTGCACGTAACATGTCGTCTTCAATCTTGTATCGTTGGCGCACGTTGTTTAGTTGGGTCAGCCACATGATGCTGGATTTTCACCATCGAATACTGGAATGAAGTCGAACTGAATGTTGAAAATTTTTTCGTTGTTTTGGTTTGTTTTAGTTTTAATTTCCAGTGTTGCCATCTTGTTTCTCAGTTCCTCGATTTGTTGCTGCTTCTGCCAGATCTCTAGTTCCAGTTTATTTTTTTGATCTACTATCGGATCCAGGTCACCGTTATCGATATCATTCACGTTGTTCTCTACGTAGTTGCTGCTTACGTTGTCATTGTTGCTTACGTTGTCGTTGTCTTCCTCTCCTTTGTCGTTTTCAATGGGTTCTCTTTCCTTCGTAACTGTAAATTTTTGCTCTTGCGCGACTGCCTTTGCTTTTGCCTCCAATGTTGTTGTTGCTTCCTCGACAATTGCGTCGTAGAAAATTTTTTCGCTCGTTTTCTCAGCGCTGGCCTGGCATTTGTTGTTGCCGGCCGTTTTGTTTTTTGGTGTTTTAGGCATAATTTTTTTGTTGTTTAAGTAGTCTCTAAAACACTTTTCTTCAACTTGTGTGTCTTGTGTTAATCGTTTGATTAACTCAGCTTTAGTACCACTCGATTTAAGCTTGTTTTCTTGGCACCACACTTTCATTTTAGAATGAATATTTAGATGATTTGTCGTTCTAAAGCGCAAGTGAAAATTTTGTGGATTTTTTATAACTTGTAGGCACGCGAACTTTATCCCACTTCTGATCTGTCGACTGCTCTGTTCAAACGCCAGATCACGACTGCTCTTTATTGTTTCTTCTTTGAACAGCTTTTCTTAGAGTCGTTTCGCTTGCATACATGAGTGTGCAAGTGAGACAACATATATGTACAGATATTTACAGGGATGGCCAAACTACTTATGCTACTTATGTTACTTAAACTAAATACTATTGCACATTACTTAATACTATTCCTTAATACTACTACAATATGTACATATTTTCACATATCAAAAAATATGTGACACATTTTCCATAGGAAAAAAATTTACATATATTAAAAATGTGTCCATTCGCCCCGAGTGATTTCAATGCTGTTGAACAAAATACTAGATTTTATGTTAATGTAGTCACAACAAAGCAACCCAAATGTAAGCTGTCACCAAAAATTAACTCTGAAAATTTGTGGGAATTGAAAATTGAAGGTGAGCATACCTTTTCTATTATTTTATTTTAAATAAATAAATTTGTTTGTAGATGGCTCCAAAACGCAAATCCACATCGTGGCAGGACTACCACAAAGCCATGCTAATGGATCTGTGGGGGGAACATTTGGTTGCCCTTAGATCCCCCCAGCGGAACACTCATCAACCATATTCTTTAATTTGGAATTCTCGTACACCTGGAAATGACCATGCAGACGTTGCTTTGCGCTTTCTAGTTTTTTTGCTCGACAACACAGAGTCGTTTTCTGCAAATTCTGCACGTGTTTCCTCGAAGTCATTCTCCCACTCGACAAATGCACGAAGGGTTCATGCAGTGGTGTCTGATCATGCCCAGAACTGCTGGTTTTATCGCTCGTTTTACTTCTCACTTACAGCACACAATCACGAAACCGTAAAATATGTACATATCATATAAAAACGCTCAGAAAAAAATATGTACATTTAGAAATATGTGATTGTAATGGAAATAGCCAATTGCACAAGTTCACAAAACAAAGGAAACTTTTCATTTAAAGATTGCAAGCGTTCCTAGTGTATTTTCGGATGCTGAACTCAAATAAATTTGCTGTTTTACCCCAGCAAGTCAGGTCTAAGAGAAATTTGCATAAACGTGAACTAAACGAGGTTTGTACACATTTCTAGAACCTGTAGCCACATTTGACCCATTCTAATCAAACTTGCTTCTACGTAAACTTATTTGAATAAAAATCATAAATAACCGAAACCAAAGTTTGGATTTGGTTCCTAAGAAACCATTATATTGCCTTAAATATGAAAATAGTGAATTTTTCTAAAATATTTCACTTGTTCCACAAGATTAAATAAATTCTCTTTTGGGTCGTGATCGTTCTTTCATCGTGCTAAGTTTAGTCTTGGGATCATTATCTAGGTTGCGGATTGTTCCAAAGGTACACGCAGTAAGGAATGCAACACGAAATAAGCATAAATGCTATTAAAATAGTAGAAAATTAGTTTGATGTCCTACACCCAAAAGAATTTCTATCAATTAAAATTTGATACTCTCCGTCTCAAACCGAAACTAAAATCAGTATCGCCTTTTTGGTATCAATAAAACTAAAAATTGAAAATAAACTTAATCTGCCTGCAGTTAAATGAAGTTTTTGTCCCGTACACGTCAAACCTATATCTTTTACCATCTCTGAGATCTGATTTTTCATTCAGACAGAGAAACAGACAAACGGTTATCGCTATGTAAACTGTGGGCTATCGATTCCTTCGAACCATTTGAATCGCCTGGCCCAGATACCATATTTCCAGCCCAACTACAACACAACATTGGGTACACAATGACCTGGCTTTACACAATCTATGTAAGCTGTCTCAAAATCAATTATATTCCTACCAGATGGAGAGAAACTAAAGTGGTATTCATACCACCACAAATCTTCACATGTGAAACCAAACGATTATAGGAAAATCAGTCTATCCTCATTTCTACTCAAAACTCTTGAGAGACTTTTAGACGCAAACCTGAGGCGAACTGTAAGTCCCGCTTATCACACAACATGCTTACAGTAAGGGTAGGTCCAGCGGAACCGCCCTGCAATCTCTGATCTCAAAGATTAAAAGATCTCTTGAAGCAAAAGATTATTCACTATTAGCATTTCTCGACATTGAGGGTGCCTTTAATAACGTCCAACCTAAAGCCATCGCCTCAGCCTTAATATATGTGGGAGTGGATGTACCGCTGGTAAGATTCATCGACCAATTGCTAACCAGCAGGTCGGTGAATTCCGAGCTTGGCGGTGCATCTGCTCGCAGATATGTTAACAGAGGCAAGGAGGCGTTCTCTCTCCGCTACTATTGGTTGTAGCAGTTAACCGACTGCTGCGGCTCATGGAGGCGGAGGGACACGTAGTGGTGGCCCATGTGGACGATATCGCCATTTTCAAATGTGGACTATTTCCACAGACGCTGTGTGACCTCATGCAGAACGCACTGACTACACTTGCTCAGTGGACAATATTTTGTGGTTTGGGCGAAAACCCAGCGAATACGGAACTAGTGCTTTTTACCAGAAGATACAATATTCCAGATCTTATCCCCCCAAAAATCAATGGAGTAAGCCTTAAATTTGGAGACAATGCCAAATACTTGGGAGTCATCCTAGATAGGAAACTACTTAGGAATTACAACGTAAACGAGCGCATAAAAAAGGTAACCATTTTCCTTTTCTCGTGCAAAAAGGCCATAGGCCGCAAATGGGGCTTCTCCCGTTCCATAGTACACTGGCTCTACACAGCCGTGGTCCGCCCATACTACTCTACGGAGCACTAGTTTGGCGGCCAGCGCTTGAGAAACAATTAGTCCTTAACAATCTGCATAATGTACCTGTATTAGCGGCGCTCTCTGAACAACACCCACGGAAGCCATAAATACTATTTTCCACTTACTTCCACTTATCCACCTTATATTAAAGCAACTGGCTATAACTACAGCCCTTAGACTAAGAGAATCCGATACCTGGAACGGGGGTAAGTCGGGACACTCAACAATACTCAATGACCAAACGAGTATACCGTTAAACACTGATTACTGTATACCACAATCGACGTTCGTCAAATCATACGACGTCTGTATTCCAAGCCGACACGAGTGGCAAAACCTACCCCACAGCAAAGCCAATGCCATCAACATCTACACTGATGGCTCTAAGCTTGACGAAAATGTAGGAGGGGGAGTCTGCTCCACCAACCTAAACTTGAACTTATCGATCCGTCTTCCTGATCACTGTAGCGTGTACCAGCGGAGGAGGCGGCCATCCAGGAAGCAGCCACCTACCTTAGCACACTACCAATCAGAGAAGGAAACTTCTTCATATACTCAGATAGTCAAGTCGCCCTTAAAGCCCTTGACTCATATACCAACAATGCGAAAACGCTAACTGAATGCAGATCATCTCTAAATGAGATCGCACGAGACTTCAGTATACACTTTATATGGGTGTCTGTACACCGCAACATAGAATGAAATGAGTCTGCGAACAAACTGGCCAGAATAGGCACCACCATCGAGCTCCTTTCAGAGAAGAGCACGATATTGATGCCTATGGGAACTTTTAAGCTCCACACAAAAGCTGAAACATGTCGTCTCGCTGCTGATAGGTGGAAAAATCTTTCCTCCTGTGCGGTAGCGAGGCTTATGTGGCCAACACTAAATCTAAAGCGTACCACCACGCTTTTACGCCACAGAAGGGAACACATTTCGCTTCTGGTGGGAACCCTAACGGGTCACTGTCTCATCGGCAGACACGCTGCACGCCTAGGAGTCACTCACCATGATTTCTGCAGAAGCTGTAGGTACGCAGAAGAGGAGGAAACAGTACAACACCTCCTTTGCCATTGCCCCGCCTTGAGTAGAAGGAGACTTAGGACACTAGGTCACTAGGCCTCTCCTACTTAAACTATCGGAGACATCCGAGATAGAGATCCCAGCTCTACTAAAATTCATTCTGTTCACACAATGGTTCAGTACTAAGGACCCCCCTCATTAACAAAAAAAAGGGTTAACAGGGAAAAAACATGGCATTGCAATGAGCTCGATTTCTTAAAATTTGTAGGAGATATTCAACTTTTTATAGTCCGTACCGTAGGTACAGAGAGTATAATTTGTTTGTGCAAAAGTATGTTACAGCGAGAAGGAAGCTTCTCCGACCCCATAAAGTATGTATATTCTTAATCAGCATAAACAGCCGAGTCGATATAGCCATGTCCGTTAGAAGCATGAAACGAGACAGAGCTCCAGGTGCTCAGTGAATGTTCACCATTGCCAAAGAATATGCAATACATAGAAGCGACACGACCATCAGAATTGAACCAACTTTATTTTCGCGTTTCAAGATGTGAGGGGCAAACAATGGGAAAGCACTGATGCTATTTTTAGAACACTTGAAAGAGCGCATGGCAAACAAGAAAGAAAGTCGGTCAAGCCCGACTATAACATACTCTGTACCAAGAAAATTTCTTTTGATCATAGCTCGAAAACCGTTCATCCGATCTTCTTCATTGCTTTGGCGGATCGATAAGTTATCCTAATAACTAAATATGACCAGAAGGAACAAGCCATCTATCTTCAAAACTGTGGGAGATATGACGTTTTTTCTAAATTGCAGGGGCGGGAGGGGGCGTGGCCAAAATTGAAAATAAACTTGATCTGCCTGCAGACATTAGAAGCATATGTCCCATACATGTCAAACCTCTATCTCTTACCATCTCTGAGATCTGTGCGTTCATACGGACAGACAGACGGACAGACGGACAGACGGACATGACGGACATGACTCGGCTGTTGATGCTGATCAAGAATATATATACTTTATGGGGTCGGAGATGCTTCCTTCTGGATGTTACATACTTTTGCACAAACTTATAATACTCTATGTACCTACGGTACAGAGTATAAAAACATAAGAGCAAGAGAAGAGAGGGGGTAGCAAAAAAGTGGTTGGCTGAGGCTATTTTTAGAATGCGGGATACACACTTGAACGAACTCATAGCAGGCTCTGATTTGAAGAAGTCCCAATTTTCAATTTTATTTTATGAACCCGAATTTGGCAATACCGCACCGACTGCAGAGTTTTGTAAATTTTCACTTCCTAAACAGCTGGCTTCATAACTTAAAAGGTGCGGGTAGAAAGGTTGTTGGAGATTTTTTCAGGGATGCAAACCGGTTCTGAACCGAACCGGTTTTGAACCGAACCGAACCGCTTATTCCAGCCGGTGAACCGATCCGCAAACCGAACCGGCTTCCTTTCAGAATTGCTGAACCGAACCGAAAACCACAAATAAAAACGGCTCGGTTTGGTTCAGTTCTCTGACTGAAATCATGCCTAAAATCAACTAAGGTCATGACGTAGGACCTGTCAGAGTAAAATCCATGGCTAAAATTCATAAAAATTATGTCATGAATTCAGGACCAGCCCTTTCATTTTTGAGCTGATTCAGCTATGATTCAGTTCTGAGCCTAAATTAAGGGATATGATAAATAGAATAGTTTAGATGCATAGTACGTATTCTTTTCTAGCAAACATTCTCAATTTTCGAGAGTATTCATCTTGGAACTTATAGACGACTCCTGGAAATCCGACATAATAAGCATTGGACATTCTTCTAAAGATTTTAAAAATATTTAAATGGATTGTAAGAATTAAATTTCAAAAGTGTACGACAAGTCACATTACTACAACAATCATAATATTTCATAATGTGCCTTTGTGAACCACTGAACCGAACCGAAACCGCGGTTCAGCTAGCTCTAAAAACCATGTAATGAACCGAACCGGCGGCTCAGAAACTGTATGAACCACTGAACCGAACCAGTCCTTATTTTCGAGTGGTTTGCATCCCTGGATTTTTTAAATTTTTTTTATATATAATATATAAAATTCTTTACTCATTTTTTTGAAGTTTTATATGATATTCGACTGTTTTTATACCCTGTCCCATTGAAAATGGGAAAAGGGGAATCATGAAGTTGTGCGAATGTAAATAACAGGGAGAAGGAAAATTTTCCGACCCCATAAAGAATATATATTCTTGATCAGCGTGAACAGCCGAATCGATATGGCCATGTCCGTCTGTCCGTCCGTCCGTCTATCCGTCTGTCTGTCTGTATGAACGCGTCGATCTCTGGGACTATAAGATATCGAGACACAAATTTTTTGCATGAAGATAGAAGTATGCCGTACGCAGATCAAGTTTGGTAATTCCCCCCCGACCCCCTCTCATTTCCAAAATACCGTCACAACCTAGACCTAAAACACAGTCAGATTCACAATTTTCAAGTAAGTGTTAATTTTCAGGTTTCGTGGTTTAGTATTCATCAAGCTAGGCCCAATATCTATGAGCAGGGTATTTTGTAGCCGGGGCACTCGACTGCAGCGCCCTTACTTCTTTAATGATACTTTATTAATATTTACAAATATTCTGGTTCTTTAGCTTATTGCGTCGACTATTGTATGGCATCGCACTGTTTGCAGCTACAAATATTGCTGGTTCGAATCCCAGCAGCGGCAGGATTTATTTTCCTTAGACGCACACAGACAGCTGAGCGGAGCACATCAACCTTAGGAAATCAAACGCACGGAGCACAAAGCGAGCACGCACACGCTGTGGAGCCATGCGACGCCATTGAAAAGTCGAGAGAGAAAAATTAATATGGCTCGGTAGAGCCTGCGATTCAGTACCCCACCTTTTGAGCTATGAAGCCAGTTGTTGAGGCAGCGACAATTCACAAATAACCGCAGTCGGTGTGCGAGTTCTATTGAAAAGAGTGCGTTCCACCAGCAGGACCCGTCATAGAAAATTTTTGATATGTACATATATTTTTATATGACATGTCCGATCTATTCATTGTCAATCTATGCCAGCTAATCTTTGCATATGTATTTTTTGCATAAAAATTTACCCCGAACACCTCCACTAACGATGAACATTTCGTCAATCCAAACAAATTCAATGAACAAAGTCGTGTGTAGATGGGCTGCTATACTTACTAGAGACTTGAGAGCAATCTAGCTACGTATTTGTCAAGTCCTAGTTCAAAAGAGTGAAGTAGGCCGTCATTTCTATTGACACTTCCTTTGCTTTACTCAAATCAGTTGAATGTAATATTTAGAGTGTAAGGTACATAGCTTCGTTCACTAAAAATCTCCCTTTTTTTTGCGTTATTTAAACAACATGCTGCAAATATTAAGATTTGCAAAATGCATGCAAAGGCCAGGCCATCCTCTCAAAACGATTGCAAATATTCGGATGGTGTCCGATGATACGAAAAAGTCGACTCAAAAAAAAGGAGAAACAAAAGAAACGAAGAAGACGGAAACCCGAAGTACACCAGAGAAGGATGAAACTAAAATCAGAGGTGGCACCAAATGCAAGCCAAAGAAGAAATCGCCTTGCCCACCGATCACCAAGAAGAAAAAGCAACTGAGCTGCGAAGAACTGATCCTCCAGCGCGAAAAAAAGCTAGACGAGGTTAAGAAGATCAAGGATCTAACGACTATTCAAGGTGGGGGACCACGATGTCCATGCAGGGCTGAGCCGAGGCCACGTAAGATTCCTTCAATTTCTATCGCAATTCTCAATTTACTCCGATTAAATCTCTTCAACAGCAATTGAGGGAAAGCACTGCCAGCGCTGGAAGAAGTTCTCAATGTTTGGAGCTCTGCCACTAATCGCGCTACTGACAATTCTGGTGTTTACTACACGCGAGGAACAAGAGCATCCAGAGTTCAGGAACTATCCGCACATGTATAAGCGCTCAAAACCATACTGGTTCCGGGATGGTAATCGCACGGCCTTCCACAACAGCCACTGGAACGCCTTGCCCCCTGCAGGCTATGAAGATGAGGTCGACGAAGATTCTATTGGTAAGGACCCTGAGCCTGAGAAGGAGAAACAAACGCGCCTGAAAGACTTTCAGAAGTTGCGCAAGGACTGGCAGAAACATGACTCGCAGCGCGAAGCAAAGGCCAAGAAAGAAGCTGAGGCAGCAGAAAAGGAGCAAAAGCGCCTGCAAGCGCAAGCAGAGAAAGATGAGAAAAGGCAGCAAGCGGAAGCTGAAAAAGAAGCGAAAAAGCAGCAAGCGCAAGCAGAGAAGGATCAGAAGAAGCAGCAAGCGGAAGCTGAGAAAGAAGAGAAACGGTTACAGGCAGAGGCCAGTAAAGAGGAAAAAATGGCTCAAAAGAAATTGAATGAGGAGTCGAAGAAGCAACAGGCCGACGGCAAAGATATAACATCCGAAGCCGAAAAGAAACCGTGAAGGTCTAAGGACAATTGACGCAAAACGAAGAGGAAAGAACAGCATTGAAACAAACAAATAATTGAAGAGTTCAAAATTTCAGATCAAACAATAATGTGAGCGAACCTATGAACCGTTAAACTAAATTAATAAATCTATGCATATTTATAAAAGTGAATGTTGGTATGTTTAAACTTTAACGGATTTCTGCCCATAAGTAGCAAATAACAGTTACTAATGCTAGGTTTTCACCGCCGTGATTTTGTCATCGACATCACGATTTATCAAAAAGATGCGAAATGGTGTTCGCATTGGCAACATTCTTGCATTCTTGTGTTGTTGCATCCACTGAACAGATGACTGGGATTTGTTGACATTGTGAAACAAACTGGGTTTAGATGATGGTTTTCCTTTAATAGCTTTGGATAACGACGAGGCAATATTTCTGCACCTGCTGCATATGTTGCAGAGAATACAAATATACAAATAAAATTTTCTTGAATTTTATTTTTACAGTTTTTTCTTGTATTTTGTTACAAAGCTTCATATTTAAACTTAAAAACGAGAGCGTAAGTTAAAGTCGGCCCTGCCCGACTTCGAAATACCCGTTACTCAAGGCAATTAGTGTTTAATAACCTCAAGCGGTTGAGATAAGTATTAACTCTGCCGTTTATTATCCGATCTCTATGAAATTTTGTAAGATTGTACATATTGGTCAAATGCACTATACTGCAAAATCTGAGCTCGATAGCTTACAAATTGTAGGAGATATTCAACATTTTTAATTGCGGGGCGGGAGGGGGCGTGGCCAAAATTTGAAACAAACTTGATCTGCCTACAGACAATACTAGCTTACATCTAAAATTTGGTTGCTCTAGCTCATCTAGTCTCCGAGATCTAGGTGTTCATACAGACGGACGGACAGACGGACGGACAGACGGACATGGCTATATCGACTCGGCTATTGATGCTGATGAAGAATATATATACTTTATGATATCGGAGATGCTTCCTTCTGCCTGTTACATACATTTGCACGACTTTAGTATACCCTTTTTACTCTACGAGTAACGGGTATAACAATTAGTATTTGGCTTTAAACAGCAGCCTAAAATAATAATTAATCAAACCTGCTTGTTTTGCCATGGCTTTTTTCTTTTGATTTTTGCGCTTAAAGTTTCACAGCTGTTTATTGCTTTTGTTAGTGCTGGCAGTTGTAACGATACCAGTACGATAGGCAAAATCATCGATACCCTGTCTAGTCACTACTCGAAAAGTCACGGAAGCAACCACATTCAAATTGGATGCAACTTATTTGCTACCACCAGCCCCTATGATTTTTGTATGGCGTGAATGTTGCATCCGACACAAGAATGCAGGAATGCAAGAAAGTGCTGTAGTGAAAACCGGGCATAAAACGTTGATCTATGTCGATCAGAAAAGAGTCATAGGCTATGGGTCATGTTAAAAATGTCACGTTCCCTTCCGCCCCCGCTATAAAAAAATTGAATATCTCGTACAAGTCGGCTCTGCTCGACTTTGAAATGCCCGTTACTCAGTGGGGAGAACTTAGAAGTAACCTCAATAACAGAACATAATAGTGATATCTTTTTATACCTGTTACTCAAAAAGTAAAAAGGGTATACTAAAGTCGTTCAAATGTATGAAACAGGCAGAACGAAGCATCTCCGACCCCATAAAGTGTAAGTAAACTTGATCAGCATCAATGGTCGAGTCGATACAGTCAAGAACGTCTGAATATATATACTTTATGGGGTCGGAGTTGCTTCCTTCTGGCTATTACAGACTTTTGCACAAACTTATAATACTCTATGTGCCGACGGTACAGAGGATAAAAAGGTTGAACATCGCGACAACCATAAGGCGACCAGGAGAAGTCCCCTGATCAATCAACGCGTTACCAGATTGAACACGCTCATCGGGTGTTCTAGACGTACGTGCGCTGAATGGAGCCAATAAGGACTCGGATCACTACCTTGTTGCAGCCAATGAACGCACTCGTTTTAGGGCTGATTTCTCAACTTGACCGTTAGCTAAGCCGAATTTGAGTGTCTTATGCTGTGTTTGGCTTAACCGAAGGCCTAAACTTAACCGCAGCTCAACTAATGTTTTTGTTAGTTCATGTATCCACTCAACCACAAATGAGCTTCGTCACCGAACACAATTTTCCGATAACACAGTGGCATGAGTTTTGTTAGTTAAATTCAATAATCTGCAAGCGTTGTTCGTTTGTAAGTCGATTCATGGTTAAATTATAGACCCAACTAAACATGTTTGACAGTAACATGTAACACAGAAACAGCTGAGCTGCCAAAATCGGTTTGCCCAAAAGAAAGTTGCCAAAAATCGCCGTTTAGTGGATTATCTACTTTTGTAAAAACCAAAAATTGGTAAACGAAAACACAACTGAATGCTTGAATGGATTGATAAGTCGCTGACCTCATGAAAACAACCCGCATATGTGTAAATTTTGTACTCAACTGATTTACCTATCTATATAATCAATATAATTAACCTAATATATTAATATATAAGACAAAATCAATGCAATTCTGTTTTTGGAAAAAATTAATTTATTCCAAATATGTCAATTCGATGCCTGAATGATTCTCAAGATTGATTCAAAAGTGAATCATTCTTTTACAGCCCTGCTATATATATAAAGTTGTTCAACCTGACTGACTGACTGACTGTCTGGTGACCGTCGCACAGCCCAAATCATAAGAGATAGGAAGCTGAATTTTTTACAGTAGCAAGGCAAAGTATGTGAAATAATTGGAAACGTGAATTCCCGATTTTGCTAAGTCCGCCTACAATCAAAATTGCCGGAAAATTCGATATGCAAAAATCTATTTTTCTCCCGATTGACTTAAAATTCGGTTTGTAAGGATAGAAGGTGAAATCAATTGAGAAGTCATCTTCCGATGTTGGAAAATTTGACCGTAGGGTCGCAAAATTCATAGAAAAGCGTCGGAAACGTTTGTAAGTGGAAAATATTATATATTTTATCCGATTGACTTGAAACTCGGTTTGTAAGCAAAGCATGGACACACAAAATATTTGGATACGTGTTTTCCCGATTTTGCTAAATCAGCCCACAAAAGAATTCCCGGAAATTCGATTTGCAAAAATCTATTTATCGCTCGATTGTCGTGAAATTCGGTTTGTAAGGATAGAAAGTAAAATAAATTGAGCGCTGCTACTGCGCTGCAGCAGCAAACGGTCTTTTGATTATAACTCTACAACCGTTTATCCGATTCCTTTGGCGGATCAATAAGTTGTCCTGATTACTAATCATGTCTAACAGGAACGAACCATCTTTCTTTAAAACTGTGGAAAACATGACGGTTTTTCTAATTTGCAGATACGGGAGGGGGCCTAAACTTGATCTGCCTGCAGACATGAGAAACGTTTGTCCCATACACGTCAAACCTCTATCTCTTACCATTTCTGAGATCCGTGCGGTCATACGGACAGACAGACGGACATGAGGGTCATGACTCGGCTTTTGATAATGATCAAGAACATATATACTTCATAGGGTCGGAGATTCTTCCTTCTGGCTGTTACATACTTTTGCACAAACTTATAATAAGAAATGTGCCGAAAAGAAACTGCACTCTTTCAAACGTCAAAAGCTCTCAGTGGGAGCTTTTGATCATGCCGTGCGATGCACCGTTAGAAAGATCTATTAATTCTGCGTTTCTTGCATGTTCTCTTTTCTCTATTCGTCGTACACATTACACGATGCCTCGAATTGAAGAGCAAGTTTGCAAGAAAATTGTGCACAATTAATGTACCGAATGTGGTTTGTCGTACCGAAAATTAGCAAAATGGTACAAAGTTAGTGTAAATAGTGTAAAAAACATTATAATCAAATTTGGAGAGACATGTTCTACAAAAGATTTGCCAAAAACTGGAAGAAACGAGAGCGTAAGTTAAAGTCGGCCTTGCCCGACTTCGAAATACCCGTTACTCAAGGCAATTAGTGTTTAATAACCTCATACGGCTCAGATAAGTATGCAAAGTTATTTTAACTCTGCCATTTATTATCCGATCTTTATGAAAAATTTTGAGATTGTACATATTGGCCACATGCACTATACTGCCAATTTTAGCTCGATAGCTTTCAAATTGCAGGAAATATTAATTTTTTATTTGGGGGGCGGGAAGGGGCGTGGCCAAAATCTGAAACAAACTTGATCTGCCTACAGACAATACTAGCTTACATCTAAAATTTGGTTGCACTAGCTCTTCTAGTCTCTGAGATCTAGGTGTTCATACAGACGGAAGGACATGGCTATATAGACTCGGCTGTTGATGCTGATGAAGAATATATACACTTTATGATATCGGAGATGCTTCCTTCTGCCTGTTACATACATTTGCACGACTTTAGTATACCCTTTTTACTCTACGAGTAACGGGTATAAAAATTACGTGTCTCAGCAGCACAACCTCGGTTCTATTAAAAAAGGATCTGCCCACAACGCCACCTTAGACTTTGGTTGTCGCTTCAAGAAATATGAAACTTGTTCGGCCATGCTTTATTCTAATAAAATTAAAGCTAAGAAACTCTTGGCATCTGCAAGAGGCTTGTTTTCCATTTTTAGAGATTTCCATTTTTATTTTTTTTTTCGTTTCTTCTCCGCCTGCCCGAGCCATGAAGCTTAAAATCGAAAAAAAAGGGAGTTTGTATGAGGCGCGGTATCTATTATATGTAGTGTCTTTGATAGTACTCAGCCACAAAAAGCACAGTGAAGAGAACTTCACTATTTAGTATATTTTTTATGTATTGTATCATAATGACATTATAAAATATCAATGTAATCTTATTAACATAGATTTTATATTCTCGAAAATCTCAGATTGACATTTACGAACAGATCATTCGTAACTTTGTCATATCGGCTTTTTAATGATTAGAAAATATATAACATTGAGTACCAGATTATATCAATTTTTTTTTCTGTACATATATTTTAGAAAAACTATTTCTTTAGGGCGAATGGCTTGACTTAATTTAAGAAATTGTCTTTCTTAAATTTAGGGCGTTTTAAATGTATGTAACAGGCAGAAGGAAGCATCTCCGATATCATAAAGTAAATATATTCTTCATCAGCATCAACAGCCGAGTCGATATAGCCATGTCCGTCTGTCCGTCCGTCCGTCCGTCCGTCCGTCTGTCTGTATAAACACCTAGATCTCAGAGAATAGAAGAGCTAGAGCAACCAAATTTTAGATGTAAGCTAGTATGTTCTGCAAGCAGATCAAGTTTGTTTCAAATTTTGGAAACGCCCCCTCCCGCCCCCCGCAATAAAAAATGTTGAGTACCTCCTACAATTTGTAAGCCATCGTGCTCAGATTTTGCAGTGTAGTGCATGTGGCCAATATGTACAATCTCACAAATTTTCATAGAGATCGAATAAATGGCAGAGTTAAAAAAATGTTGCATACTTATCTGAACCGCTTGAAGTTATTAATATCAGAGCTGCCCCATTGTGAATGGTAGGCATTCGCATCACCCCCTAGTTTAGTTTTTCTGGTGGTGGTGGGCTCTTTGTGTCGTGAGCCAAGTAGAAAGAGGCCAGATTGAATGTTCTCTCCCCCAAGAGAGTCGGGTCAGCATGACTGACCGTGGTGAGGGTATTAAAATGATATTTTATGAGAATAAAAGCGCGTATTTTTTTCTTACCGTGGGTTTGAAAGAGATTATACTCAGGTGTCCTCATGCCGTTGATTCTTTCTCCAGAAATCAACGGCTCTTGGACAAATACAATATCTACAACGCCTGTTTCCAGGCGAAGTAGAAGTGCAGCGGTGGCTGCTCTTGAGTGATGCAGGTTAATGTGAAGGACCTGCATCATTGTTGCTAATTGCTCCCTCCTCCGTTAATGTAGCATCGGCATCCTCGGCTTTGAGTATATATTTCCTATAAACTCTTTTAGTTGGGAAATTTATTAAAGATAAAACATTCTAAAAATATGGAATCTAGATATAAAAATAGCTAGATTCCAAAACTAGCTTGCTAACTAAAAAGTCTCAGCACTGTTAGCACATCACTGACTAGAAACAGGGTCGTTCTCTCGCACAACAATCAAAACAAAGCAAGTTTTAAGATTTCCAAGCGAAGTTTCGCCTTAAAACTTGCTCCACAATGCACCTCGGTGTGCTTAAACCCTCTCCCACCTGGCTGGTCTGGATTTATCCGTCCTTCGCTGCGTATTTGTGTCCACGGGGCAGAACTTTCACCGGCACCAACAACCGCAACAAGTGCACAGAGTGGGGTAAGTTATGCTTTGCGCCAAAAATCAAACAAGCGGAAGAACAACCAAACCGGCACAGCACAGAGTCACTTGTCACAAGAAATTTGGTTCGAGCCAAGGTCTAATCACTTCGTGGAGTAATTTCTGGTAATGTTCTAAAACACTTTTTCTCATATTATTAAAAATAAATGACAGTAAAGTTTGTAAAAATCCACTCACACAGTTCAATAATGGGCGGAAAGTTGTTGTACGAAACTTCTTTGCTCTTCATATGGACAGCTTAATGCTCATTTTAAAAGCATCACATTAAACAATAAAGAATGTAGTTCAAGCAGGAATAAAACATACTCAGTACCAAAGAAAATATTCGCTCGGCATAAATTTATATGTTGCAGTAGCAGCTGAAATGCGCTGCAGCAGCGAACATAACTTGACAACCGCTTATCCAATCATCCCCATTCCCATGACGATTTTCAAAGTTGAAAATAAACTTTAACTGCCTGCATGTACATATAGTACACGTCAAACCCGTCCCATACACCTCAAACCTCTATCTTTTGCCCTCTTTGAGATCTGTGCGTTCATACGGTCAGACAGGCGGACAATGCCAAATCGTCGATATAGCCATGTCCGTCTGTCCGTCTGTCCGTCTGTCTGTCCGTATGAACGCACAGATCTCAGAGATGGTAAGAGATAGAGGTTTGACATGTATGGGACATATGCTTCTTATGTCTGCAGGCAGATCAAGTTTATTTTCAATTTTGGCCACGCCCCCTGCCGCCCCCGCAATTTAGAAAAAACGTCATATCTCCCACAGTTTACACAAGATAGGTGGGTTGTTCCTTCTGGACATATTTAGTTATTAGGATAACTTATCGATCCGCCAAAGGAATGAAGAAGATCGGATGAACGGTTTTCGAGTTATGATCAAAAGACTGTTCGCTGCAGCAGCGCAGAAGCAGCGCTGCTTTCAGCTACTACTGCAGCATCAAAATTTATGCTGAGCGTATAATTTCGTTGGTACAGAGTATGCAATAGTCGGGCTTGACCGACTTTCTTTCTTGTTTTAATTCATACTAATTAGCCTAACCGAAATGACTTTCCCTATCTTTTTTCTCCCTTCACTAAGTCGCTATAAAAATACCAAATCAGTCGATATAAAATGAATACTCGATGAATGCTTGAATACTCGATCTGCCATTCAAATGCAATTCTACTTGCATTTATTTCCGCTGACCGGCTAGTTGCTTCCTATACAAGCCAGCCTCATTCTTTCTGTCAGTGATCAGTCGACCAGTCCGGTTGTGTTTAGTCTGCCTGTTTTTTTTCAATTATTTGATTGGCAACCCAAAACGTGCTTAGACTAAGCCTTAAGTCCATCTACTGTTGAACCTTAATAAATTGGAGAGAAAAATATCTTGTGGTAGCTGCAGTGCCAGAAAACGTAAGTTTTCAATTCGTTTCAATAGACAAAATTCAATTTTTAATTGATTTTGGTCCACAGCAGCCTCATTTTTCTTAAGCCATTCCGGCGAAGCCACTTATGCTTACCTGGCTGTAGCTCAGGAAAGCTAGAAGATGTTCTGTCGGACGATCAGCCACCCATAACCCTAATTCTGGTGCCAGTCCAAAGAGGGTAAATATTTGGTACACTCCACTTTGGTTGAACCAGCCAGTAATTGTTTTTTTTTCGAACCAAAAAACTCTGTTGGTTCTTTTTATTTTAATACAGAGTGGCACCAATACCAACACCCATACCCATACCCATACCAATACCTAACTCTTACACTCCAATTCGCCGTAAGCCTTACTCGCTATCAGCGAAGAGCTTTTGTTGGATCGCAAGCTTGGGAGTGCCTCATTAAACCAAGACAACAAGTACAGCCTTATAGTTCTGGCTGATTGATAGGCGAATTGACCCCTAAAACAGCACGCGAGTTTTTAATAGTTAAAATCAACCTTGAATCGAGCAAGTAGCATCGCGGTACCCTTTACTAACCCCGACTTATTTCTCAGTCGTTAACATCTGACTGTTGTCGATCAGCTTAGAACTTTGCTTTCCTTTTGTCCTCGTTTATTTGTTAGACGCTCTGGATTCTATTAGCTTGTAAATAGCTTCATTGCCGAGCCGTAAAAAAAAACAAAACAAATAAGCTCGTTTACATTAGTTCACATTTGCTGAATGAGTTTTTTCCTTAAATTAGAACTAACGCCGCATGTGTAATAAACTTCTGTGAACTATCTTTGTGTATTACCTGTTCAGTGAAGTTCTTCTGGACGCGGGTTTTTGACGTGGCCAAGAGCTACGGCCCACCGTTGAACTAAAGCAGGATAGGAAGATTTCCTACGTGGTCTCGTGGAAAGGTGAGACTTTCAACATAAGTTCACTCCAGAGATCACCAATCCCTTTCTCTTGTTTGCCCTATTTGTTTAAATTGTCCTTCTTTCTTTCGATTGGTATTGCTAATATATCTTATTACGGGAATAATGTAGCATCCTTCGTTCCTATTACTTTATTTCCACATATTTCAAAATTGTGCTGGACTTATACCAGAGGTCAGTCATCCGTTATTTTAGTCTTATTGCTGGTGTCTTTGTCTGGCTAGAATAACAACGGGATAGACTCATCTCATATTACCGGTTACCGTTGAATTTGAATTATACCAATTTGCTTCCTTTTTGCATAGTTGCTTACAAACGAGATAGCTTATAGATTGTAAAAGTTTGAAGTCTTCGTGGATGAGTATTTGAGGTCAAGTAATCTGATTACCCTCATTAATAATACACCGCTGACTTTTAGCTAAAGCATAGAAGAACTATCTGTGGCAAGATAACTCTGACGTTCAGGCATATTGTGCTGCAATCACACTTTTCACTGGGTTTGTTTGAATACAAGGGTCACAAATAGAGACGTTTGTCCTGTGTGTAGAGCAAGACTTCAGTCCTCTACCCTAAACTTAACCTTTAACTCAGATTTGAATCAGTCGACGCAAAGTCTCCCTTCTCTAACGATGCCCGTCACTAGAGGTCAGAAAACCAACACAAATACTGAGAAAAGAAATATGGATAACGCTTCACAGAACATTGGTGAAGCCTCCAACGTGGCCAACAGAGAGACTTCTCCGACTATTAGCGAAATGCAGCAAACCCTTTCAGAGGTCATGGCTTCCGCGGCTGCCAAACAAACTGAGCTTATTACTCAGTCGATAAATGAAGGATTTAGGAAACTTATGTCTGTATTTGCAAACCAGATGGCATCTGCTGCACTGTCTTGCCCAGAAGAGATATCTTTTAACCAAACTGCCGGTTCTCAAGGTCTGCATACACAAACTGCAGAACCTCCGGTGGAGCCAGGAACTTCCAGTCGAGCCAACAATACATCCTCTAGGGCTCAAATTCGTTCTTCACCTCTTTGTATGACTTCCCATCCGTCTTTCCCTCGACTTTCCCCATTGGGAACAGACTTACGTCCTGACAGGATAAGCCAAATCATTGGCAATTGGAAGTTGAAATTTTCGGGTAGATCAGGAATTTCCGTTGACGATTTCATATATCGCGTTGAGGCGCTAACTATCCAAACGCTAGATGGCAATTGCGAACTCTTAGCACGATATGTAAGCCATTTATTTGAGGGGAGTGCCACTGAATGGTTTTGGCGCTACCACAAATCAGTCCCTGAAGTCAATTGGGAACAATTAAAAACTGCGTTGCGAGTCCAGTTCAGAGATGAGCGTACTGATGTGAACATCAGAGCTGCTATCGACCGACGCAAGCAAAAGGACAACGAGCCCTTTGACGAATATTATGAAGCTGTAATTCTTATAGCAGACAAGATATCTGAGCCGTTACCGGAAGCCTATATGTTAGCGTCGCGCCGATGCAACTTATTACCCGAAATCCAACATGAACTGTAATATGAAAGATCGAGAGCATAGCTAAGCTGAGAAGTATAGTTGGAACGCGCGAGGTGTTTCTTCAAACAATTCAGAAACCTCGACCTGCTCCCCGTCGCCTTGTCCATGCTGTGGCACTCAACACCGAAGATGAGTCTCAACTTAGTGACAACGACTTGGAGGCAATTAGTTTAACCTGTTGGAATTGCACCAAGAGCGGCCATCGGTATCAAGAGTGTGTGGCCGAACGGCGCGTCTTTTGTTACGGTTGTGGCCAAGCGGACACATATAAGCCGTCTTGTACAAAATGTAACGCTACAAAAAACTTCCAACCCCGTGCACCGCAGAAAAGTGCCCGCAGACTAGTTGCGTCGAAAGCGACAAACACCGATTAGAAGTCCTGACTGACCTGACTTTCAATCCTTACCTGATATTCCTTTACAGCAGCGACTCAGTACTATAGAACCCAAAGTTGACAGCTCGCCAAACAAAAGAACTAAACGTTCTAAATTGAGAAGAACTGTTTACAAAAAGCAACAAGAACATGAAAGCAAGTCACTAGTGTCTGCAATTATTATTGATACGATATTCGGCCTTATGCAGAGGTATTTCTGTTAGGCAGATCAGTATCCGGCTTAATGGATACTGGGGCGTCAATAAGTTGCCTTGGTGGAAGGTTGGCACAAGATAATTTAAAAGAGAATGTGCCTCACAAAATTATATGCTCCATGGTTCGAACTGCAGACGGCCAAACCCAGAGTATTGTTGGGAAACTAAAAACACAGGTTCAATATAGAGGCAAGACGAACCTCTTAACGTTTTACATCGTCCCATCATTGGTTCAGTCCCTTTATTTGGGCATTGATTTTTGGGACACATTCGACTTGTTACCCTCTGATTTGTCCAATTCAGCTCATTTAGCTAGTGTCGTCGCACCCGATTTAGAGGAACTCCGACCCTTATCTGGCTCTCAACGAAAACTTTTACACGAAACCATTCAATGTTTCCCATCTTTTGAGGAAAAAGGCTTAGGTAAAACCAACCTCCTGTCTCATGTAATTGACGTTGGCGACGCAAGTCCGATTAAACAATGTCACTACCCAGTTTCTCCAGCGATCGAAAAGTTGATGTTCGAGGAACTCGATCGCATGATTGCACTTGGTGTGATTGATTAGTCGGACAGTGCGTGGTCCTCGCCTGTTGTCCTTGTGCGCAAGCCAGGCAAAGTGCGACTCTGTCTTGACAGCCGAAAGGTTAATGAGAAGTCACGAAAGGACGCATACCCTATGCCAATAATTGACGGTATACTAAGTCGTCTTCCGAAGGCGGAATTCATTACAAGCTTGGACCTTAAAGATGCTTACTGGCAAATACCGCTAGAGTCAAGCTCCCGTGATAAAACTGCCTTCACGGTTCCTGGTAGAGCTCTCTATCAGTTTACTGTAATGCCTTTTGGCCTCACCAATGCTCCTTCTACAATGTCCAAGTTAATGGACAGAATAATTCCCGTTACATTGAAAAAAAAGGTTTTTATATACCTTGTAATGTACACCTGTACCGTTCCACTCTAAAGCCGAATAAAATGACCACGATGACAGCCAACAGTGGTATAGTAACCTGCACCAAGCATCCACACGTACAGTTCTATCTTTGGGTGTACTCCAAAGAACCAGCAGTAGCACATATGACCTTTCAACATCCCTATGCACATAGATGTTAACATGTACTGGCCTCGGACAAGACATATGTAACTACCCTGTTCCTTCAGACATGGGCTGTATGTTTACTTCTCACAAAAGTCGAGCGGCATATCTGGTTTTAACGACTAGCAAAACAGCCTGTGGGGGGGTTTTTGACTCTGTGACTAAGCAACACCCACGCATATAAATAATATCCCTGTTGCACTTTGACACGATAAAAGAAGTTTAAAAGAAAAGATTATTTGTATTACCACGAACTCCTATTCAAGCTAGCCTGATGTTCTGGCTGCTGCACTCTGAACCCGCCCTACCGATGATTCTTCCATTGCGTGATAATTTGGAAAAATCCCAAAGTCAATTACGACATCTTCCTCACACCTTACATTACTTTACAAGGAAAAGGGTTTAGATTCAATGATCCATAATAATATTACATTTATTCATTTAGCTTAACCAAAAAAATATAGTTTCTCTGCATGATTTTCATTAAACAGGGTATTCCTAATTCAAATATGAAGTACTTTCATTTCTCTATACAGCATGTAACCAAAGATAATTCAAACCAATACAAAAATTAAAGAATAATGTAGATTCATGAGTTATGTTGCTAATCAACATGTGCGAAATAATGATAGGTTTAACTAAAAATATTAGAGAGGCATAATGACTCAAAAATGTATATATATAAGTATGTACAGACACGAATAAAGTTAATCATAATAAGGTAATTCAATCAAAATCATTAATTTTAAAAATAAGAAAGGTTATTTCAGTTCACTTGTTGCTTGAAAATACCAAAGAGAAATTTCAAGAAATCCATAAGGGTTAATGATGCTCACAGCTGATCACAAAACAAGAATTTCAAATTTTTTTCTTTGTTTTTGTTTTCATTACGTTACGTTATTACGGTACCACATTACGTTAATCGTAGATTTTCCAATTCAAATTTATTTACTTTCAAATGTGCACAAAATCAATAGATCAAACACTCGTTTTGTTTTCGTAACTCACCCATCTTTAAATCCGCCGAAGGCCTTCGTGGTTCTGATGATTCGATGATTTGCTATAGTATGTTTAGACAAGAGCAGATTTATAGAATTTGATCAATTTGACTTTTGCGTAACAAAACATTTCACTCTTTAACATTCCGCTTTCATTGGGTACGCTTTATACGAGATTATGCCATTTTTGAAACTTTAAACTTAACTTAACTCCATTCAAGAAAATGAACACAAAAAATTACGACTGACTCAAAAAAATTTGTACTCAAATTCTAAATTAACTCTAGCTGCTTCTTGTATAAACTACTCAATGGGCTGTGGGTGTTTTTTGACCCATTTTCACAACACTTCCACTTTGATTCGTATAGCGTTTTGAAGAATTGAAGATCCTGTTGACTTTTTGATGACTTGAACTCCTTCTCGAACTTGGGTTCGAGTAATCTTGGACTTGGCCTTATCGCGACTTGCTATACTGGATTTCTCAGACCTCGTTGTTCTGGCGATCAGCATAAGCCAGTGATGTGTGTATTGTGGGCGGCTGGGCGAAATGATCAGGTGACACAGGGAGCTAAAGCAAACAATGTGGCCAACAGACAGACTCGGCTGACTTTTAAACAGCACTTGATCGTTTGTCTGACGTCTCCGACGTGTTTGGTGCTTTTGTTAATGACGCTGCAGGGTCTTTTACAGTGTCTTTTATGTGGGTTTTACCTTTTGACACACGCTCACACTAATACACACACACTGAACGAGACACCAGCTAAGAAAAAGCGTAAGGGAAATTAGTTTTCTTTTAGTCTCGGGCGACTCGAGCAGTATTTACCTATCCAAAACTCTTAGATTTGATCAGTATATACACATAGGCGTTAGTCTGAATCACTCCTTTTTCCAACGACAGTTGCCTGGCGCTGCGCAATCATAAAAAAACACGTGGAGGTTATGTATATCTCTTTTTTCAAGCAAATGTAACTTGCAGAGACTCACGCAAAGAAATCTTCCTCGAGACCTGAAGCAAATCTCTTCAGAGTATATATTTTCCAATTTGCGGGTCGAAAACAGCTCGGATGGCTAAGATTAAACCGGTTTATTATCAGTTTAGGCTCGCCTTCAAATTATTTCACAGCTTCTCCTTTACGTGCTTCTGCTCTCGCCAACGTCTTGTAGAAAAAGAACGCTGCCAGCATGCAAGCAGAGGATGGCCAGCTCGAGCCGAGAGTGAGAGAGCCTAAAGTCGAACAACGGTTTCTCTCTTCGCTTCCACTATCGCGGACAGCTGTGCCACGTAAGCAAATACGATTGCCACTAAGTTTGAACTATCGATAACATTTAAAAATTCAAACATTTGAATCAAGCCGTTATGTTCAAAGTGTGAAATTAAACGTTTAGTCATTTCAAACCGAACTGAAACACATAGAACGGTATTTGTACATTACAACCTGGATGATCTTTTAATCATTTCGGAAACTTTTGAAAGGCATATGTGGGTGTTGAAAGAAATAGCTGTGTGTTTATCGAAAGCAGGGTTGACCCTTATCATTGGAAAAAGCAAGTATTGCGTCAAAGAAGTTCAGTATTTGGGTCATGTTGTCGGCCATGGAACTATATCCATGGATCCTGAAAAAATTGCTGCAATTAATAACTATCCCCGTTCAATAAAACAGCTCCGCCGTTTTCTGGGAATGACTGGATGGTACCAGAAGTTTATTCGGAATTTTGCCTCAGTCGCTGCCCCCTTACCGACGCCCTTAAACATAAGCGTCGTTTTGAGTGGCCAGAAGCAGCTGAAAGTGCGTTTCAAGCTCTAAAAACAGAAATGTGCAAGGCACCTGTGTTACACACACCGGATTTTAAAGCTCCGTTTTTTATTCATTGTGATGCTAGTCACACAGGTGTGGGTGGTGTCCTTATGCAGATAAATGAGCAGGATGTGCCCATAGCGTATATGTCGCGAAAACTCAATCAGTGCCAAAGAAACTACTCCGTTACGGAGAAAGAGTGCTTAGCTGCGATCGTGAGCATCAAGAAATTGCGTGCATATGTTGAAGGACATTCGTTCACAGTCATTACCGACCACGCGTCCCTAAAGTGGCTAATGGCCCAAACGGACCTAAGCAGTAGATAGGCGCGTTGGGCATTAAAGCTACAGGGCTATACTTTTTCGATTCAACACCGAAAAGGTAGTAAAAACATAGTACCCGATGCACTTTCGAGAACTTACACTGAGGACTTGTCGGCAATCGATGTAAATAGATTTATAGACTTACAGTCGCCTCACTTTCAATCCCGTTACTATAAAGACCTGCTAGCTAAGATAAAGCAAAATCAAACCCAACTGCCTGATGACAAAGTGATAGATGGCTTTATTTATCGGCGAACTGAACACCCAACTGGAGACAAAGTCGCCGATGATCTCGTTTGGAAATTGTGGCTCCCAATAGAGTTAGTTCCAATAGCTTTACAAATAGCTCATAACGATCCACTCGCCGCCCATGGCGGAATCAACAAGACGCTAGAGAGAGTGCGACGTTATTATTATTGGCCAAATTTGGTCAATGATGTAAAAGCTTTTGTGAACCAATGCGAAATGTGCAAGAGCACCAAAAGTCCAAACAAAGTCCTTAGACCTCCTCTTGCCAAGACTTGAGAAAGTCATCGTTTCTTTCAGAAGCTTTACGTTGACTATCTAGGCCCATATCCACGAATTCAATGAAGAATTTTATCCTTAAGAATAAATCGATTATATCTAAGTTGTTTACCATTCCGGGAGTTAGGAGAAACGGACCAGGACTAAGATGAACAAATAATGGTGTGCAAAAGGGATCGTCATTCAAAATGGACTTGCTCTCAGACGATCATGGTAGGATGGGGATATACGGCTCCCTAATTCCACCTAGGGGTAGCCAACAGCCACCATCCACAGCGAATTTTTAATAGTTAATAATCAACCTTGAATCGAACAAGTAGCATCGCAGTACCCTTTCGGAATGGCGGATAGCTTAGCAATGCCTCTGTAATTTGAAATATCCGACTTCCCACCCATTTTATAGAGAGGAATATTATAAGATTCTTTCCAAAGAGATGGGAAGACAGACGAACTGAGTGATAGATTGAAAAGCTTTAGCAAAGGTTTGCACAAAGAACTAAAACACTCTTTGAGCACACAGCTAGAAATGTTGTCAGGCCCAGGAGAGAATGAAGATTTTAGTGATTTTAAAAATGAAAGAAGAGAAGTTTCGGGAATTTTGGGATCACAAATCGAGTTGGAAGAAGTAATGTTATAAGGATAAGAAGTGTTGGCATATTGGACAGAAGAATAAGTTGATTGGAAGAAATCAGCAAATAAGTCAACAGCTGTGGTTACCCAGAAAAAAAGAGGAAGGTAAAGAAGAAGATCTAGGCTTAGAGTTCACAAAGCTATAGAATTGCTTTGGATCCTGTGCGAATTGAATTTTGCACCGAGCAAGATAATTGCAATAGCACTCGGAGTTAAAAAGTGTAAAGTTAGATTTTGCTATTAAACATTTAGAAAAATCAATCGCAGAACCAGTTCGTTTGTTCTTTTCAAAGCATCTAGATTTATAATTTTTCAAATTAGATAATCTAGGACAGTACCAAGGGGGATTTATTGACGCGGTGGAAGCGACGCTATTAGGAATGCAGATATATAAGAGAAAACTAATAGACTCGTAAAAATAGGTAACAGCAAAATCTAAATCAACCGCATTGTACAATGAAGACCAGTCTGTTGCACAAATAAGTTGACTTAGCAAGGTGAAGTTTCCTTTACGGATCCAGCGACGAGGTATATTGGTGATTTTGGAATTTGAAGGGGCAGGTCCAAATACTGAAAGCGAGTGTCGGACGAAGGTGGAATATAAGAACAAGTAATAAATAAAGAAAATAACGGATAAGTTACCTTTACGGCAACAAATTCAACATCGACAGGCTTATCAACAATGATCAGTTCGGAACTGTGGCTGGTCTTAACAGCGATCAGTGCACCACCACCTTTGCGATCTGATCGATCATGTCGATAGATGAAAAAATCATTTGACAGGATTTCACAATCAGAAATTGAGGATTTTAACCAAGTTTCTCAAAATGCAACTATGTCAAATTCAAAGGATGCTCTATTTAAAAATAACGTATGAAGCTTAGATAAAAGGCCCCTAACGTTTTGATAGGCAATAACAGGACAGACGAACGGAACTAGTTTTTTGAAACCCTTTTAGACGCTTAATGTGAGGATGAACTAAATGAAGTCAAGTTGACTGGCATCGGCCTCATTGGATTATTTTGCCTGAACTCATGCACAATCATATCTGGTAACCAGAATGCTGGGTCGCATATGATTGGAAATGATTCAGACGGAACACTTAACTTAAACGAAGCTATATCTCTAGGTAGTGCAAAGCCAAACTTTGAAATGGAAACTCTTGCTGAGCATTTGCTCGCAATGTATGCTGCAATTGACTCGCAAGTAGTTTCCGGAGACAACCTAGACACAAAAACTTGATTACGCGGTGTCATAACGGAAAGAAGAGGAGGTTGAGGATGAATAGGAACAGAGACGACAACACTGCCAACAGGATCAGGCGACGCTACGGACAATCTACGGACAGAAGATGGATTAATTGCAAGATTTCCAACAGCTTGATTCGGGGTGGGGAAAGGCGACAAATCAAGCATTGGCGTCCTATCATTACTATTGGGGGACAATTGGTTCGAGTTGCCAGACACGGGAGGTGGCACATCTAAAAATTGAGGCTCCAACCGACGCGGGGGTGGTGACTCGAACTTATACTCACTAAGCATCTCATAACTGGCGAGAAACTTGCTTGCGAGATGCTTAGTAAGATTGTGCATTTTGTCCAATTTATTTTTCACGTCGATGAACATCCGCGAGAAATTAAATTGTTTATTACTGCACAAAGGGCATGACCAGCTCAAAGCACCACAATCCTTTTTAGGCGAGCAAACTTTGTCCAGATCACGTCCAGTTAGCCCAGCACATTTAATATGCATAGAGTTGTCGCACAACCAGCAGGTAACATACCGAAGTTATTCCGACTCACTTGCATTCTTAAATGTGCAGGTCTTTTTGCAGCACAACATAATGCACCAAATTCACCAGAGGGCCTTTAAACAAAAAAAGAAAACGGACCAAAGCGCGAATCGAAAAATCACAAAGACAAAAACAAAAGCACCCACAGAGCGCAGTTAGATGGCAAGCGTTCTTAGCTTTGAGAGCAGAGCAACAACAAAGCTGAGCGGGAGTTAAGCACAAAAAAAACAAGTAAGGGCGCTGCAGTCGAGTTTCCCGACCAGAAAATACCCTGTTTATTTGTTTTCATTTATTTTGTTATTTTGAACCTAAATGTAGGCAACACTTTTTTCTAGTCCTGACTATAAACTGGGGGGTGGGGGTGCTCTTATCAGCTCAACTGTTTCGCTTATAACTCCGGTGTTTTGTAGCATACAACGTAGACGTGAATATGCTCCAATAGACGAGCTGATGGAAATGTAGGCGTAGCCGAGCACGCGCTGGTTCCGGCTCAACGTTAGTCGGCAAGGGGGTGGGTTCGGATTTTTTTTTTTTGTTCCACTGTGCTACTCGCTCGCTGTCCTATAGATAATAATATTAAAAAATTCGCGTGCTGATTCTGATTTAGAGGTTCCATTATAAGGTGGACAGGCGAAGTCAAAGAAGGGGAAAGTTGCAGATAGAAAGTACGTTAGGCCTTTAAGGGCACTGCATGGATGACGTTGCAGCTGCTGATGCTGTGCGATTGTGTTTGTGCCGTCTAGATGTTCTGCTGACAGCACTTGCCCTCCCTACCATGATCACCATGGCCACTAACCTTGACCAGGTTGGTGATCCCTAACTCCACACACGAATTTAACCACACATTCTAGGACGCCGCATGACTCCTCCTTCCTAACCAAACTAGCAAGTATTCATGATTAAATCACTTAAAACAATTTATTTATAAGAAGACTTCAAGCGAAACATTGGGATTAGGCAATCAAAGAACAAATTTAAAATTATAAATATAATAATGGCTTCATAAAAATGTAATAAAATGAATTAAAATGGTAGGGCTTAATCTATATAATTAATTAGAAAAAAACTAGCATAAAAGGTTCAAAATATAATAAAACTAGATTTAAAAGGATTCATTTAAATTTTTAAATTAAATCAAATATTGGGACAAAAATAAAAGTTTAAGATTCCAAAATTAATTTTGAATAGTTTTAAAATATTTCAATTAGCTTTAAATTAGAAATGGAAATTGGGACGAACAAAAATTTTAGCGCAAATCAATTTATAATTCGGTCATGACCAATCTGGGCCTTATAGGGTATTAGACCAAATAAATTCTATTCGAAAGAGAACACATAGGCTAAGTCTCTCTTCTGCTCTTAATATGGGTGCTCTCTTCATTTGACAAGAGAACATGCGTAGGTGGAAAAAAAAGGAGCTTTCACTTACATACGGTAGTCCGTCGTAGAAGCGCTTCCAGATGCTGGCGCTGAAACGAAAGTTCACACCAACAAAACACAAGAACAAAAATGCACCACAGAACAGAAACCTCTTTCCTCTATGTTCTAGCTCACTCTTTCTTTTCTTCCTTCTTCCACTTGTTATACCATATATTACATTAAAAACGAATTTTTGGAGAATTTCTCTCTCTTACATAATATGGCGGGACGAACGAGGAGAAGACAGAGAAAGCGATTAAAAGTTTGAGATTTTCAGTGAATATAGAAAAATTTTGTTTTCACTCAAATTCTCTTGGAGTTGCGTCCAGCGTGCTATCCAATTTAAATTTTTTTTTTTTTTTGATTACAAATTTAACACTGCAAATTACTTTTGACTAAATTTAAGTGAGTGTGGGTGAAAGAGGAGAGGAGAAATTTCAGATTGGGCACCTTTGCCACACACCAACCAAATATCCACAATATTGAATTTTGACGCCGAACCGGGAATTATTTGTTTCGGGCTTAGATCCCCACTTGTTGGACACGATTTACTATGCTGTTCGCGGATTTCTATACCGATGCTCGCTTCTACGGGAAAAATTCCACACTAAAGTTGTGAGTGGAGCTTCTAGCTTGAGTAGCCCAAAATTATTCCTCTTAGGAAGCTTTCGCTCTTCTGCTTTAGAGGTCTCTTAGAGATCTCTGACCAGACGGACATGGCCATGATGCAACTATATAAGGTGAGGCCAAGCCAGTGTGAGTTCTCTGCAAAGTACCTCCACGTTCAGTGCTGTGCGAAATCTTGAAGCGTAAGGTTGTCCGCGGATGTCGATTTTTTGATTGTTTTGTTTATGTATTTGGGGGTGGTTTTTTTGCGCTGAAGCAAAAACTGAATACATACTTAGCTGTGTACACTTTGTGTTGTTGTGGCCAAGGCCATGATCATGATGCAACAAAAAAAGTATACATTTTTCTTGTCTATCTTTTTGTACATAACTCTGCACCGGTTTTAATTAATATTTACACTAGTATTGGATTGTTTCCTAAAATGTATTTTTCATCTTACAATTGATTGAGCGATCGCTTTTGTTGTTCACACACACAGATACACCCGCATACATAAAGTGCGTCCATGTGCGCCACTCACTCTCGCTCTCCCACTCTCTCTCCCAATCTCTCTCGCAGCTTTAGCAAAAGTACGCATCACACTGGCTTGGCCTCACCTTTTATAGTTGCATCATGGACATGGCTATATCGACTCGGCTGTTCATGCTGATCAAGAATATATATACTTTATGGGGTCGGAAAATTTTCCTTCTCCCTGTTACATACATTCGCACAACTTCATGTTCCCCCTTTTCCCATTTTCAATGGGAAGGGGGGGAGCTGTCAAGGGGGGGGGGGGGGGGGGGGGGGTGTCAATGTGTAACGGGGGGGAGCTGCTAAGCGAGCAAAACTGAAACACCAACATTATACACAGCACAGACGCCTCAAAATGAAAATATTGTTAAATCAATGATGTGAAGATGCACAACTGGAAAGTAAAGCACAAACCGATAGTGGGCAATACTAATAAAATTGTTGATGTTAAATTTGCACACTAATAGGCACGTTAAATGACACAATAAATTAATTGTTGCGGAGCACAAAAAACCACGTCAAACACTCATAAGACTCTCTCTCTCGTACTCGGATAAAAGCAAGGCAGTAAATACCCTTTTTTAATACAAACAAGTAAGCGCGCTGCAGTCGAGTTTCCCGACTACAAAATACTCTGTTCATTTGATTTGATTTCTTTGTTTTTAAATTTTTAAGATGGATGTTGCCGGTTTTTGTATCAGCTATTAAATTGACATCCTGAATGTAGGCAACATTATTTTGACCTTCAAGCGGTTCAAGTCCTGATAGGGGGGTGCCCCTATCAGCTCAATTGTTTCGCTTATAACTCCGGTGTTTTTTTGTTCGATCTGATTATACTTTATAGAATAGATAGATTTTGGACCTAGCTAGTGGTATTCTAAACCACGAGGCTCTAACTTTAAAATTGTGGATCTGACGGTTTTCTAGGTCTAGGATCTGACTGAACCTGGTTTTTTGGTGATAAAAGGGGGATGGTGGGGAACTTTCCAAATCTGAAACAAACTTGATCTGCGTACGGCACACATCTACCTTCATGCAAAAATTGCTGGCTCTATTTCTTATAGTCTCTGAGACGACGCGTTCATACAGACAGACGGATGGACAGACTGACATTTCTATATCGACTCGGCTGTTCACGCTGATCAACAATATATATACTTTATGGGGTCGGATATGTTTCCTTCTCCCTGTGACATACATTCGCACAACTTCATGATCCCCTTTTTCCCATTTTCAAAGGGAACAGGGTATAAAAATGAAATTTTTGACCAAAAATGGATGGAGAAATGTTGAGTTTTAAGTTTTTTTAATATATCTTATTTTAAGTATCTAATAATATGCTAAACATATCAAAATTAGATGTAAAAACATATTGAAAATGTATTTTACTTGTACCGCTAAAATTTTAGTTTTTTATAAAATTCAAGTCTATTGCGCCACCATAGGATGTTTTTTTAAAATGCTGCTATTTTGAACGATCACTCGATAGACTATGGAAAAAATAAGTCGCTAATTAGATTAGATTCTTTCATATTAAATAACGTCGTGTCGTGTTTTTTAAATTATTGACCTTGAATATTTTGAATTGGCCATTCGTGTAGAGCCGTGTCGATGGACGGTGGTCGAGCTATGATTATTAGACTGCTCGCTGCTGCAGCGCAGTAGCAGCGCTGCTTTCAGCTGCTACTGCAGCATGAAAATTTATGCTGAGCGTATAATTTCGCTGGTACACAGTATGCTCTAGTCGAGCTTGACCGACTTTCTTTCTTGTTTATCAATGATCAATTTTTGCAGCTTATCCACAGGTCAACTGAATTGTTCTAAATGCTTTGCATTTTGCTTAACAACCTGAACGCTAATTTTAGTGAAACAAATTTGATCCTTTATGCAAATGTGTACGATATGGATCTTACCCAAAGCACGAGATCCTTTAAAACTAAATCTATGTTTATAACGGCCAACAGCTGAATGCTTTGTTTATTGATTAGTTGCTGCTATTAAATGCTTATGAATAGCGAGATTTTTACCTCCATTAAATGGAATTGAAAGAGCCAGGGCAACAATTAAATAATATACAGGGATGGGCCTAATTATGTTAATGATCTAGATGATGACAATTTAGTTCAACGATCCACGGCCATTTCAAATTATTCTTGCTATGATAAGGGATCATCCCAAAAAAAATCATCAGAGTACGTGCCTTACGTAATTGACGTAAGCCTCCCTACTTCCCGTGTTTCTTTAAGTCCGCAACCTCAGCAGAGAATTCCATTAAGATCCCCTGTTTGAACCCCATTGATGCTTAAAGTTCGTTTGTTCAGAACTTCGATTTCGGATTGTCGATTTTAGCATGGCGCCAAACGCTTGCAAGTTCTCTGACCAAAGCTAACTGCTCTGACAGTGTGATCAGCGTTGGTGACTACGTAATCACTTACGTTTACGTCAGGAGCTTACTCAGGTGCGAACAGCTGACAAGTGTCACCTCTAGTTCTTATTTGCAGCTTCGAGATGTTTTCGCAAATTTTCATGACTTTCGCCGAATTAAAAAGAAAATCCTACACACTGGCCTTAAAAAATACTTTAAAATATTGGCTCCTGCCGAGCAGACCTCCCCGTCTGAAGCTGTGACACAGGGACACCACACAGGTATTGACACAGAAACCTGAGCCCACAACAAACGCGTCGGCCATATTGCAAAGTAGATCGGTCAAGTAGCTTCGGTAAGAACCTGGCCCCAAAGGCTTCGCTTTCACTTCTTGACTTAATTAACCATAATCCAAACTTCTCCCACCAGGGGTCCGACGAATTTGATTGCGCTTCATGTCTGTGTTTTGCAAGCAGAGAAGCTGATGACCTCCGGACAGTTATGACCATTGCCGCTGAGTGGCCGGGCAATGCCTAGTAACACAGCCTCTGACTGAGTAGTTGGTTTTCTATTTTCTTTTTTCCGCGCAAGGATTTGGCAATTTTGTGCGCTATCCTAATCCCCGCGCTCTGATGAGTCAGCGCTCACTGTTTGCAGAGAAATATAATTAAGGTAATTGAGTTTGTTGTGGGCCCCTTCCAGTGCTCGTTTAACGAACTGCTCGCTCTGCGCGCTAAAAACTTTTAATGTGATTGACCCTTGCGTATTGCGTAATCAACTGATTTTCCAATTCCACGAAGTATTTAGATCTCGAAGTGTACAAGGATTTTGTTATCAAAATGATGTCGTGTGAAACCCTATTAGAACCACTTACCTAATTATCAATTAACATAAAGGTGCTTGCATAAAAGAAGGTTCAAATTGTCATTTAACCAAAGGGACCCGAGACATCCGGGTGCAACTTCAGCTTTGGAAACCTAACACATATTTGATGATAGATGTGACTGCTCCCATTGTCCTAATCCGACTGTCGAGGGCGTGTGTTTGCTGCAGTGCTACTGGCTGACTGGTTTAGTACAACTTTGAAACAATGAAGGGATTATGGCAACTGTGTAGATAAAACAAGGTGCCGAGGAGGAGTGGAGGAGTACGCCAAGGTTGGTGAGAGGAGCAAGCAAATATCGAAAATGCACGCCCGCCCACATATTGTCGTTAGTAGGGGGGACACACAGAGGGGTTTATTCCTGTTGGTTAAGCTTCTGGCGTTTATTAAGGTGTAGTTTATGTTTTAGTTATTTCAAAGCATTGCTGTCTCTATGCATATTCTTACGTATTCCGCTTGCGTGCTTTAAATGTGGTCTGTTCCAATTGGTCACTTTCACCAAATCAAATTTACATTTGTAGCACAATTTATTTATTAGATATAACAAGGCCATTGGCGGCATCGAGCTCAGGGCCTCTTGCACAGTAGGCACGCGTACAATCTGGTGCACCACAACCGGACACAATCTTCCTTTTTACATTTAAATCTAATTGCCGCTTCCTCATGTTCCTGGTCCTGCAAATCTAGTTGGATTGAGCATAAACTACGCAAATGCGAAAAATCTATCTGGATTTGCACAAGCGGGAACATGAGAAAACGGCTGTAAAAGTTAGGTTTCGCTTAGACCTAAGTGAGTAGGTTCGGTTCAAAATTTTCGTATGAACTGGTTTAGTTCCCGGTTGGAGTTACAATAGAGTAACGTGGTGCAAACTAAAGCGGCATTGCTTCAAAGAAAATTATAATTAATAACAGGATCTCGCCCGAAAAAGTTGTTAGACTTAAAAAAAATGTAAAAGGTATTTCTTTCAATACAAAGTTGTTGAACTACTCCTAAAAGCTGGCAGGTATGAAGGTCTAGCTTAATCAAATTTCCATCTTTGATGACTCTTTCCGCATAGTGATGGAATTTCATTATTTGTGTTCAAGAAAGTTCAAGTACTACGGTGAGGCACTCTAAAGAAAAGTTGCCACATGGATGTTTGCTTCACATGTTTTTCCAAACCATTTTACATGGTCTGCTATAATCATTGAGGATACTTTGTTTACAAAAGATTTGGGTCTAAAAATATTCTTGAGAAACTTAATTAAGATTTTACATATTCTTATTACAATTTATTCAATATTCAATATTATTCTACAGTATACAATATTATTCTTCTGACAAGGGAAAGGAAGCAAAGTTCATGCTGTTGAATGCCACATCAACGCTATCAGTACATAGCTCGAATCCTAATGCCGGGTCAAAACAAAATTCAAACAAGCACCAAATTCAAACGTTTGCTGAAATTTGTTTTAAATAGACACAAAAGTGTTCCAACGATCTTAGAAGCTTAAGTTAAGCAAAGTTTGACCCAAATTTTAGGGGTTGGCATCCTTGGCCGTAACGCCCATGATACAACAATACAGGTAATGCGGGGTCAGTGTGAGTTCTCTACAAAATAACTTCGCATTCAGTGCTGCGCGTAAGCTTTTGGCAAAAGTACTCATCAAACTGGTCCCGCCTTATGTGTATTGTTGTATCATGCTAACGCCTATACATCGAAGCTCCCAAAGCTTTCTAACCTTTCTATGCTCAATTGGATTGAAAATAATTTGTATGGTTAGTAAAAAGTTCTTGTCAATGACAAACGCTCTATTCCCTGAAAGCAACCTATGGCATCCCGCAACAGTATGTAATGAATCCGTTGCTATTTCCTGGAGTGTGTGCATGAAACGGATCTTCTTTACTTTCGCCTTCATCACTGCATAGCTTTGATGCGAATTCTATTATCTCCCTCGACATCGTGTTTTTGAATACAAATTGGGAATGTCAAAGCCTCACTAGGTCTCATAAGGTTTGGACATTTGTATCTTTACATGGCAGGGGGTAGTAAATTACTATTTTTAATATGTCGATAAATGAATCTAATTTAGACGATGACATACACACTGATGAAATATTCAATATCCCTTTTGCCGCTTTACTTTCAGAAACACTTTCATCGCACATCGCTGCTGATCAAGGCATTTAATCATAAATTTCGCTTGGATTTGGAGCTAAACTCGTAAGTTTGTTACAGTAGATGCCACCATCATTTTTAGTTGTCGCTTCATTTTGGCATAATAATTTGCGCTTATTGATGCATTCCACCCCCATGCTCCTTCACTGTACGTGATGCAATTGCATAAACTGTTGCCCCACATTCCAGTCTCAAAGCTGTGTGCCGTGACCTGGGTTGCATTGTTGCTTGCATTAAAAACTATGTTTATGTTCCTGTCCGCATGCTGGTTGAGTCGTGTCACTAAAAGTAATCTTTTTTTCAAACAACTCTACTTTTTCCCCCGTTTCCTCATTCTCAGGCAACTTCTTTCACCAAACATTCAGCAGAAGCACTACCATGTTGGAGGATATCTGGTGGACGGCAATAGACATGTAAGCCATGTGAATTTTACAAATAACTATCAATCAAGCGTGTTGCAGCTTTCACTTAAGTTAAATCGAATGTGGTACATGCTTAGTAAACGATATCTTATAGTCAATCAATTGTTATACTCTGTACCTGTGGTACGCAGAGTATATTAAGATTGTGCAATAGTATGTAACAGCCAAAAAGATGCGCCTACGACCCCATAAAATATATATATAAATATTCTCTATCAGCATCAATAGCCGTGTCGATATAGCCACGTCTACCTGTCTGTCTGTCAATTTATCTCCCACAGTTTTATAAGTAGAAGGTTAGTATCTTCTGTCGGGAAATAATATCTATTGCCGGATATTTCAAAAATATCTTTATCATATATCTTTATATTTTTGACGATATTGAAAACGGATCACTTCGATATAAATATTTTAGGCTAAAAATATCGTTGGCTTGAAAAAATCGAACTGAAAAAATTAGACCTACTGTTGGTGACTTCTTCCGTTATCCTGACGGTTTTGTACGACTGAGTCTTACAATCGGCAAGAAAGTTAAATGATCAAATCTCAAAAAATGTTATTAGTAGTTATTAGCCTCTGTTTTTTAAATTTTTATATGTAATCGACATTTTCCCGAAATGATAACTTGGCTAAAACCTTTGTTAAGGTTCGACATGGCGGAGATAAACATCATCATGATCAGTTTTATATTTAAAATAGTACAACAAAATTGCAGTGAATCATCCGAGCTTCCACTTTCACTTTTGTAAAACTTTTACGATCTTAAACAGGGTTTCGTTCCAAAGTGATATTGGGAGCACGGCTATGTACCTTATGTTGCGTTGAAGCACGAACTTTGTTTCAAACAGCTTCGGGATCAGCCAATTTTACCCACGTGGTTCCGTTTAATTCTCATTAAAAAAGTCTTATTCCAATTGGCAGCCTTGAGAAAAATAGTCGTCCTCTAGCCTTTTAAAAACAATTTAATTGTATTCTATCGTAACGTGAATGTGTATCCTTTTTTTTGCACAGTCAAAGTCAGATTGGCTGTAGACCACTAAGCGGCATTTGGAAGAGCAGAAGTTTGTTTTTGTTGGATTAGGCAATCAGCTCATTGGCTCCTATTTATTGCAGGACATCGAACACTGCTACTACCATGGGACAGTAAAAGACTATCCGGGTGCCAGTGCTGCGTTTCACACATGCAATGGAGTCAGCGGAGTTATACACATCGGTAACGAGACATTTGTCATTCATCCCTTCTACGGCGGAGATCTCTCGGTAAGTAAAATAATCGAGTACTTAAGTACAAACAAACGCAAACATAAGTTTATGGCCTTCGTTCTGTGAGCAAACATAGCGACGAGCAGGAAGCACCCTTGCTGTTTACTTTGCAAATTGATTTATGTGTAATATCCGGTCGACTCGGCTGTGCATTGTCCCGTCTGTAAACTTCTACAAATGTGTTGTCCTGGCCTACAACAGCAAACAAAATTGCTTTCAAAAAACCATCGGATGTTGCTCATCACGAATTAATAATCGATTGGAAACACATTTTGCATTAATTTAAATCAGTGGCGGGCGCGAGCCAGACACCGACACTGTAAACCAGTGGCAAGTCGCTGCAAACATGCAAGTCTTACATGTCATTGTATTTGTGTGCCCGCCACTCATTTAAACACATATTGCTAAAAACTTTTCAAAGCTGAGTCTCAATTGAGCGAATCACTTTGGGAAGCTCCACCGATTTCACAATATAGATAGTAGCTAAATCTTAATTGTTAATCGCAGAAACATCCACACGTTATCTTCGAGGCTCGCACTAAGGCTAACAAGGGATGTGCCAACTCAGGCAATCTGGATTCGTGGCGGCTGTCACGCCGCACCAAGCACCTGACAGCTGCGGCAGGTGTGCCCGCGGGCGTGATAGAAGAAGTTCACCAGAACGGTGCCGGGCGCTACAAGAGAGATGTGCGCGAGGCGACAAAGTACATCGAGACGGCAATAATTGTGGATAAGGCCATGTTCGACAAGCGCAATGGCAGTACACGGGCGGAGGTGATTCACGACGCCATACAAGTGGCCAATATCGCAGATCTAGTAAGTAATATCCCTTGATCGCAGCATGCATTTTTCCTGACCATTGTCCCTCTCCATCCAGTACTTTCGCACGCTGAACACGCGCGTCTCTGTCGTGTATATTGAGACCTGGGGCAAAAATCAAGCCGTCATCGACGGTAGTAAAGATATCGGCAAGGCTATCTCCAACTTCAATGACTACACTTCCAGAAACCTGTTCCAAATCGAACGTGATACGACTCAGTTACTCACGTAAGCTAATTAATATCCATCATTGTCGGCTGCCTGTGGACTAATTTGTTACTCATTTTCTGTGGCTCTTAGCGGGGAAACGTTTGCCGGTGGTGAGGCGGGCATGGCTGTGCCAGAGACAGTCTGCACACCGCGTGCGGTTGGCATAAGCGTCGACGTCAATGTTTATGAGCCACACCTATTGGCGGGAACGATGGCCCATATGATTGGACATAACATCGGAATGGGCCACGACGATGGACGTAAGTGAATTAATGAATTTGTTACATGAGAATGTGGGTCCAATTAGCATCAGTTGACGAGTCCGATCTGAAGACTTATTGACATGATTTTGGATTGTTTTTGATGCACCGATGTTGGTATAGAAGAGCAATGGTTCACATACCGACTACGACAAATAGATTAATCAATCCATAAGAGGTAAAGTGTTTTTGGAACGAGATTTTGGAATCCGCCACACTGTAGAGAGAAACAACAACAGATCCACCCCGGATTTGATCTGGAAAATGCGAACAATTATAACTTCTCTGTATTTGCGCAATGATTTAATTTTTTTGACATGTTTTTTGCTCAAAGGTTAATTACTATTTTTTGAGTAAAGCAAATAAATATAAAAAAGAATAATTTAATTTAAAACAAGTAAGGGCGCTGCAGTCGAGTTTCCTGACCATAAAATACCCTGTTCATTTGTTTTCATTTATTTGTTTTTGAATTTTTGAAGATGAATGTAACAAAATTATCATCCCAAATGTAGGCATCACTTTTTTCTAGTCCTGACCAACAACTGGGTGGGGTGCTCTTATCAGCTCAACTGTTTCGTTTTTAACTCCGGTTTTTTTGTCCGATCTGATTGTACTTTTCATACTATACAAAACCACGAGGCTCTAACTTGACGGTCTGACGGATCTGACGGTTTTTTAGGTTTAGCATTGCTAGAGGAGGTCTAGGTATTTTGGGGATAAAAGGGGGACGGGGTGGAATTTTTCAAATCAGATCAAACTTGATCTGCGTACAGCATAAGTCTACCTTCATGCAAAAATTTGTGGCTCTATCTCTTATAGTCTCTGAGATCGACGCTTTCATACAGACAGACAGACAGACAGACAGACGGACATGGCTATATCGACTCGGCTGTTTATGCTGATCAAGAATTTATTTATATACTTTATGGGGTCGGAAATGTTTCCTTCTCCCTGTTACATACATTCGCTCAACTTCATGATCCCCCTTTTCCCATTTTCAATGGGAAAGGGGATAAAAATCGTCATTTACGTTATGTTTGCCACATTGTAAATGGGCTCCACTGGTTAGATTTGAGTCACTTTCTCAGAAATTGCATCAACTGTGCTACAACTCCCTAAGCACTAGTCGGAATCAACTTTTGAGTAATATTTATAATGAATAGTTTTGTGATTTATTTCGAAAATCAATATTAATCATAGGTTGTGGTTAATGAAATAGAAATCAAAAATAATCACAAAAGTGCAATTTTTATAATAGAATTTGTAATTAAAACGGTCTCTGATTAATTTTGAAAAGCCCATCCCACTTGAAAGGGTATTAAAACGTTGGCACAATCGACGTGGGGACTAACCCTCTAGTAACCGTTCATATTGCATGTTGCACGCATTTGAGATCCAAATGACAAATTGGTTTTTTTTTTGTCCGCAGGTGAGGAATGCTTTTGCCGTGACTGGCACGGTTGCATCATGGCGCAGTCGATTGTCGGTCAAGAAAATGTGCAGCCCTACAAATTCTCCGAATGCAGTAAAAAGGACTACATTGACGCCTTGCGCACAGGCCATGGTCTGTGCTTACTTAACAAACCGAACGAGGTGAGTCGATCTAGAGGCAGTGCAGGGCAGGATCTTAAAAACCACTCATTCCCCAAATATGTAGATCGAACTGCGGCGAAACTGTGGTAACAAAGTAATCGAAGAAGATGAAGAGTGCGACTGCGGCACTTTTGAAGAATGCGCGCTTGATCCCTGTTGCGATGGCATCACATGCAAGCTGAAATCGGAGGCGCAGTGCGCGAGTGGAGCCTGCTGTGATCAATGCCGCGTAAGTATGCGCCAGTTCCATTTGCTCGCTTATGGTTTACACACAGTTTTTTCCCCCAGCTTCGTCCCAAGGATTACATTTGTCGGGACTCGCACAACGAGTGCGATCTACCCGAGTACTGCGACGGTGAAGTGGGCCAATGTCCCTCTGATGTGTACAAGAAAAACGGCTCACCCTGCGGTCACACCAAGGCCGGCATATCTGGTGGGTGACAAACATATCCATACTAAAGCCAAAGCAAGATGACCAATTTGCTTACAACTATTTCAGGCTACTGCTTCCAGGGATACTGCCCCACACTATCCTTGCAATGCGAGGCCATTTGGGGCTATGGCGGATCCGCCGCCGATCGGCAATGCTATGAGCAGTTTAATTCTAAGGGCTCCATTAACGGTCACTGCGGCCGCGACTCTAACGAACACTACATTAAGTGCGAGCCAGAGTAAGTCCAAAACGGATGCATATGTACTATGTGACACGCTGGATTCTATCAATTTGCCATAATAATAGCTTAATACTAATAGTAGTATGGCTTCGTTAATGGTTATAACCTCATTGTCGATATTTTCCAAAATATCAAAATTCCCCGAATCACGATATATGATTTATCGAGTCCTCCAAATATTAATAGATCGGTATTTCCTAAAGCCTTTCAAAACCATAATCCAATAACCAGAACTATCTACTCGCTCGATATTTATTTCCGTTGAATCATCGAGACGTCTAAAACTACCTGACACATTTATGTTTGTGGTAACTAGATCAGATCAATTTGCGTTGACGAATTGGGTGTGCAGAGTATATTGAGTTTCTGCAAATGTATGCACCAGCCTATGATGCTCAAAATTAACAAACGAATTGATATGGCCATGTGCGTCAGTTTGTGCGTGTGAATGCAAAGATCTCAGAAATGGTACGAGCTGCTTTTTGCTTCAATTGCAACAGAGTAAAGGTATGTCTTTCTTGTTACTATTCCTATTGTACCTATAGTTTACAATGGGGCTGTCCTCACGTACATGGTTTCCACGCTCTCCTTTGGACCAGTTAAGTTGCAGAGGCACTTGAAGTTCACATGTCATTTCGATTTATCAATATAACCACCCAAGGTTATAAAGGCTATAGAAAACGTTGCATACTTATCTGAGCCGCATAATGTTACATAATGTTGAATTGTTCAAATTAATGTTAATGCTCTGGTAATTAACCTGGTGAGAGGTTATTAAGCACTAATTCCACTGAGTAACGCGTGTATCGAAGTGAGGCAGAGCCGACTTTAACTTACGCTCTCGTTTTTTCGCTCGTTATGTGTATATCGGACATAAGCATGGTCTACTTTTAGTTACGCTTAAATAGTGATTCTGTATGATGTTTGAAACTGCAACATTTGAGCAAAAAGAAGCAAAAATGCCTTTTTTGACCATTTCGAAGCAATTTCTGTGTCAACCGTTAATGTATTAGATGAAATTTTCATGAATTCCGTGCAAAATTAAATCTTAAGTTTGTGCTGTGTTTCCTTGTCACCTCCGGAACTGCTGGAAATGCCACTTATTCACAACGTAAATTTTTTCTTCTTATTTTATTCTCACCCCATAGAAACGTTCAGTGTGGTACCCTGCAATGCAAAGAGGGCGAGCGGCAGCCAGTAAATGACGGCATAGACCAGCTCTACTCACGCACTATCATATCCATCAAGAACCAGGAGTACGAATGCAAGTGCGTAGCGCTGATTGTGGGGCAGGGCGGAGGGCAGGTGAACTAGGACGATGGCAGTCTTTGCTAACGTTTTTGTATTCGCAGGGCAACCAGCGGCCAAGTGGGCTCCAACAGCTACCCCGAGCATGGGCTGGTCAAGGATGGCACGCCATGCGGTGATAACTTGATTTGCTTGAACCAAACGTGCGTCAGCCTGTTTCCCCACGTGGACCAAACCAAGTGCCCGACAAATAAACAGGGTCAAGAGTGCTCCGAACGCGGCGTAAGTTCAAAAGTGTCATCTGCGCACTCACCCTACGACATGTAGATGCACCTACATGCCATTACCTCGACCCCACTTTGGGTATTGCTCTTGCAGGTCTGCACCAACACGAACCGCTGCTTCTGCGACATGGGCTGGGGCGGCTCGGACTGCAGCACTGTTGTGCTGCTGACAACACCGGTACCCACTGAGGCTCTACCCACCCCCGAGAATACAATAAAAATGGAGAAGAAAGAGACCCCATATGGTAAGAGACAGCTGTGGGGTCAGGGTCATCTGGGCTTGCTCCGGCCGGGAGACACATACTGTGTATGCTAGCCCAATCTAACTTGACTAAATCAATTTAATCCACTGCAAACGAAACCAGACTTAGCCAACTAATATCACTCAGCCTAACCAAGTGTAGTGAGCCCAACTGCCTAGCCAACTCACAATTGATTGATTGATTGATTCGATTGCGATTCGAAATGATACAAAGATACTAATAGTAGTATGGCTTCGTTAATGGCTTTTTATCTATTTTTATTATTTATTTATTTATTATTAATAGTCGACAAACAAAGGCTGTCAACAAATTTTTAAACACGTATTAAAAATGGCTTATTTACTACTGCTGCGTAAAAAAGAAAGACTAACAAAAATACAAAATAATCAAATAACGACTCCGAATCGGTGAGGGATTTTTATTTGCCGGTCCGGCCAACTATGCCCCGATTCACAGCTTGTTGTAGTCAGAGTCGATATTAGAGCTAACAAGACTGTTCAGTTTTTCACTTACACTAAATTTTCTGTATTTCGATTTGGCTACTGAAACATTCGAATTGCAAGTCGAATACCAAAACAGCCAACGCAAAATCGTTCAGTTTTAATTTCATTTGAAATTTTAATATATTATGTGAAACCCGGAACAGGCCTAGAGAGATGGCGAAGACGTGAGAAAAAAATAAGAAAATGCAGGTTTAGAAATACAAAGAAGAATAAAGGCATAAAACTATAATTAAAGATAAAATGAAAGAGTAACCATAAATAAAAAATTACAATAATAATAATAATAATATTCAAAATATAAGTAGAAGTAACAGAGAAGTTAAGGCGACGTAAGAGTTCAGAAGAACCTACATCACGGATAATTAACTTGCGAAGAAAAGAAACCCCTAATACTGTTCTACGGTTAGCTAACGAAGGAAAGTCTATTAGCAAGAGTGTTCTGGATTACGATGGCTAACGAAGGTTAGGGTCCCAGTTTAGGCCACGAAGGGCAAAAAGCAAAAATTGTTTCTGAACTGCTTCAATACGATCAACATGCTTTTTATACTGCGGACACCATACGGATGAACAGTATTCTAGCACGGGACGGACTAAAGCTGTATAAAGAAGTTTAGTGGTGTAGGGATCATTAAACTCCTTCGACCAACTTTTAATGAATCCATTCGCTTTGTTAACGGTTCATTGCCAATCGTATAGGAAACCAGAAAAGGTTTGCATCGATGGAGGGAAATCCTAATCGATCGATCTATAAGAGGAGAAGATCATGGTTGACAGAGTCAAGGGCTTTGCTAAAGTCGGTGTAAATGACATCAGTTTGCTTTTTCACCAGGAATCCATCATAAACTAGCGAAGTAAATTCAAGCAAATCGGTCGTTGTTGACCGACGCTTTATGAAACCACGCTGGAAAGGTGACATTATAGATTTACAATAATGCTGCAATGTGGAGGTTATAATCTCTTCAAACAAATTCGGAATGGCGGATAGCTTAGCAATGCCTCTGTAATTTGAAATATCCGACTTCCCACCCATTTTATAGAGAGGAATATTATAAGATTCTTTCCAAAGAGATGGGAAGACAGACGAACTGAGTGATAGATTGAAAAGCTTTAGCAAAGGTTTGCACAAAGAACTAGAACACTCTTTGAGCACACAGCTAGAAATGTTGTCAGGCCCAGGAGAGAATGAAGATTTTAGTGATTTTAAAAATGAAAGAAGAGAAGTTTCGGGAATTTTGGGATCACAAATCGAGTTGGAAGAAGTAATGTTATAAGGATAAGAAGTGTTGGCATATTGGACAGAAGAATAAGTTGATTGGAAGAAATCAGCAAATAAGTCAACAGCTGTGGTTACCCAGAAAAAAAGAGGAAGGTAAAGAAGAAGATCTAGGCTTAGAGTTCACAAAGCTATAGAATTGCTTTGGATCCTGTGCGAATTGAATTTTGCACCGAGCAAGATAATTGCTATAGCACTCGGAGTTAAAAAGTGTAAAGTTAGATTTTGCTATTGAACACTTAGAAAAATCAATCGCAGAACCAGTTCGTTTATTCTTTTCAAAGCATCTAGATTTATAATTTTTCAAATTAGATAATCTAGGACAGTACCAAGGGGGATTTATTGACGCGGTGGAAGCGACGCTATTAGGAATGCAGATATATAAGAGAAAACTAATAGACTCGTAAAAAAAGGTAACAGCAAAATCTAAACCAACCGCATTGTACAATGAAGACCAGTCTGTTGCACAAATGAGTTGACTTAGCAAAGTGAAGTTTCCTTTACGGATCCAGCGACGAGGTATATTGGTGATTTTGGAATTTGAAGGGGCAGGTCCAAATACTGAAAGCGAGTGTCGGACGAAGGTGGAATATAAGAACAAGTAATAAATAAAGAAAATAACGGATAAGTTACCTTTACGGCAACAAATTCAACATCGACAGGCTTATCAACAATGATCAGTTCGGAACTGTGGCTGGTCTTAACAGCGATCAGTGCACCACCACCTTTGCGATCTGATCGATCATGTCGATAGATGAAAAAATCATTTGACAGGATTTCACAATCAGAAATTGAGGATTTTAACCAAGTTTCTCAAAATGCAACTATGTCAAATTCAAAGGATGCTCTATTTAAAAATAACGTATGAAGCTTAGATAAAAGGCCCCTAACGTTTTGATAGGCAATAACAGGACAGACGAACGGAACTAGTTTTTTGAAACCCTTTTAGACGCTTAATGTGAGAATGAACTAAATGAGGGCAAGTTGACTGGCATCGGCCTCATTGGATTATTTTGCCTGAACTCATGCACAATCATATCTGGTAACCAGAATGCTGGGTCGCATATGATTGGAAATGATTCAGACGGAACCATAGCTCGCAAATAACAATTGAGCGTTTTTTTCTTTATGCGCAATATCAGAGCAGAAGCGAAAATGCTCAAAAAATTCGCTCTCACTCTGAGCAAGCATCTATTTTTCTATTTTGCATCGGCTTTCGCTTGAGTGTTGTTGTTGAGTTTTTTGTGTTGATCGCTTTAAACGATTCTCTTCTCGGAATCAATAAAATTGTCGTTCGCGAGTTGAGACTCAGTAAGTGAGTAAATGACAGAATAAGTTGCTGCAAAAACTCTTTGAAACACTCTTCACATTAATTTGCTCTGTTGACAAAAAAAGGAATATTTTTTATAAAGAATATTTATTTAATTTTTACTTATGGTTAAGCTTAATTAGTAATAATGAATTTAAATTGTCTGCGCTTATAGAACTTCGACGTTCACTTAATATAAAATGTAGGGCTGAAAATGCGCGCTCCACGGAAACCTGGGTTGCCGGTGTAGCCAGTACAACCTGTGCAATCGCAGTCAAATGTGGCTGTTTAAGTTTGACATCATTAAAAAAATCTAATATGTTAGAATTTATTGGCAAGCGACCATACATTATGTCGAAGTTTTCAATGTCACCATAAATCTTAACAAGTTTTGCAGAAACAGGCTCTTCCTTGCTTTCTGACACTGTCTTAACTCCATCCATATAGGCCGAAAACAGAGAAGTCTCTCCAGTTGAGGATACGTTTAAGGAATTTGAAGATAATGAGGAGTCAAAGAGATCTTCGTATTCATGGGTTACAAGCGGTTGAACATTTTGTGTTGAATGTGCCTAAAATAATAAAGCAATAATAAATTAAACATCTTTCCTTGATTTTAGTATAGGACAAGTATTAGGTTTTGACGAACACAATTTTAATTATCAATTTTTAAAGAAGTAAGAGCACCAACCATAAATGAAACAGGACAACAATTTCAGTCAAACTACAACATACAGCTTACTTGTTTCAACTCGATTAAACGAAAAGCTATTTTCTTCAAATTTTGTTTAGCCAATACTTTTTGATTTAGCGTCAACATACAGTTTACCCGCGGATCCATGTAAATCGCAGATAACAAAAGTTCATTTTCTAATAATTTCTTTTCCCTTACTTTTATCTGAGCGGATAGTTTTTTTTTTATGAAATTGAGACTATTCTCACATTTGAATTTTAGTTCCATCCATAGTATATAGAACTCACTATAAACTAAATTTGAATCTTGAAGCTTTAAGGTCGCCTCATATGTGTCTTTGAACGCTTCAATGTACGTCTCCATCCAATCCCAATCAGCATCTACGCAAATTTTAGTCTGCGTAGTCAGGAACTCCTTGAGGTCAAATAATTTGGTGACCATAAGATAGGTTGAATTCCATCGTGTTATAACATCGAGCGATGGAATGTTTTTTTTGTTCTCGATTAAGAAACGTCTATATGTTTATGTACATGTTATCTTATATTTTTTTTAGGAAAAAAAATTATTACTTACCTATTTGTTTCTGTGCGGAGCGATTTGCACAAAGTGCGACAGGAACTAATTTTATCGCTGATCTCCTTCACCTTGTTCACATCAAATACGCATAATTGCAGAGTGTGTGCTGCGCATCTCACAAGATGAATATTATCCATTTCAATGGAATCAAGTTGTTCCATGACTTTTTCAGTTTCCGTGTCATCGCAAAAAAGGGACTCCTCCGTGGATTCGTTTAAAATTTGAACGGCTTTTATCATGTTCTTCCCATTATCAGATGTTATGCTGTGTGTATAAATGTGATATTCTTTAAAAACATAGATATTAAAATTTTGTATTACTTCAACTTTTACTTGAAGACTTGATCTAGTGTTATTTCGTAATCATGTAGGATTTCTAAAATTTTGTCCTTCATATACATCCCAGTGTGTGCATCCGCTAGCTGAATCATCCCTAAAGTCTTTACAACGATTTCAGTTTTAGATAGGCTTGCATTGATCATTTGTAAATTCACACCAAGAATGGCTTTATCCATTCTAGTGGCAACATCGATTTTGAGCGACACTAGCTTTCCCTTTACTAAAGCCCTTATGTTGTCTTTAATAGATTTTTCTTTAACAGACACAAAATTCATGATGTTTCGGGACGTTACGGGGTTCATGCCAAGTGAGCTATAAATTGGGTCCATGATTTCTTTAAACCCTTCACTATCCAGGAACAGAAATGGTTTTCCTTCTGTGGTGACAATTTTAACTAAAGAAGAAATGATTCCTTCTTCACTTGTGTGATAGGATATTTTTCTTTTTTTTTCAATTTGGTTTCCTTCTGAGTCCTCTGTATCATTCCAGTCATTAAATATTTCCGCGTGTTTTGTTGTTAAATGTCGTTTTAAATTAGTGACGTTAATACCAGCCAATTTCAAACCGCAAACATTACATTTTGATTTATTTTCTTGTGCATTAAATTTAAAGAATTTGTGCACTTTTTTATTTAAATCCCTTCCCATTTTGCATAAAATGTTTTTATTAACCGTACGCACTCAATTCACAAACGCAATTAAAATATTTCGCAAATGCAACACTTGATACATACTATTTATCGACGTAGTAGTATGCAACTCAAGAATATTTTGTGTATTTTGAGTGATAATATACACAAAATGTTTTTGCGTCGCAAATTAATATGCATCACTCGCTTAACAACGTTTTGCTTCATTTCACTCAAGCAAATACTCGCACTCTAAGTGTAACAAAAGAGAAAAGAAAAAAACGATTGTAGTCCGAGCGAGAGCGAGCTAAGCGAACAGCCGATGAAGCCGTTGCTCGCGAGTTTTTTTCGCAAATACTCAGAAAAGAGACTTATTTGAAGACGACGCAAAATGCTCAACTGTTATTTGCGAGCTATGGACGGAACACTTAACTTAAACGAAGCTATATCTCTAGGTTGTGCAAAGCCAAACTTTGAAATGGAAACTCTTGCTGAGCATTTGCTCGCAATGTATGCTGCAATTGACTCGCAAGTAGTTTCCGGAGACAACCTTGACACAAAAACTTGATTACGCGGTGTCATAACGGAAAGAAGAGGTGGTGGAGGTATAGGAACAGAGACGGCAACACTGCCAACAGGATCAGGCGACGCTACTGGGGACTGCTCGAATCTACGGACAGAAGATGGATTAATTGCAAGATTTCCAACAGCTTGATTCGGGGTGGGGAAAGGCGACAAATCAAGCATTGGCGTCCTATCATTACTATTGGGGGACAATTGGTTCGAGTTGCCAGACACGGGTGGTGGCACATCTAAAAATTGAGGCTCCAACCGACGCAGGGGTGGTGACTCGAACTTATACTCACTAAGCATCTCATAACTGGCGAGAAACTTGCTTGCGAGATGCTTAGTAAGATTGTGCATTTTGTCCTATTTATTTTTCACGTCGATGAACATCCGCGAGAAATTAAATTGTTTATTACTGCACAAAGGGCATGACCAGCTCAAAGCACCACAATCCTTTTTAGGCAAGCAAACTTTGTCCAGATCACGTTCAGTTAGCCCAGCACATTTAATATGCATAGAGTTGTCGCACAACCAGCAGGTAACATACCGAAGTTGTTCCGACTCACTTGCATTCTTAAATGTGTCGGTCTTTTTGCAGCACGACATAATGTAACAAATTTACCAGAGGACCTTATAACAGAAAAGTAAGCGGACCAAAGTGCGTATCAAGAAATCACAAAAACAAAAACACACACAGAGCGCAGTTAGATGGCAAGCGTTCTTAGCTTTGAGAGCAGAGCAACAATAATGCTGAGTGGGAGTTAAGCACAAATACACAGAAAAAAATAAGATCAAATATCGAGTTGATCTTCCAATATAATTTCAAAAATATCAATTTTTAAAGATCCAAGACTTACTATTTAATATCAATATGATGCTGTAGTGTTACATTTTTACTAAAAATATTATATTAATAAGCGAAATTCTTACAGTGATATGAAAAATACCCTAGTGACGTGATTTTAGATCAAAGAAAACATCGAAAATCTGAGGGCAGAAAGAGACAAACAGAGTTTCTTAAAACAAAGAGCGACAGCTATAGTCCAACTCGAAAAAGGCAAAAACAATGTACATGGCTCTGCCGCAGCACGCGAGACAGCGAATATTCTTCCGATTTGTCTGTTTTTGCTTTCATTGATGATTGCAATTCCCAACTGTTTAAAGCGGTGAGCGCATGAAGAGACATTCAAACAGCCACAGCCATTAGCGAAATGCCTACTGAAGGTTGAATCGGGAGATTCATGAAACAGTACTATAAAGGCAAGCAGCTCTTTTTGGTGTTTTTAAATGCATAAGTTGTTTCCAGTTGTAAACAAACGCAACTTTTCGGGACCTGGAGCCAACTAAAGTCACTAATTTTATTTCTAATATATCTTTGACATTTGAACCATGTCCAATGGGTACTATACAAATATCGCTTTGATACATAATAATACATTATACAATAATACCCCTTTGATATTATAAAAATATTAATACCATAAAAATAGATCAGGGATATTAACAAATATCAGATTGTTGATCTGAAACATTTCACATTGATATGTTCGAAATGTACGAGTGATATTTTCGATCATATCCACTGGGTATTCTTCAGATGAAGACCGATTCGATGCTGAAAAATACCCGATTGATACTAAATATCGTGATCTTTTTTTTCTGTGTAGAAAAGGAATATGCGAAAGCACACACAAACCTGTGTAAAGAAGGGAGCTGCTAAGCAAGCAAAACAAAAACACCAACAAAATACACAGCACAGACAGAATATTAAAATTTGCTAAATAAAAATGTTGAGCAATCGCACCTTTTAAAATTAACGTCAGTTTTCTAATCGCAGCGAGCAGCGTTCGAATTAGTTTAACGTTGCCGAATTCAAACAAGTTGCTTGGTTTTCGGTTGCGCTGTTACTCTCTCCAGCAATTTTAAGCGGTGTAATGTCGCTGCTCCAGGCAAGGGGGGTATGAATTTGTAGGTTTGAAGTTCGGGCAGTCGAACTGATCTTTATCGGCTCGACGCTCAGTCGAACTGATGCTTATCGGCTCGACAGAATGGCTGGCCCCCATGAACCTGTTTCACTCGCACGCATTTGGTTAGCCATGCAGCGACGAAAAGAAACAGGCCAGCATGTCTTTTGATTTCGACTTTTCGGAATCATACAAAAGCGCTCGGGCTACAAAGTCTACAGAGAAGAGGCAAATGTGCAGTCTATTCTTTCTAGCCTGTGTGAGCGCACATAGTTCACTTACTGAGCATTCATTTTTAATTTGGAATGCTTGCTTTTTTTGATGTTTAGGAATGGCTGCCAAGGCAGAAAAGTCAAGACGTCAGTTGTGTGGCAATAAATGTTTTCTTTCATATTGCCGAAAATCCAAGTATATTTTCTTGGACTAAAACTTTTTTTGTGTCCCAATGATCCATATCTTTTAATCCAATGGGCCAAGCAATGTAAATTTAGCGAGGATTTTGTGGACAATTCTTCTTCTCTTTTTTATGTGAAGGTCATTTTTCCCCAGAAATAAATTGGACTTTTATTTGGACAATATCCGTAACTTACTCCTCTCAATTAGCCCTTTAATTGGAGCAAAGATTGATTTTGAGGAATTTTTCGTTTTCAAGTTAATTACAAAAAAATACGGCGCTCGCACGGGACAAATATAGAACACCGATTTCAGCGAATCCTGATGGATTTTTTGAATGTGGCGAATTTTAGAATGTTGTGCATTGATGACTCTTTAAAATGGCTTTGAGTTTACCACAAAATGATTTATACTTTTTTCAGGACCAGGCGGACCTTTCCGTGGAAATGCCCATTTACAAAATCCGCTGTCTAATAATGGGGTAACATTTATAAATATTTTTGGTCAACATAATTGTTTCGGCAACTTTTCAAACATGTAAAGGGTGATTTTTTAGCTATTTAGTTTTGCTTCACTGTCAAACATCTTTAGTTTGGTCTATAATTTAACCATGAATCGTCTTACAAACGAACAACGCTTGCAAATTATTGAATTTTATTATCAAAATGCGTGCTCTGTTAGGAAAGTTCATCGCGCGCTTCTTCCATTTTGTGGTCAGTGTAATCGACCCACTGAAGCGGCTATTTGGGTTATTGTGACTAAAATTCGCACCAAATTTACATATCAGCCAGAAGCATTGCAAAAGTCACAGTTTGGTGCGGTTTATGGGCTGGTGGCATCATTGGACCGTACTTCTTCAAAAATGATGCGAATCGTAACGTAACTGTGAATGGTGAGCGCTACCGTGAGATGATATCCAACTTTTTTTTGCCCAACATGCAAGAGCGAGAGCAAGAGAGAGACATGTGGATTCAACAAGACGGTGCCACATGCCACACAGCACGCGCAACAATGGACTTATTGAGAGGCTAGTTCGGTGAACATTTTATTTCACGTTCGGGACCGGTCAATTGGCCTATTTTTTGTGGGTCTATGCTAAAGCTTATGTCTATACAGACAAGCCCGCTTCAATTGACGCATTGGAAGACAACATTGAAGCATTTATTCGTGAGATGCCGAAATGTTTTAAAGAGTATGCCAAAATTGGATTAAGCGGATGGACCATTTGAGGCGCAGTCACGGTCAACATTTGCATGAATTAATCTTCAAACATTAAATAATATTTTATTTATTTATTATCAATAGTCGACAAACAATGGCTGTCAACAAATTTGCAAGCACGTTATAAAAAGGCTTATGTACTAAGGAGGCATAAAAAAAAGAAAGCCTAACAAAAATTGCAAAATAAACTAATAACGACTCCGACTCGGTAGGGGATTTTTATTTGCCGGTCCGGCCAGCTATGCCCCGATTCACAGCCTGTTGTGATCAGAGTCGATATTAGAGCTATCAAAACCATTTAACAAATATACAGGCCTGTGCAGTTTTTCACATACATTAAATTTTCTCTATTTCGACTTGGCTACCTGTTCTGGTTTTCATTATTTGATAGAATTACTCGATTTGAAATCACATTGCTTGGAGCATGTGAAATCAAAGGTAAATTCGTATTTTTTTATAAAATGCTATTCAAATAAAGCGAGATATTAAACAGCTATATTAAAGCATTGTTGATCTTTGCGGGGTATGTATTTTGATTGTTTCATCCAACTGATTAAGTTAATCAAATTGTTAAATGCAAAACAATTTGGAAATGAAACATGCAAATTGCAAGTCGAGTACCAAAATAGCGAACGCAAAGTCGTTCCATTTTAATTTCATTTGCAGTTTAATAAATTATGTAAAGCCCGGAACAGGCCTGAAGAGATGTGAAGAGGTAAAAAAAAAAGAATAAGAGAATGCAGGCTTACAAATACAGAGAAAGATAAAGGCATAAAACTATAATTAAAGATAAAATGGAAGAGTGACTAAAAATGGAAAATTACAAATTAAAAATATGTTAAAATTAAACTAAAAGGATAACCGAAAACTTTCCTATAAAGCGATATACACAGAAATCCTCCTCAGCCCCTCCTTTCGCAACAAGTGTCAGCTGCACTTAGATTTCGGCAATTGTTCGGCGCTGTATTCTGAATTTAATGCCTTTGAGTCTGCGTCAACCTCCAAACAACATCAACAAACAGCCATTACGATATTAGAGGGAGCCCCGTAATGACAAAAAAAAAAAAAAAAAAAACAAGCAGCACACTAAGGAGAGCGTGCTGAGAGAGCGCATTGTTCTATTTTTAGATTTTTTTTCGTTTGAGCAGAGAGCGAGAGTGCGTTGAGAGACTCATGCACACATATTACAAAGACTAATGCAAAATAAACGAGAAAGCTAAGCCATCTTCGTCTGTGCCGAAGTTTTTATACCCTTGCAAGTGATTGCTTAAATATTTTCAAAAGAAACTTTTTTTTCCCATTTTCCGACCGATCGTTCGTATGGGAGCTGTATGATAGAGTCATCCGATGTGGAAAAAAATTTGTTTGAAAGCATGTGAAACAAACAATTACAAAATTGCAGGATGCCATTAAAAGCAAACAAGTATTTCTAACTAAGACCGTTTTTCAGACCTACCTTTTGTATGGCAGCTATACCATATAGTTGTCCGATTTTAATAAATCTTGGTAGACGTTTCCATTGAAAAACCAAGAAAGAAAGTCGGTCAAGCCCGACTATAACATACTCTGTACCAACGAAATTATACGCTCAGCATAAATTTTGATGATGCAGTAGCAGCTGAAAGCAGCCCTGCTACTGCGGTGCATCAGCGAACAGTCTTTTGATCTTATCTTGACAACGGTTCATCCGATCTTCACCATTCCTTTAGAGGATCGATAAGTTATCTTGATTACTAAACATGTCCAGAAGGAATGACCCATCTATCTTTAAAACTGTGGGAGATATTACGTTTTTTTTTTAAATTGCGGGGGCGGGAGGGGGCGTGGCCAAAATTGAAAATAAACTTGATCTGCCTGCAGACATAAGAAGCATATGTCCCATACATGTCAAACCTCTATCTCTTACCATCTCTGAGATCTGTGCGTTCAAACGGACAGACAGACGGACAGGCTGACAGACGGACAGATGGACATGGCTATATCGACTCGGCTGTTGATGCTGATCAAGAATATATATCCTTTATGGGGTCGGAGATGCTTTCGTCTTGATGTTACATACTTTTGCACAAACTTATAATACTGTGTACCTACGGTACAGAGTATAAAAAAGTTTTTCTCACTAAAACTCTATGTTGATTCTATAAGATATAGTCATCCGATCCGGTCGGTTCCGACATATTAGTAGTGTGCAGCAAAAAGAACACTTTCTCCAAAAATTCAGCTCGATAACTTTAAAACTGAGAGACTAGTTCGCGTAGAAACAGACGGACGGATAAGGTCAATCGACTCAGCTCGTCACCCTGATCAAGAATATATATATGGTTTATGGGGTCGGACATGAATATTTTTATGCGTTGCAAACTTCTGGGCAAAATTATATTACCCTTTGTAAGGGTATAAAAATACAGTTGAAAATCCACGTATCAAATTTTGCCAGACGTTCACTTGTATGGCCGTTACGCATCTTATGGATAAAAGGTCTTTGGTCCCACAACTGGTGTACGAGCGAGAGCACTGCAGTCACCTGGTCGTCCAATGGCGTCTCCCCGAGGTTCTCTGGCAGTTCGTCTGCCATTCGAAACGTCTCCTCACCGAACAATAGCCAACGCGCATTTAGGAGACTCCAGGACGGCACAGGAGCAAAGATCTCAGCTGTGTCTGATTCGTCACGCGTCACCAAAACAGAAACAGTGTTGTTGTCGCTAAGCTCCCATTCGTCCACTCTCCAGTCATATGTGGCCCACATGGACGCTGCCTCGTTGACGTTGACTGTCGATCGTATACACCTCACCTTTAGTACACTGGCTCGGCTTCTGAGTAACCACTCACACAGCAGTTAGCCCCACCTATAGTTCTTGTGCCCCCAAGCATGCTCGGAAAGCCTACTGGACCACATGGAGGATACTGCGTTCGATTCAAGGCCAAAGATGACAGGAGTGCGGCTGCACAGCAGCAGCACAGCATCTAAGTACACGAGGTACGGCTCCAGGTCGATGTTGAATTGGCAGTATGCGGAGCTCAGGACGGTCACGCATACGCATCGGTGATCAGCGGTGCAATTGGCATGCAGATGGCATTCGGATCATCGATGCTGATGACAGCCTTTTTCCGGAGGTCGATATTTACGCGCATCCCGGATGGGAGACCCGTAATCCTTCATCCTTTGTCCACGTAGGGTTTCTGCACAAGTGCGATCGAGTGGCCAGAGTCGGGCATGTGGCTGCCCTCGTCTGCTGCTCCTTAAAATGGTTCGCTTACAGCTCTTCCATAAAGTCCTCTGGTGTCCACGTCGAACACAGTGAATCCCGGGCTTGGGCTCCGGTTTTGCTGGACTTCCAGTTCAACTTCGGCAAAATTCGCGTTTGCGACCACCACAGCCCGCGCACCGTGTAGACACGGGCGCCTAGGGCCGGACCGACTTCCTTCCGAAACTTCTTCGCTACCTGCCTACTTGTGAAGGTGGTGGCAGCGACAGGAGCAGGAGCAGAAGCAGCGGCAAAGGTGTTGGCAACGGGAGCGGCAGGGACCACGAAGGCGAGGGCTCTCCAGTGCTGGCCTGGCGTACTTCAGACGACGTATCGACATCTAGGTTGGCCCGCTTGGAGTCCTAAGTCAGCGACGACTCGGGCGACTCGTCAGGCACCTGGGTACTCCTTACCTTCTTCCCCTTACCTCGCTTCCGGGTACTTTTCGAGCTTCCCTCACTCATCACGCTGGTCATGCTTGAAGAGCGGCTTAGCTTTCCCGGTGCCGCCCTTTCGCTCATTTCTGAACTACGCTTTCGTTTTTAGCTGATTTATGAATAAAAAGCGATAGCACGTACACGAACCGGGGAAGAGCGACCTCTGCATTTGGCATTTAGCTAAGATACCCACCATTTAGCTGGGTATGTACGCACAAAGACTACTGTCAGAAGCTGGCTGATATGGAATCGCGTTATCGAACCGTAGCCGTGATAGCCACCTCACGCACACTGTCAGTGGCTGGTAGGCACGCAACGCAAACAACCGTAATAAAATTGTATTGCTTTGTTAACGTTTTGTCAAACGAGCGGTAAACACACGCCCATGCGTAATTCACCGCTGCAAAGATTTCTTTCTTCGTTTAGGCGTTCGCGACAGAGTTTAATTGCCTTGTTATCGCAAGTTTTATTGCTTTGTGTACACAGAAGTGAAACAACAGAAAAACCGACAACGAAAACTGAATTCGACGATTTTTTGGGCCACACAGAAAAACACGTCTTCTCTCTCCAACGATCTAAAACGGACTGAGTATACAGTAGGAACCTCGTTAATAAACACCTGCGCGTCACTTATTAGAGGCGAGGCATTTGGTTATTTTTTTGGTTTTTATACTCAATAAAAATGGGAAAAGGGGGGTCATGAAGTGGTGCGAATGTATGTAAATGGAGAAGGAAATCTTTCCGACCTCATAAAGTAGATATATTCTTGATCAGCACGAACAGCCGAGTCGATATAGCCATGTCCGTCTGTCTGTATGAAAGTGTCGATCTTTAGAGACTATAAGAGATAGAACCACAAATTTTTGCATGAAGATTGGTGTATAAAGAACGCAGATCAAGTTTGTTTCAGATTTGGAAAATTCCCCCCTCCCCCTTTTATCGTCCTTAAAAACCGTCAGATCCACAGTTTTCAAGTTAGAGCCCCGTGGTTTAGTATACATCAAGCAAGGCCCTATATCTATCTATTCGAAAAGTACAATCAGATCAGACAAAAAACGGGTTGACGACATAACTCCAACGACATTATTCCGACAGAAAAAAAACTACTTAGCTTCGATAAAAACGAAATAATTTTGATCTAAATTATGTCGTTTTGAAACGACATAGTTCCGAAAAAAATGCAATTCTTATTGGGTCGTCGAAAACGTCGTTTTAAAACGACATAATTCCGATGAGAAACAAAGACATAGTTTCGATAGAAATTTTGTCGTTTTGAAGCGACATTAATCCGATAGAAAATAAACAAGTCGTCGTGATGTTGTCGCAAAGCTAAAATGAACTGTGCATACATGTAAAGTGTGTTTTTTTTTTTTTAGCAGCTTTCGGGCTTGATTAGAAAACAAGAAAGAAAGTCGGTCAAGCCCGACTATAGCATACTCTGTACCAACGAAATTATACGCTCAGCATAAATTTTGATGCTGCAGTAGCAGCTGAAAGCAGCGCTGCTTCTGCGATGCAGCAGCGAACAGTCTTTTGATCATAACTCGAAAACCGTTTATCCAATCTTCACCATTCCTTTGGCTGATCGATAAGTTATCCTTATTCTTAATATATCTAGAAGAAACAACCCACCTATCTTTAAAACTGTAGGAGATATGACGTTTTTTCTAAATTACGGGGGCGGCAGGGGGCGTGGCCAAAATTTAAAATAAACTTGATCTGCCTGCAGACATAAAAAGCAAATGTCACATACATGTAAAACCTCTATCTCTTACCATCTCTGAGATCTGTGCGTTCATACGGACAGACGGACATGGCTATATCGTCTCGGCTGTTGATGCTGATCAAGAATATATATATTTCATGGGGTCGGAGATGCTTTCTTCTGGATGTTACATACTTTTGCACAAACTTATTATACTCTATGTACCTTTGGTACAGAGTATAAAAAGTCAACAAGTGAAATTAAGTGAATTATAAACAAAATAAAACTATTTTAAAGGTAAGACAAGCACTTAATTAATCTAATAAAAATAAACTTGAAATGTATAGCAAAGGGCAAATTAGAAGGCTTAAGGAAGAACATAATAAAAAATATTTATACAAATTAAATAGTTTAGCGGCGAGCAAAGAGGAGAGTGAAAATGAAAATTTAGTTTGTGAACAAATTGACAATGAAAATAGAATGTGTGGAGGAAATAGACAATTTCAATCATATTGAAAGTGAAAATAATATTGAAATGGAAAAAAAAATAGCTTGAGTGAGGACTTAAAAATTTGGTTTTTAAAGCATAGGCCGACGCGTGAATGCTCTATGGACTTAATTCATGTATTAAAAAAAAAATAATTTGGACGTCGCACCCTTTTACAAGTACAATTCGCAAACAAAACCAGATATAACACAAATCGATGGTGGTCAATTTTTACACATAGGAATCCAGAATCAACTTGAAAAACTTTCGTGCTCAATTAATTTCAATAGTGATTTATTTGTTGATGTGAACATTGACGGTATTCCCCTCTTTAAAAATTCTAATGCACAACTTTGGCCCATTCTCATTCGTTTAGTAAGTGTAAAAAATTCAACAGTGGTGCCAGTTGGAATATTTTTGGGCAAGTCTAAGCCATATAATTGTGAAGAATTTTTAAGCAAATTTATTTCTGAGTTGGGGATTTTAATAGATAATGGAATTGAGATTGGCGGAAGGCGCATTAGATTGATTCTTGCTTACGGAAAAATGTACCCAAAGAATTCGCAAGAAAGCCTAGAGCGCTAAATGAAGTGCCAAAATGGAAAGCCACCGAATTTAGACAATTCTTACTGTACACAGGTATTTCTGTTTTTAAAAACGAATTATCTGATGAACAGTTCTACGTTTTTCTTTTATTGCATTGTGCCTATAGGATGTTGTGCTGCCAAAAACAAAGGCAGTCAAATTTGGAAACCTGTCAGCGCATCTTGCAGCTGTTTGTTGAAAATTTCCCTGTCATATTTGGCGACAATAGTGTTTCTTATAATATTCATAACCTGCTGCATATAAAAGAAACAATAAATCAAGTGGGCGATCCTGTTGAGGACTCCGCATACGCCTTCGAAAATTATTTACAGTTTTTAAAACGTTCTGTTCGAAAGCCATCAAAAATTTTAGAACAAATACACCGACGAATAGACGAAGAGAGGTTTTCTTCTTCCTTACATGATTCAGAACCTGTTGAAGGCAGTATTCCTATAATTGTTGTGTCAATTTCCGAAGATTCTGAGGGGCAAATTAAAGGACGGCGACTTGGGAACTTGAGGAACTTCTATACAGAACCCATATGTTGGCCGCTTTCTCGGCCAGGTAAATTGAGGTAGTAGGACATTCACGTTATCCTGTAAAATTGTCGTCTCTCCAGGTTGGTGCCAAATTGTGAAGGAAAATGCGCTGCCTCACGTTATAAATGTCTTTGTTTATTTTTGGCTTCGTGCCGATGTTCGCTCTGTGGCGCTTCAATGCTTACTGACTAAGTATTATTTTACAAGAGTTGAATGAAGTCAAGAGAGGAGGTAGAATAGTAGAAAGAAAGAACGTAATGAGAGCAAGATTGGCGTTGCCATCCTGGAGTAAATTCGTACCATAACAATGTTAAACTTAAAAAGTAGTAATCGACAAATATAAATTCAAAGGTAAACAGAAATTCAAATTCAAATGGTGTTCTCCCCCAACACCATATATTCTTCAAGCATTGGAATTTATCTTGTAGACGCGGAACCTTCACCCACTGAAGAAATTTTTGTATTGACCCAAGTAGAATGTAAGGCGATCGCAATTCCGTTTTCAAATGAATTAATAATAATGCCAATGCTACACCATATGAACAATTAAGTTAAGGCACCCATGCTGAGCGTGAAACGGGCATGTCCAACACAACGGTGTGGGGGCATCTTTAGAAGATTTTACTTCCTCGTTTCGCAAAACGAAAAAAAAAAAAAATTGTAGAGAGTTCTAGTGATCTGATTATAATTTTATTTTGTATATTCAAGATTTTACAGAAAAATGTCAGAAAGCCATCAAAAAAGAGTCAGGCGTAGTTCTTTTGGCACAAGCGGTAAGTGTTAAAATCTATTTGCACATACATTTAATTAATTGAAAAATAAGTTGCAGAGACCCAAACCAATTGCCACTGTTCTGCCGCCGTAGAGCGCCTGGAAGCGACTATGAATGCTCTGTTAAAGGAGATGCAAGCTTTGCGAGGTATGTTTTCACCAGGGACTTAGTAATCAGTGGCATTCAGCAGAGAATCATCAGCAATCGAAAATCGTAAATCAGTAATCGTAAGTTGCATTTATCTGCTGAAAGCCCCCATTAATTTTAATTTTTATTATTTACTCAGAAATAATTCGCAACTTTCGAGTTTTATTTAAACCTCAAAAATAAGACATATTTTTAATTTTATTTATTACTCAAAAAATAAAACTTATTGCTTAAGGCCTGTATCGAGCACCCCGGAATTTTCATTTCGTTACAATACTTTATATAAATAGAAACACTTTCGTACAGCTCATGAGCACCAAAGCAAAGCAAAAGTGTTTCTATTTATACAAAGTATAGGAACGAAATGAAAATTCCGGGTTGCTCGATACAGGCCCTTAAGTTTTATAATAAAAAATAATAGAACTCAATTTCATATAGCTGAGTCACCATGGCACATAGACTCAAAAATATATTTTATTTATTAATATCACCAAAACGAAGAATTTAAGAAAAACTAGCAGAAACGGGTCATTTAACTTTTTAATTTTTTAAAACTTAGTAGGCTAATAATATATATTTGTATTTTAAGCTGACCATAATATTGCTCAAGGCAAAATCGACGTTTTGGTCGAAGCAGTGGCAGAGCAGGGTGGTGCCTTAAAAGGACTGGTCCGGCAGCAGGGAAAGGGGCAGACGGTTGCCAAATCATTCCCGGTGGTTACTGTGGAAGGGCTGGGAGAGCTCAATAACCAAATTAACAGCTCTAACAAAGAGTTTTATGTAAATATGTCCTCTCTTTTTTAAATTGAATCCACATGGCATCGAGCATACGGTTTCAGCTGCTTCATCAATTCCGTTTTTCCAGATCTAGTAATCATAGACATGCTTGTCTCCTTCGATAAAACATTGCTACATTTTAACTTTAGATGCAATCGATTATACGAAATCCGGCAAGGAATTCGGAAAAAGTACCATTATATATTTAAATTGTGTTCTCCTTTAACAGATTGATGTTATGAAGTTGCTCCTTCAGCCTGGCGGCATTTTGAAAATTTTTAAAAATGTGCTGGCCAATCCTGTTATACAACATCTACAACGTAGCCGGAGTTCAAGGAAAGCTGGCTTTAAAAAACCAAAAAAAATTTTATAGAGTTTTGCTTGGTGGGTTTATTTGTTTTCAATTTTGCAATCGTCTATAATATTTCGATTTATTTTAATTTTATATTTCTAGATGCAATTGCTTTGGACGGTGGAGTCGGATCAGCAGAAGATCAGCTGCGTAAGGCCATTCAGCTGCAGAAAAAGAGATTTTTTAAAAATAACAGTAATAATAACAATAATAAAATTATAAATAAGAACGCAGCCGAAAACGTAGATAATAATAATGTTTAACCAGAGTGTCTAAATAAATAATGTTTACTTTTTATATTTAAGCAGCTAGTCATTGGCACAGCTAGCCTATTTCATTGGTACCCATTTCTGCCATCTTATCAGCTCATCTTATCAGCTCAACTGTACTTTTCAGAATAGATAGATATTGGGCATAGCTTGATGTATACTAAACCACGAGGCTCTAACTTGTGGATCTGGCGGCAATGTAGGTCTAGGATTTCTAGAGGAGGTCTAGGTTTTTTGGGGATAAAAGGGGGACGGGGTGGAATTTTTCAAATCTGAAACAAACTTGATCTACGTACAGCATAAGTCTACCTTCATGCTAAAATTTGTGGCTCTATCTCTTATAGTGTCTGAGATCGACGCGTTCATACAGACAGACAGACGGACATAGCTATATCGACTCGGCTGTTCATGCTGATCAAGAATATATATACTTTATGGGGTGAGTTTGATTTCTAATGCGAGCGAAGCAACACGTATTACGAAGATCAAGTGCCTTATCAGTAAAGTTTGTTAAATAAACTTGTGCAGAATTCTAGTGTTTTTGTTATAACAAAAGTGCAAAATAACTCGAACTCAGCATAGAGTCGTTACCCAAAATGGATGAGCGTAAGAAACAAAACTGACAATGTTAATAATACTTGTGAAAACGAACGAAAACGAAAAAACGAAAACGTGAACAGCCCCGCAATGGCAAAAAACCTTCGAAACAACTACTATGCTGTGCTAGACACAGAAGAAGACCAGCGCAACGAAGCAGTTATAAAAAAATTTGAGAGTCAAGTGTTTATCAGCAACTTAAGTAAACAAAGAGAGAGATCGACTCAGAGCTCCTCAATAAATACACCAACAACATCTGCAGCTACCGTAACTGATAGCAACGATAACAGTGAATCGCAACCAAAAAAAACCCTTGCGTTTAAAAACAACAACAAAGATGTACCACCACTGAATATATACGACATACAATCTAAACAAATCATCGAACTTATTAAAGATGGACTAAAAATCACTCAATTCAAAATAAAAGAATACAACCAAAACAAGCGTGCTGTATTTCTCACAAATCTGGACGACTACAAAAGAGTAAGAGGGCACTTGGAAAAAGCCAAGGCAAAATTCTACTCTTACACACCAAAATGCCTTAAAGTAAAGTCATACCTCATGAAAGGCTTAAACGGCAACACTAACCCACAAGATATCTTGGACGAGCTTACTAATTACCAAACCGAAAACTTAAAAATAATAAAGGTCAACCCATTTACAACCAAAAAATCAACCGAAAGTAACATCATACTACCAATGTTTATTGTGCAAATAAGCGCAGAAAGCAACGTCAACGAGCTAAAAAAAATAGACAATGTCTTATACCATCACGTCAAATGGGAAGCTCTTCGCAGACCAGAGATCCCCCAATGTAGAAACTGCCAAAGTTTCTTCCACAGCGCAGCGAACTGCCACCTCACACCCAGATGCGTTAAGTGCAGTAAACCACATAAAACCGAAGACTGTCATCTTCCAGCGGAGACGCCTACTGCTAAAGAGAACCTTTTTTGTGCACTGTGCAACAAACCTGGCCACCCAGCATCATATAAAGGATGCGAACGATACAAAGAACTAAAACTTAAGTTACAAGCTAAAAAACAAAACTTTCAAAAAAGGAATGTATTTTCATCCACCCCAGTTAACCCCAATATAAGCTATGCCAACATTACTAGAGATCAATCTAACAATAGCCAAAACAATGTTTTTTCAGAATTACACAGGACAATTCTCTCCCTTTGCAACCAACTACAAAGCCTACAAAAGCAACTAAACCAACAATCTGCAAGACTGGATACAGTCTTTGAAATTATTAATTCACCATGAACCCCAACCCAACATCCCATAAAAAATCTCCCAAAACATTAAAAATTATAACGCTTAATGTAAATTCCATAATTAGCATAAGTAGACGTCTAGAATTAATTAAATTTCTATCCGTTAATAGCCCTGATTTGTTGCTCCTAAATGAAACAAAGCTTAACCCTAGACACAAAGTACAATTTGAAGGATACACAACGATAAGAAAAGATAGATTTGGAGCGTGTAGAGGAGGCGGGACTGCCATCCTAATTAAAGACCATATCAAATTCAGCAAATATGAGCACAGTCTATTAGAAAAACTATCCCACCTAGAAACTTGCATCATTAAGATAGATATGACTGCAAATAAATCCATGTTTGTTATAGCGGCTTATTATCCGGCAGGGAACAACAATGAATCGTTTAAAGCTGAACTGAACACAATCTTTGAAGTACTTAAGCTACATAATCCTAATCACTACTATATCATAGCTGGTGATCTCAATAGCAAGCATACAGACTGGGGCAATTTGTGCTCAAACCAAAAAGGTACCTCCTTAAAAAATTGGTTATCCGATAATGAAATAATGTATAGATCTACCCTATTTGCCTCAGACTCCCCTTCATATCCAAGAGGTAATTCCTTCTTAGACATTTGCATCGCTGACCACAGAATACACTTCCATCTGGATAATAATACCTCAAGAAACTGCCTTAAATGCATAGACTAAGATAGCGATCACCAAGCGGTACAATTCACTGTTTCAAACAGCGATGGCATAAACATTTTCAATTTTCTCGAGACCCCTACAGTCAATACCTATAACTACAAAAAAACTAACTGGAAAAAAATTTAAAAACACACTAAACGTCTTAGCTCAACAAAATATACCTCCACCCAACAATAGAAATTTAAACAATCAAGAAATAGACCAGCACCTTACCAAACTTAACGAAATTGTTATTTCTGCCATCGAAAAAATCGTGCCTAAATTTACCAATAATAGCCCAATTAAAGTTTTTAGCAACCACCCTATAGCAAACAAGTTACTTATTGAGAAAGGCAGGATACTTACTGTTATTAAAAAACATAATAGAATGGAAATTCATCTTAATGACCGAACTCTTAATTACGCCAAAACAAAAGTTTAATTAATAAAAAAAATGATAGAAGACTACATTAGAACCAACATCAATAGACAAGTGGAGCAAAAAATCACGCATATCAGGTCAAACGACCCATCCAAGTTTGCAAAGGCCAAGCGTAGCATTGTGAAAAATAATGAGAGTTCCATAAGTCACGTCAAAATTCCTTCTGACCACAAACACATTATTGAAGAGTCCAGTCTAGACCCGAATAATTTAGCAATGGACGAAGATCAACGGCATCAACGATAACCGAGTTTAGTTCACTCAAAAAAGCCAACGAGTTAGATCCAAACCAAGCGAATAACTACTTCATCCAAGCAAGCGACTTAATGAATATAATTGCCAAACTTAAGAATAAACTATCAACGGGTATAGACTACTTTCCTAATATTATATTAAAAAACCTTCCACCTAAAGTAATCCTAGAATACTGCACTTTATTTAATAATATGCCTAATAATTCATATTTTCCCCACCAATGGAAAACAGCAAAGCCGATAGTTATCCCAAAAAAAGCAAAGACAAAAACAGTATTAAAAACCTCAGGCCCATCAAATTGCTACCTAATATTAGTAAGATTTTTGAAATTATTATAAACATAAACATAAACAAACATATAGAGGAAGTAGGTCTAATTAGCCATAAGCAATTTGGCTTCAAGTACGGGCATTCAACAGTCCATGCCATTAATTTTCTAGTTTCAGAAATGAACTGGAGTTGGAATAAAAAATGTGTTACAGGGGCCTGCTTTATAGACCTGGAAAAGGCGTTCGACAAAGTATGGATCCAAGGACTAGTTGTTAAGCTTATGAGCTTCAAATTTCCACTCAATCTTCTCATACTTATATTCAACATGTTGTCAAATAAAAAATTTAGAGTTCACATCAACAAGACCTTTAGCGAAAAAGACTTTCCAGTAATAAACGGGTTACAACAAGGTAGCGTCAACGCACCTATCCTATTTAATTTATATATCCTTGACCTAGTAAACAAGATGGACAACATTATTGCTTTCGCTGACGACATAGTCATATATCACGCAGACAGCACAATCCAGAAAATAAACGAAAACTTACAGAATAAAATTAAGACTATCACCCATGCTCCAGCTTTCAAGTATTTTTGCGAATTACGATTTCAGAAAATTCGTTCGATTTCAATTTAGAGCGCTCCGAAATTCGCCAGTTTTGTTCATCGATAATGTTCCATTCCCAACTTGTTTTGTGTCATTTCACATAACAAAAACAGCTGATGAGCGCCACTACTCATGCTATCGATAGTCATATATCGATATATACCACGGCCAAATCGAACATTGTTGTTTTTGTGAGCAGTTTTCCATCTCGCTCAATTTTGTGTGTCTCTATTAAATAATTGATTAAAATATTGCCTTAGTGCGAATTGAGTGGGAGAGTCCGTAAGACAAATCTAAAAAGCTTAGAGAACTGAATAAAAATGGTTCCGTGGGCTGTCTGTTTGTGCATCAACCTTTATTTTGCATTTACTTTTCATTTCACGGACTCAGATGTCGCCGGTTTAAAAACGGCAAAACTTTGCGATTTCCTAATGTCGGAGCACCAACTTTTACGATTTGGTGATCAAATCGCAAAGTTTTTGCGAAAGCGAAAATGGGAGCATGGCTGTATAACACGCTTTAATGAAAATTGGCAGCTCACAATTAACTTTGATAAATGCGAAAGCATATTATTCAGGCCTCCAATAAAAAAATGTAACTACAACGTTAGGAAGTATTGGAAACAGTTCAGGATAACCAGCAATGATGATGTAGTGATCCCACCTTCAAGCTCAATTAAATATCTTGGAGTTTTTCTAGACCGGTTCCTCTATTTCAACAAACATGTAAACGAATAATTAGCCAAAACAAACAAAGCCTTCCAATTGTACAAAAGAATGTTCTCTTCGAAATTTTTGTGCAATAGAGTTAAGGTTATTATGAACCAAGCACTGGTGAGGCCAATTCTCGCATACGCCTGTCCAATATGGTACAACATTTCGCCATCATAGTTGAAACGTTTAAGAAAACTAGAGCGTAGGATGTTAAGATCGTGCACATCTTTATACAGAACACCAAATAGCAACTTCACAAAATGTCACTCAAATGAAACGTTATACAAGGCAGCAAAAATTTGCAGAGTAGACATCCAAATAATCAACAGGACTAGAAACCATATAAGAAGATGTACCGAAAATGTGGATAACGTTCTCATAA